>QLNU02015360.1:64796067-64806282 GCA_006491805.2 Dysdera silvatica
GCAATTCCTGCGTAATTCCAGCGGGAGCGAAGTTCCCTTGGGAGGGAAACATAGTTAATGTTGGCCCAGTTCTTTTCCCTGGACCTACGAAGTATTTCGAATTTATTCATGAAAATATTTAATTTACACAAAGCAATCGACCAGTAATGTTTACAGCGGTCCTTGATTGTTTGGTCATTTATGAATACTTTGCTTGACGTAAAATAAACATCGTTACAACCTTCGCGTCGAGTTCCAATACGCCCGTTAATGTTACATTAGACATGGCGAACTTTAACGGATAACCCATAGCTTTCATCTCTAACCTAATTACCGGACGTACTTTTTCCTACTTCAAATACTTCAACCAGTTCCGGATTTACATATAGGCTTAGAGTCCGGCAAGATTCTTTGAGCTTTGTTTTTTTCAGGAGTTATTTTAGTCTTGTCTATTTACAAATATCCGAGAAAACTTAATCATTGATAAACCTGAATTTAAATGTCAAAGAAAACCACGAATCGACTAAATATCGTCTTAGACTTAGGGGCCCTCGTTCTTCCCTTTCGTCCTACGCCCAGAAATCCTTTAATCCGGCATTACAACCAGCGTCACTTACGCGACGTATAATAAGATATCACGGTTTTAAGTTCAATGAATTTTGCTTCAACCGCGCGTAACCCTTCTCCGAAGTTGGTAAGTACAAGATAGAAGCACTCAACGCCCGTATTTATATAGCTACGTTATTTATGTAGAACGTACCTATACGAGTACAAGTTGTTACTACATAATATATTTAGTTGTATTTTAGGGCGTAAGGACAGCAACGGTCATGTTGCACTGGGACCTACGGTTTTCCGAAGAATTCTAGCCTTTTAAGGCCTATGGAACCAACCCCCGGACTACGAGTCGTTATGTATTCCATAATCTTCGATAGTTACTGGATATTATATAGGGTATCAAATCAATTTTTTTTAAGTTATTAGCAACATAAATCTCCGCATTTGTTATGTAATTCAGTATTTTTACTTCATTTTAAGAAGTTTGTTATTTTAAACACTATCCAGTGCAAAACTGATCAACTTTAAGATTCTAGCAAACTTATTTAATAAGGAACAGATTTCTGTAGACAATTTATCAACAAACATTGGTGCAACGAACTTCGTAACTCACTTTAAACGCTATAAGACTGTTTGCGGCTCAAAGACTACAATGGTCATATTGCGCCTGGACCTACTGATTTGAGAACTAACATCTTAAGGCCTAAGAAAACCAAACCCCGGACTATACTACAGCAAGATCTTTGAAATCTAAGCGTTCTTTGTACTGTTAGGGATCGAACCCAGATTAACGGCGCACGTATTACCATACTGCTTCACCGCAGGGCGCTATGAGATGTAAAGGGAGGGAGTAGTTTTACATCAAGATTTATCATACAAATCCGCGGTACCCTCTTAAATTCAAAATTCCCCTATTGATAACTTTACTGCAGCAGAATTAACCAGCTGCTACCACAACATTACGTTTAGAGTAGCTGCTAATTTAACCCATTGCACTTCACTGGAGCGACATTCAGTATATGGCTTTGAATTCCTTTGGCTAAATAGCCTGGAGTGCAAAGGGTTAAGAACCCAATTTTGTTTTATTACTAAACCTGATTCAACTAAAATAGGCAAAATAAGCTTTCAAAAACTTAAATTTTTAATAGAAAAACAAAAATTCCTCGTTCGGCCCCAATACTGATTTACTTAGTTTCAACTGTGGAATTACTACTTCACGATTTATTCTAACGATCAGTTTATTCTTAAAAATAAGGATCCATATATACAGTTGGAGAAATCTTGAATTTTTGCATCCCATGACTACGACAGGATCGAAGGCAACGTGAAATCCAAAATACGCGCGATCAGGTTTTTCGAGGATTGAACTTATAACCATACTACATCACAATGGTAGTCAAGTCCATGGATTCAGTTCGTTTTATAAGTTAAATTCGTTTTTAACTTTCACTGTTCTATAAGTTCGGCGGCTAGAGGAATTAAAGTTCACATGGGACAAGAATTAATATTTGTCACAAAACTACGCTGTAGATAACCTAGGACGAGACGAAAGGATTAACGTGACCTTTGAATTACATATATTCACAAGTATGGGCGTAGCTTAGGTGTTAAATATCACAAACTGGGGGGCAAAAGAAATTGCATGGGGAAGCCTCTTTTTTAAAAGAAACTGGGAGCAAGTGCCCCCACCAAATAGATGCAATCAAGCTTATTCGGAGTCTAACCTAGTCCAATTGGCCCGTAGGCGGAGTTTATAAGAACAAGTCTGGGGACAGTTATATTCTAGTTCAGAGATTTCTAAAACTAGGAATGGCACCCGTTTTTTAGAGTTTGTTGGTTGTATTTATGGCGCAAGACAGCGATTCCCATCTTTCAAATTTTTAAGAGAAACGTTCACAATCCATCCAAACTCGAGATATTAGTGGGGTTATTTTTGAAAGTAGTAAGTACATATATACATACCCTGAAGAGTAAAATTGAAATTCCGTACATACCAATGTGTATTACACATGTTTATAAAATTTTAGAACTCTGAATTTAGATTTCAAGCGAATTAATTTAGGAACCACAGAGCTATCGTTAAACTACACTGGTTAACGTCCTTTCTTTAATATGCATTTTAAAGAGGAAGTTTCGCATGCTAAACAATTCAGTTTGTAATTTTGACTTTTACCTATACAGTAACAATTTCGTGTTAAAATTCAATAAACGTTAGTGATCAGTTGGACTATTAAGTTAATCTTAAAGTAATTGACTTAATACGAATCCAAACATCGTTATGAGAATTCGATTCAAGATTCCTCAAACGCTAGCTTCGAAGTTATTTTAAAAAGCGATAGATTATACTGGTTTCCACACATCTCATATGAAGACAGTCAAACTCATTTTTACCGAGAATCGAACGAGTTTACTAAATTCACCAAGTCTCGCTAAGATACTTTTTCAAGAATGCAGTTTAAGAAACTTAAATATTCTTACCATTCATGGTATGTTGACCACCATCAGAATCGCCTGTTAGAGATTGTATCAGTTGTTCAGGGTCCAAACCCGCAGATTCCAAAGCTTGCATTAATTGCAACGGATTAATGCCTTGTTCAGCTAATGCGCTCATCAAGGCAGCTGGGTTTACTGATGGAGGCTTACTAGTAGTTGGAGTCACGCCGCCCATTCCGAAGGTTTGAGATGGTATACTCTGGCCAAAATTGGGAATTTGTCCCCCAGGAAATCCGCCACCTCCAAGGAAAGCATATGGCATTGGCAGTAATCCAGACTGCCCTATGGGTTTGCCGACGTTCATACTACCAGCATTATTACCAAATGGCGAAATTTGAGGATTTGGTGGTTTGTTCCTTCCGGTTCTTCCGAAGAATCCCAAATAATAAAGTAACTTTGCACCAACAGCTAATTTTGCGCCAGCTAAACCAGCAGTCATAGTCATTGGAAACCCAGAGAAGGGAATAGTTGCTAACGCTGACTGTATGGCTTGGAGAAATACTGGACTGGAAGCAACGCCATAACTGATACACGAGAAAACAGTCACAATTAAAAGTATCCGCATAGAGAACATTTTCGTCCTGAAAAGTATTGTAAACAAAATTAAAAAACCATCACAAGAAAATTTTTAAGTTCGATATAAGAATTTTTACTTCAGAATTTAAATACTTTAAAAGAAATTTCAGCTATTCCTCCTCCAAGTTTTGAAATTATACTCTAACAGCTACCGCACAAATATCCGTTTTCAAGTTATTTAAAAGAAAAGCGGAAGTATAATGCGAACTTTTAACCGTAACTGAAAGAAAAAACGATACCTCCAGCAACTCACCAAAATAAATATATATAAGGCTACATGACTGTCGTCATACGACTTCCTTAAGTATTTTACATAATTTAAGTAATAGTTGGCTTATCCTGCTTCTTTTCCAATCTGGGAGCGCAGATTTTTTGCGCCCAACATTTTGATGGAAGCTTTGTCGATAATAAAATACAGACAGGAATGTATTGTTATATAAAAAATTAGTCAAAGAGAAGGTTGGTATTTTTATTCGTATAGTGATGCGTGTATAATTTTGGATTGATGAATATATTTCCGATATTTAGATTAATGGAAAAACGTCCACATATTTAATTTATCATTGATACTTCATAAACAACTCTAAAATTTCATATTCGGGTCAGAATTTAGTAATTTTTTTTAAATCTTAGTTGAAAAACGAATTACAGACAATATTGAGCTTAAGTTCGCATGCACATTTTATTAAAAATTTGGCATGCTTTGAAATTTACATTTAAAAACAGTTTGTTATAACTAATTGCGAAATATTGTGGTTATAAATAATTCATCTCGAGAATCGGTATTTCAATGGAGCTATTTCCATCTCTCGAAACAAAAGTAAAGCCCAGGTAACTTCAACATTATGCTGTACAGCCACCTAACTAAAAATTGCTCAAAAAATCACATTCCGCTGCAAGTCTCAGTTATTGGAAATCTCGTATTTCGGGAAGGCGTACATGGGCGAATCATCGATATAGTATATAGTAACTAGATAGACCACATAATGCTATAAAAACGAGCCGTCGTCTGCTACCTAACTGGATGTACACATAGGCGATTTGATGGTATTTTGTATGCAATAGTTTTGGATTTTATAAGTTGAATAGAAATATTTTAAGACAAAAGTTACTAATTAATTATCGTTTAGGATTGAAGGCATTCAGTTTTATCTTATGCAATACAAAAATAAGGAAAATATCTCGTAAAAAGCGGCTATATTCTACATTTTCTAACACAGAAATGTGGATGGCTATGCATTAAAATTCAGTTATTATAAAAAGCAAATATTTTGTAAATATGTTAAACGTTAATTTTATAATTATGATAAATTTATAACATATCAATTATATGAATATGCTAATACCATATTATAATATATTAATAATTATTATATATATGCTAATAAATATTATAAATATATTAATAATTATTATATATATGCTAATATGTCAATTATTATAAATATATTTAATAATTATTATATATATGCCAATAATTATTATAAATATATTAATTATATAAATATGCTAATAATTATTATAAATATATTAATACCATATATATATACAATAATTATTATAAATATATTATTTATATAAAAATGCTAATAATTATTATTAATAGGATAAAAATTATTATAAATATGATATTTTTTTATAAATACATTAATTATAAAAATAAGCTAATAATTATTTTATAAATTCAGTAAAACCTCTCTTAAAGGCCGCCTATATTCAGCGACCACCTCCCTTAACGACCACCTTTTTCTCAAAACTGATTTCCACCCCAACCCCATAGAAAAAAAATGTTAAACTTAACTCCCTTCAAAGATCACCTTTGAGTGACCGTTTTTTCACGGGCCCAAATCGCCTTAGGAATGATTTACTGTATATTACAGTAAAACACCTCTTAACGACCACCCCTATTCAGAGACCATCTCCCTTAAGGATCAATTTTCCTGGAAACGGGTTTCTTCTCAACTATAAATCCAATGAGTAATTTACCTCCATTCAGAGACCACCTCTCCGAACGACCGCCTTTTCACGGAACCGACGGTAGTTGCCTTAGGGAGGTTTTACTGTAATTATATAAATAGACTAATAATTACAGTATAGCCACCTGAGCCGACCACCCTCGGTTCCGTAAAAAAGCGGTTGTTCAGAGAGGTGGCCCATGAATGGAGGTAAATTTATTATTTGGTGGTCTATGACGGGGAGAAATCCAATTCCAGAAAAAGTGGTCATTAAAGGAAATGGCTTCTGAAAAGAGGTGGTCGTTAAAGAATGTGGTCGCTGAATACAGGTAGGCGTTAAGGGAGATTTTACTGTATTTTATAAATACATTAATTATACAAATATGCTAATAATTATTTTATAAATATTTTTATCATATAAATATGTTAATAATTATTTTACAATTATATTAATTATACAAATATACAAATTATTGTTTCATGACTACATTAATTATATAAACTGTATGCTAATAATTATTTTATGTGTTATTAATTATATAAATTTGTAATGATTTTGGAAAAATGTTCTAACGACGATTTTAGAAAAATATATCAATGATGACTTTAGAAAAACGTGTTATATAATGATTTTAAAGCCATTTTGATAGCCGAAGGCAAGACAATAGCCGGTCAGGTTTACAATTTAATAAAAGCGAAATCAATTACTCATTGGAAGCTTTTATATTTCAAAGAAATCCAGTTTCAATTAACATGGTGCTCTATAGACATTGACTTAATCGTACGTCCAGTGATCGGCAACGTGTCCAGTGTTGAAGGTTGCATTTTTCTCCGTTGCCGTCTATCCAGTTACTATATATATATATATATCTATGGGGTGAATCCACTGTTCAGAAGGGGTATCCTGTACTTTTGATCATAGCGTATATTAGAGATGAGCAAAATCGATCACTAACTGAATCAGTGAACGATTTTGTCTGTCTCTAAGAGACGGGATGAATCGTTCATTGATTCGGTCAATAAACGATTTTTTCTATCTCTAGTGCTTATACTTGCATGTACATGTTACTGTGAAAGTGAACAATGATTAGCCATTGTAGGCATTCTCTTGTTTAACCAGTGAAAGGGACGATCGACAAAGTGTGCGCTTATGAGAACAATGGATAAAATACAACAGACAATAGAAAATAAGAAATAGAATTGGTATTTTTAGGATTTGATTAAATTATTCGATGTAATAAACACGAAATATTAATTAATAAAATTAAAACTTATGTATTGAGGGAAATATCAGCAATCCATTGAATAGTTATTAAAACAAAACTAAAATTTACTTTTTACATATTAAAGGAATAAAATCTAAATTATTAATTAATGACTATGGAGAACTTCAGAACTTTAATATGGGCCCGCTATTACATTCAGTATATGTTAATGATATATATATAATGTGTCTGATGTTGTAAATATAATATTGTTGCAGATGACACAAATTTACAATTACAGAAAAAATTTAGAAAAGGTAATGAAACAAGTACTGACTAAAAAATATGGTTTACAGTTAACAAGTAAAAGTTAAATATAGACAACACAAAGTTATTAATATTTTCAGGTAAAAATAAACAAACTAATAATGAAATAAAAATATGCCTGTAATAGTTGATACCAGAATAATAGAAATTGTGGAATAGATTGAATTCGTAGGAGTACAGTTTAAAGCAAAATTAAATTGCAATGATCACATAAACAAAGTAACTGAAAAAATATTTAAATGCATAGGAACTTTGAGAAGCGTAAGTAAAAATCTACCGAAAAAAAATCGAACTATATCATTTATTAATTGTTATCTAATAAGACCTGTAGGAAAAGTCGGGGCCGCAGTTGCCCTATGCTTGTGTCACAGTTGCCTCATGGTGCTGTTGGTATATATTTACAAATACTATATTGAAGGTTTGAATAACAAACTGCACGGGTGTACACTCTTATAAAAAAGTATACATTAGTGCAGAATCTTCGTTGTGAATGTGATTGAAATACTAGCTATGTACGCTTCTGTGGAATTCATTATTTTTGAACTAATACGATGCCAACAGGGCCTGCGGAAGATGCGGACGAAGCGGGCGACAGCGCGGAGAGCCACTTCACGAGGGGGCGCCGTAATCAATAAGTCATGTGGGTGTTTTTTTTTTTCAGATTTCGGTTATTATTCAATAAAAATTTATTAATTACCTAGGCAACTACTCAGATAGCACAAAAGCGTCCCTAGGACGTCCTCTGGACGTTTGGCGCGGACATCCCCAACGTCTCCAAGACATTCAGTGCACACTGTCGGACGTCCGTGGGACGTCCTGCGGTGATCCATGTGCATGCGTGAAGTACGTCCTTTGAGGGTCCTGAGGATGTCCGCGGAGAACATATTTCGGAGGATTTTAGGACAAAAACTGGAATTCCTTTTAGCATGTTTTAAGACTTGTTACTGCGGATTTTAGGACGAAATTTTGGTTTACTATTAGGACTGTTTAAAGACATGTTTTGGATATTTATAGGACAATAGTTCAATTTCCTTTTAGGACGTTTAAAGGACTTTATCCTGATATTTTCAGGACGAGTTACAGTGGTATTTAGGACAAAGGTTGGATTTATTATTTATGATGGTTCAGATACGATATTCGGACCTTTTCAGGACGTGTATCTGTGGTTTTTAGGACAAAAGTTGGATTTATTTTTATGAGGGTTTAGGGACATTATTTGGATCTTTTCAGGATGTTTATCGGTGGTTTTTAGGACAAAAGTTGGACTTCCTTCTGGGACGTTTTAAGGACATTATTTTGATATTTTCAGGAAGTGTTACGGCTGTTCTTAGGACAAAAGTTGGATTTCCTTCTAGAATGTTTTCAGGGCGTGTTACTCTAGTTTTTGTGACAAAATTGGATTTTCTTTTAGGATGTTTTCAGGACGTGTTACGGTAGTTATTGGGACAAAATTGGATTATTTAGGATGTTTTAGGGATATTATTTGAATCTTTCACGGCTGGTCATGGGACGAAAGTAGCACATTAACCCTAATTATTATCGTAGACATATAGGTTTCTTCAGATCATATTTCGCCTGAATATGTGTAAAACTATATTTCCGTATATATGTGTGGTTAGAGTAATTAGTAAGTGAAAGTTCTTTTCGCTGTGTTTCACCACTTAATTTCATTGATAATATTTATAACAATGAACTTTTAAATTATTTACCTGAAGTTTGTTTGCCAAACATTTTTTAGTAAACCTATAATTTGCTCTCTTTCAGTCTGACAACTTCCTTCACATTTTCACCCCTCCCCCTTAAGAGGCGGAATCATATTTACTATAAATTACTTGCATATAATCTCAAAAGAATCATATTTTTCATCAAAATCCACACTTCAGGGTTTGTAACATGTTAACTTAAAATGTAATACGTTAAATTTCACTTTTATTTCTCTTCCTATAATTTTAAGATATATATGTAACACAAAGAAGTTATTTTGAAATTTCTTTTAACTACGAACTATTTCCCTGATTATAAAAAAACATGGGGCATAAAAACACAGCTAAATAAATAGTTTCATGTACTCACAAACTAGCAAATTTTTCTGATAAAAAAGTTTTTGTAAATTAAATTTATATTTAAATTCCCTGATTAATTTCAACTCTTTGACAAATACCCTGATATAATAATAACATACAATTCCTGAAATACCAAATTCCCTGATTTTTCCAATCTGTGGACTCCCTGATTAAACTATTACTCGTTTATAGAAACTTTCGCGTCAATAAATCGTCATATTGAATCACTATACTTCACTTAAGCAATTGTCATCGTAATTCATCAATAAACCTTTGAATTCAAGTTAATTCGTAAAAGTAAAAACCAAATTCAAAAACTGATAAAAATTACCACAATTTAAATTCGTACAAACAAATCTTTTCTATTTTCAAGTATACCATCCAGACTTCAACAAGAAACCAGCCAGCACGCGGTAAGAATAAAATCTTCCAGCGTTGTACTGAGTAGGGCTGATAATTAATGTTTACTGAAACGGAACAGACTAATGCTGAAATTCTTTCATAAGAGCATAGACGTTATTGAGAAAATTTTAAATTTAACGAAAACTATAGATCATATCACTCTCGTATCATCAACAAGCGGCAGGAGAGAAATATACCTGTTTACCTCGAGAGGCATGAAGTCTTCGAGTATTGAACTGACAGGAGGGAGTATCGAAGGGAAAAACTGAATCCGAGCAGCGGGGGGCATCCTCGATCTTGGTGATTACAAAACGAATGAATTTGACGCATGTTAACACGCTGGTGTAGTATCGTACCTCCGCTAATTTTTTTAAGTAGAAATAGCGAAAAAAAAAATATAGTTTTCTTCATGGATGACTGTTAATTTATGTAAGTACGTATTTTGCTCCTTTAAACCATTTCATTGACTTTCAAATGCTTTTAACAATCAATTCAAGACATCAGCATCCATCATGACTGGTTGTGGTCTGGAGGGAGTTGCTAAGACAACAACCTCCACCCCGAAATTAAAGAATTTAAAAGAAAATCGCAATCTCATATTAACTTTGCATACATAGCCTTGATATTTTTTTTTTCGAAAGGAAGAGCTTTGTCCCC
>QLNU02015360.1:64806382-64819582 GCA_006491805.2 Dysdera silvatica
TTTTCATTGATCTTGAGTCACATTCATGTAAATATCTAAGCACCTGTTTTAGCTAGAAAGTTCATCTTGAGCTCATTTTAAAGCCCTCTCTATGCGCTTTCTCTGTGATATACATATGTACTGAGAAGATTTTTTTATCGTTTTTAAAATATATATATATATAAAAACTCAAAACAGAATTTTTGAAATAAAAAAAAAAAATTATATATATATATATATATATATTAAAGGAAAACTTCATTTGAGTACTTTTGCACGAATTCAGGGGATGGGACAATAATGAGATCAATGTTTTAAAAAAAATCTTCCCAACTGCATTAGAATTTTTAAAAAAAATAAAAAAATTCTGCCTGTATTTTCAAATAGTTCACACAATGAAGGAATGTGAAGTTAGTTATATATTAGTTAGTTATATATTATAGTTAGTTATATGCCTCTCTCTTCGCCCCAAGAATTTTTTTCTGTATTCGCCTGTACGTTGGACCAAATTTCTGATATTAACATAAGAGAATTAGAAAGATGAATTTTAAATTTAGTGGTTTGTTTAATAAATTTTTATATTTGGTTTTTATTCAAACTTTTGTGTTCATGTATGTTACAAAAGCATTTAATTTGTTGTATTTCATTTGGGTTTTTTTTTTTTGGTGGAGGGTTAATATATGTATATATATTCAAAACATGTCCATATACTTTGGGTAGTTTTGTTCAGAATTCTTGTTCTATTAATAAGTCTTGATGCCGCAATCATTTTCTTTAAAAAATGTTTTGATCTTTTATGAAAATCAATTCTTTTCTCCTTAAATTTACAGTTTTGATTTTATAGATATTTAATTTTCCATTTATTTTTTGTCTGTAGGGGATATGGCAGAATATCTAATAACTTGAACTATAATTATAACCCCCATCAACGACGTAGTCAGGTTTTTGTTAAGGCTGGCCCCTTAAAATAAATTTTTATAATTTATTTATTTTTTATTTCCTTGAAGTGGGGTACGACCAAGCCCCCCTGAAAAAAAACGGATCTTGTATATATACACACTGAAAGAACAATTTATCTTCTTCGTTCATGAAATTATTGAAAAAAATTTAATTTGTTACGAATCTGTCAAGTGTTTTTATGGCCCTTTAATTTCCTGCAAAAATTTTTTTATAAGCGCACTGAGAGTTACACAGCAAAATATGTATCGCTTCCAGAAAAATAATATACGTGCATATAATAAATTGCTCTTTCAGTACATGTGTATATATATGCATACATAAACGCAGACTGGGTACAGTATCTGAATACTATATACTTTACTCTTCATGGAAGCATGAATTTGTTCTCGCATTTCTTCATTATCAGGGTCATAAAAAAAAGATCGAACATGTGAAGAACGTATAGCGTTTTCTGCACGTTCGATCAGTTTCGGCTGATCCGAAAAAAACACGGAAATTTCATAAAATGAGAACATTTTAAATCTATCTCATAAGCATAACATAGCAAATGGCAGTTTGTTTGTGCCCAGCGCCATATTGAAACGTCACACTTCACCGACGTATTATACTGATACATGTTACATCCATACATTCTTTAATTCGAACGGTAGATACATACTGTGTTTGTATGGATGCATAGCGTAAAAATTTTATTCCCCCTCCCTACTCAGAATCGTAGATGGACGCTAGTAACAGGAGAACTCTGGAAATTATAGAGGGTGTACAGAGGGCTTAAAATCCTTTAACGTTTTGATGTAAGTAGCTTACATGTACCAAACATGTAAGTAGCTTACATGTACCAAACATGTAAGTAGCTTACATGTACCAAACATGTAAGTAGCTTACATGTACCAAACATGTAAGTAGCTTACATGTACCAAACATGTAAGTAGCTTACATGTACCAAACATGTAAGTAGCTTAATATGTTAACATTAATGAATCCAACTTCTCAGCATAAATTTTGCATTGAAAACTTATAAAGGTATAGCAAAATTTACAATTTCCCTTATCCTTATTGTAGAGCAGATGATCTCTCTGTAAGAAAGATAATGTACACAAGATCTACTGTAGAAAGCTATTTTGAATATATTTTTAACGTCAAAGAACAATTTTCATTGTTATGTACAATTCTCTTCAATTTTTTTAATAAAATTCTAAAATAATTTATTTTGAAAGAACTACTTTCTAGACGGGCTCAACATAGGGATTTATACACAGTCCTTACTACCCCCGACACCCCTCCTGATTTGTGATACACACCCCCTTAATGAAATTTAAACGCACAATATGTCTAATGGAAATAACTTAATGAAATCTAATCTACACCCCCCGAAAATCTTGAACACCCACAGTTTATGAATCCCGGATAAACCGCTGGCTCAGCCCCTCTGACTGGGGTCCTGTCTCTCTTCCCGAAAAAAGCCACTGCTACGGCCTTGCATACTGCGATTGTATCGATACGTGCCGCACAAATTTTTGAAAAACCCCGAAATTAAATTCTGGTTGTGGCTTCGAGTGCTTCGAAACCTTCTTCCAGCCGTGACCCACTTTTATGGCAGCCAAGTAATCCCCCCTCTGTGCGCAGTCTCCACATTTGCAAGATAAAACATTTTTAACAGAGTAAGGAAAACACATTAAATATAAATATATATATATCATCATCATCATATTCAACCATTATCTATCCACTGCTGGATGAAGGTCTCTCCAAATGCTTTCCACACAAGTCTATCCTGGGCCATTCGTTTCCACGTCACCCCAACCTGTTTTCTTATTTCATCCACCCATCTAGTTTGAGGACGTTTTCTAGGTCTTCGGTGGTCTCTTGGAATCCAGTTCAGAATTTCTGTTGTCCATCGTTGATCAGTTCTTCTTGCAATATGCCCAGCCCATCGCCATTTCAGTCCTTTTACTTTAACAATGATGTCCTCTACTCTAGTTTGCTCTCTCACCCAAGTGTTTCTTTTTCGATCTCTCCTAGTTATTCCAAGCATGCACCTCTCCATGCTCCTTTGCGTTGTCTGTAACTTTCGTATTGCTCCAACTGTTAGACTCCATGTCTCTGATCCATAAGAGAGGACTGGCAATACACACTGGTTGAAGACTTTTCTTTTTAGACATAAAGGCAATTTCCCCTTCAGGATAAAACTGTTTCTTCCAAATGCACTCCAGCCAAGTTTAATACGTCTGTTGAGTTCTTTCATAATGTTGCCATCCATTGAAATCAGCTGGCCAAGGTAAATATATGAATCAGCAATTTCTAGCTCAATGTTGTCAACTTGTATTTTTGTTTCCTCTACAAAATTATTGAACATGATCTTAGTTTTTTGTAGGTTCATCTTGAGTCCAACTTCTTTACTTCTAGTTGAGAGCTCCTGTACCATGTCTTGGAGTTCTAATGGGTTCGTTGAAAAAATAACAATGTCATCAGCAAACCGCAAATGATTTAAATATTCACCATTTATTTTTATTCCCTTGTTATTCCAATTTATCAGCTGAAAAATCATCTGTAAAGCTGAAGTAAAAAGTTTTGGAGAAATGGTATCTCCCTGCCTCACACCTTTACCAATTTTGATAGTTTTGGTATCTTTATGTAACCGAAATTTTGCACTTGCATTTTTATACACACGTTTCACCATGTCAATGTACACATCCTCAATGTCTGTTGATCTTAAAGAGTTGATGACTGCTGATGTTTTAATAGAGTCAAAGGCCTTCTCATAGTCAATAAATGCAACACACAATGGAAGTTCATATTCATGTGTTCTTTCAATTAATTCTCTTAATACTTGAATATGGTCCACTGTACTGAATCCACTTCGAAATCCAGCTTGTTCTCTTGGTTGAGCTGCATCTAATTTTTTCTGCAGGCGATGTGTTAGCACTTTTGTGAAGATTTTATAAATAGCAGGTAACAAGCTAATTGGTCGGTAATTTTTCAAATCCTCTTTATCACCTTTTTTATGCAAAAGAATTACTGTTGCAGAATCCCATTGGTTTGGTATGTTACCGCTGTTAAGACATTTGGTAAAGAATTTTGCAAGTATGTCTTCTACATATTCTCCAGCTTCTTTTAGGATATCTAATGTAATACCATCATCGCCAGGGGCTCTTCCTTTCTTCATACTTTTTATTGCAAATGAAACTTCTTCTTTTAAGATTTTAGGAGCTGTTCCTTCGACTATTTCAGTGTCTTCGTTTAATCCACTGTTACTTTCATATAGTTTTTTGTAGAATTCTTCAACTCTTCTAAGTATTTCTTCCCTATTTCTTGTTACGGTGCCATCCTCTCCTTTTAATGCAATGATGTGTTTCTTCCCAACAGATAAACTTCCTTTAACAACCCTAAGGCTCTTGTTATTTTCAATGGCTTTCCTTACTAGCTCACAGTTGAATTTTCTTATGTCTTCTTTCATGCTTTTGCGCAGAGTTTTACAAAGTTCTATGTACTCAATCCTGGAACTGGTATTTCGATTGTCCACCTTCATATCTCTTCGCCTTTTCATGAGCTGTTTCGTCTTCTCAGATAATTTGCTATTGTGCTTTTTACAGGTTACACCACCAATTTCCCCAGCAGTTTCAACTATTGTCTTAACAATGTTTTCATTTGCTTCTGAGATATCACTTTCATCAATAAGTCCTTCCAGTGCAGAAAAGCGATTTTTTAATTCCAACTTGAATGCCTCGGTATTTACTTTCAGTTTCATTAGATCCACCCTCTTACTTACTTGTTTCCTAATGAGCTTCTGTCGTTCTAATTTAGTATTTAAGTGCACTTTACATCTCACCATTCGATGATCACTTCCAGTATTAAATCTGTTCAGTACACTGCAATCTTCAATAATTGATTTCTTGTTTGCCAGGATATAGTCAATTTCACTAGTTCCCCCATTTGGGTGTTTCCATGTCCATTTTCTTTGCGGTTTCTTCTTAAAAAATGAATTCATGATGCTAAGATTTTCAGCTTCTGCAAATTCGATGAGTTGATCGCCACGTTCATTCCTTTCCCCATATCCGTATTTACCAACCGATGTCTCTCCTTGTTCCTGTTGTCCAATTCTTGCATTGAAATCCCCCATGATGAGCTTGATATGTTGTTTCCCTTTGGTGTGTAACTCTTTGATTTCTTCATAAAATTCTTCAACCTCTTCGTCGGTATGGCTTGATGTTGGTGCATATACCTGTACTATTTGAAGTTGGTATCGCTGGGTTAGTTGAACAACAAGCCTCGCTGCTCGATCTGATGTACTTTCAACTTCCAGAAGACAGTCTTTAATTCTTTTGTTGATTAAGAAGCCAACACCACTTGTTCTTCCAGTTTCCGTTCCTCTATAGTAAAACAAATGTCCGCTTTTCAGTTCCACCAACTCTTCACCTTTTCTTCTAACTTCACTGAGTCCTACAATGTCCCATTTGATCTTGTCTAGTTCCTCTTCCAATTCCTGAAGTTTTGCTTCAGAAGCAAGGGATCGTCCATTAAACGTAGCCAAGGTCAATAACAAACGGCAGCCTGGGCCATTCCAGTGATTCTTAGCACCCCCTGCTTTCATGCCACACTGACCGCTGCCTTGATCAGGAGCACTCCAGCACCTGGAGACTAGGGGCCATGGTTTCTGGTGTGTCAACATAATGGAGGAATTAGCCATAATTTCACCACGCTGGCTAGACGGGTTGGTGAATTAGCCCTCCCCTTCCGCCTTTCTATCCGTGTAGCAAATATTAATTTGCCACATAAATAGAAAGCTCAGCCTGCACCACTTGAAGGCGGGGTAGGACACTAGGTTACTGGCCTGGCCGGTTCCACACATCGTCACATACGTTCAGCGTGTGGGTCTCTTTCCCACACGCTGATAGATATATATATCTTAACAACGGTAACATGCCAAACCAATGGGATTCTGCAACAGTAATTCTTTTGCATAAAAAAGGGATAAACAAGATTTGAAAAATTACCGACCCATTAACTTTTTACCTACTATTTATAAAATCTTCACAAAAGGGCTAACACATCGCCTACAGGAAAAATTAGATGCACCTCAACCAATGGAACAAGCTGGATTTCAAAATGGATTCAGTACAGTAGACCATATTCAAGTATTAAGAGAACTAATTGAAAGAACACATTAATATGAACTTCCATTGTGTGTGGCATTTATTGACTATGAGAAGGCCCTTGACTTTATTAAAACGTCAGCAGTCATCAACTTTTTAAGATTAACAGACATCGGAGATGCTTACATTGACATGGTGAAATGTGCATATGAAAATGCAAGTGATAAATTTCGGTTACATAAAGATACCAAAACTATCAAAATTGGTAAAGGTGTGAGGCAGGGAGATACCATTTGTCCAAAACATTTTACTTCAGCTTTGCAGATGATTTTTCAGCTGATAAATTGGAATAATAAGGGAATAAAAATAAATGCTGAATATTTAAATCATCTACAGTTTGCCGATGACATTGCTATTTTTTCAACGAACTCATTAGAACTCCACAACATATTACAGGAGCTCTGAACTAAAGGTAGAGAAGTTGGACTCAAGGTGAACCTGCAAAAACTAAAATCATGTTCACTAATTATAATTTACAATATATTATAACTATAAATCTGAAAAATATGCTACTTTTTTATTTTTATATATAAAATCACAAAACATTATTAGTATTACATAATACAATAAAAATTTTGTTTGTTGAACATTTCTATTCGCAGTGAACGATAGTTTCACTAAAACATAACATGTTCGATACTCGTTCAATTCATAAAAGATCTCTGTGGTTCAACTTTCGTTTTGGCACTTTTAATCACAGAGACCTTATATCTACTCAAATGGACGTCATGTGACTCCGAAACTCGTTTAACATTGCAGTTCTGTGCAAACCTTCGAGCATATATACGCTATATAGGCTCGAAGGTGCAAACCTTGGATCCACATTAATGAAATCAATTTTTCTGTGTTACAGTACGTAATTATAATTAAGCGCGGATATAGGGGGAGGTCACGGGGGTTATGACCGCCCAAATTTTTATTTTTTTTTCATTAAAAATTTCCAACTTTCATGATAAATGAAGGGTGTTATTCCCAGACCATGGCGAATTTTGTCCTTGACCCCGCTTCCCCCAAAATGAAAGTCTGTATCCGCTCTTGATTATAATTATGCGTGCTTGTTTAAGTGTAGATTGTACACTTCAGGATACTGTGGAAAATCGTTAACTTGGCAGTTCTTTCCACAGTTAATCTAATGTTTTTAGTTTAACTTGCGTTCCACTCAATTTTCGTTTTATTTTTCGTTCAGCAATGGTAGTATAAAAAAGGTCATATTGACCTGCTTATATAAGTATATCTGTTAAGCTCAAACATCGAAAACGCTCAATAAGCGAAAAAAGACCACAACGCATTGTGGCCGTTTCAAAAATGCCAAATCCAAGGGTTAAAAAAATTTCCAGACATGTCAGGAGCGTATCGGGGAAGACCCGAAGCCCTATCCTTTTCCTAGGCTGCTATTGGAGATACGATTACGATATTCCGTATTCAGAGAGCGTACGTGAGGGCACTTGAAATGTCACATGTCAGAGCCGTATCGGAGGGGACCGAAGCCTCCAACCTTTCTCCAAGCCGCTATTGGAACTACTAGTAGTTGCAAAATAATTCATTTTTATGTTTGGGCTACAAATAGTTCAAATCCGCTACTTTTGGAGCACAGTTTGCTACTTTTTAATCTTCAGATCTGGCAACACTGCTTACAGGGCTATATTGCAAAAGTTGATAAGTACATTTTGTCACTGGGTATCAGAGAACTCCCCATGCCAAGTTTCGTCAATGTACAAAGCTCCGGTAGACAAGAAACGAATAAAAAGTAAAACTTACATTATGATGTATTAATTTCTGAACACACTGTACGTGTGCCATAAAATTTAGTCACAATTAATACTTGACGAGTACCTATCTAAACATGGTATTTGACTTCACGAATCATGAAGCCACCGTAGGAAAATGGAGCTTTTTTTTTGCGTAAGTGTTGACGTCACAGTTCTTATTTATTTTGTCCAGTTCCACAAATTACGTGGGAAAAGTGTGATAAAATGAATAAAATTAGGAAAGTTACTTATGACAATGCCATTACAATTACATGTAATTAATGAAATACTGTAATTAAGACGTTAATTATTACGTTAATAATTATCACGTCAATAATAATATAACGTCAATAATACGTTAATACTGTAATATAATGGTTATGTCACTTTCCAGCAATGCGGAGTAAAAAGAAATGTGTAGTTTTTTTTCATTTTTTTTTCGCATCAAAATTTAAGAACAGGAACCGAACCGTAATTTTTGGGTCAAGTTTCTAATGTGAAATTGCGCGAAAAATTTTCACAATTTATTAACGTACATGTCGACTTTTAGTTTCACAGAAAGGTTTGTGTTACAAAAATATTCTACAACTAACATGTACATAATGCCACAGTTCAAAATAGGTGCTCAAAACTGCGACCACCAACAGCAATACACAACTCACAGCGGCGTTTCATGGAGCGGCGTATATTAGGAAGTAGTAACCCCTGATTGTCACGTACCTCTCCAGCATCAGCTGATATTCTGTTCACTAGATCCTCCTCGGACTCAATCTTAGATTCGTACACCAAACTCTCCATGTGGCCCCACAGAAAGTAAACATGCCAGATCTGTGATCGTGGTGTCCAAGAAACAGGTCCACCACGTTCGATCCAACGATGGCTGTAAGCTGCGTCCAGGTGGTTTCTTACGCTAATGCTGAAGTGAGGAGGGGCGCCGTCCTGGAACCACATTTCGGAACGCACAACTGCAGGAACATCAGATAAAGTTCCGGCAATACATCTCGTACGAAAACGTTCTACGTGTCACCGTTCAAGCGACTGGGTAAAATGTTACGGTCCTATTAAATGGTCATGCACAATGCCAGCCCACATATTTATGGGGAATCTATCTTGGTTGGCATATTTCGTTGCATATGGATTTTCACGCGACCAAATATGACAATTATAGATATTAAACATACCCGAACGTGTAAACGTCGATTCATCAGTGAATAAAATTTGCGCAGGGAATTTGGGAATTGCTGCCGTCGGTACCACTGCACGAAGTTAATACGAAGACTAATCTTCGGATTTCAAGGCTTGTACCTTCTGCAAATGATATGGATGCATTTGCTCTTCATGTAAAGTTCTCCAAACGGTGCTTTGGCTAACACCCACCAAATGTGTACTAGCTCTCGTGCTCTAGAGATTTTCCTCAAAACAAGTTAATACAGCTTCTACTGCATAACTTCTGAGAGATCTTCCCCTGCCTGCGTCACTTCTACTAGAAAAGATCCACTCGCACACAGCTGCCTGTGAATACGCTAAAATGTACGTCTATCAGGGTATCGATCGCTGTACAGCCTTTGGGCTACTGTGCTGAAGTCGTTTGCAGCTTTATACGTGAGATACACGTCAGCGTACTCGACATTTGTAAAATGGTGCATATTTTACGGGAATCGTGCGGCGAATGATGAATTACAGCCGGGAAATACTTGTAGTTACGAGTGCCCCCTATCACCTGAATGCTACATTTCCCTACAAAATGAAATGCGATCCTGTACGTGCGTAGACATTCGAACATACTGTATTTTAAAATTACCACGAACTCATTTCTGTGGTTAAAGAGCTTCAAGCAGTTATTTCAGAAACATTAACGTAATTTTATTTGTGACGTCAACACTTACACAAAAAGTCCATTTTCCTACGGTGGCCTCATGATTCGTGAAGTCAAGTATCTTTTTAGATAGGTACTCATCAAGTATTGTGACTAAATTTCATGGCACACGTACAGTGTTCAGAAATTAATACATAATGCAAGTTTTACTTTTTATTCGTTTCCTGTCTACCAGAGCTTTGTACATTGACGAAACTCAGGATGGGGAATTCTGATACCCAATAACAAAACGCACTACTTTTGCAACATAGCCCTATAAGTGCGTGAAATAGTACGCCCGGAAGTGACGTCATACATTTTTGATGGCCCATCTCAACGATCTGTCAGACTACAAAAATTCCACTTTGACTCATGGCAACATCTGCTCTAGAAATTGTGACATTTTATATCGGCTTGTATAGTGGGTGTGTGATTAGATTCAAACCACGACTAATATAAAAAGGGTCCATCATCACTTTGAACATGGAGAAAAATAGGGAACTCAAATATAGCCAAAACTATGCGAACAATGCAACCAAAATGACAAAACACTTTGTATCGTGTGAAAAATGTTCAGAAAGAATAGTCCTTTTATCGAAAGATGTTTCAACAAAGATGTGGAGTAGTTAAATCTAGAAAATTAAGAATCACAATTATATGGCAATAAGTTAATCATTAAGAAACTAGTTTAACGAAGTTCTGAGGACCGGTATTTCTTTGAAGGGGTAAACATCGGGCCGGTGGATCAAATTGAGTAACGGTATAACAAAACGAATATTACACTAAATATTTAGTAATTGAAGTGCTGGGGAAATCTTTCAGGGGAAAAAAAAATTTCAGTTTCAAAATTTTCCGGAAACCCACATCACTAATCCCACGCGCACGGATGTCTGGCGGCCCCCGTGTACAAGGCAGTTTGCGCCCCCAGATTTTTTAGAACTTCCACTGATCCCAAGTGTATTTTCTGGATCCACCCCTGGGACTGAATACATATTACAATGTAAAACATATGGAGGAAAACACAATACTTTCAGTTATTAATGTAGAAAGTCAAAGCCATTTAGCAAGATTCGAGACTAACAAGCTTGCCAATACAACATTTAAAAATAAGGTCTAGTAACACTAAATCTTTCCAAAGTGGACGTCCGTTTTTCTGGTCCTAACATTTGATTTTACCAACTTTATTATTGAAGAGCTATTTGAAGGCTAAATGCTCCTGAATAGCGATATCATTTGCAGAGCCTGCAAATCGGATGGTTGAGATGTTCGTACCGACATCCTTAGAATAGGATTCATTGAATCCTGAGTTTTTTTTTTTTAAATCACTGTTGCATTAGAAATCAATAGAACTGCATTTAATGTCCCTATACGAAAGGAAAAACAGTCGACGGACGATTGCGTGTTACCGTAGTTCTCTAGCATTTAAGTATGAAATGTGAAAATAAGATCCATGAAATTTGACTCAATTAGGAGTGAAAATTTGTATTTTTCATGAGCTAATGGGCCGCAAGAAGCCCGCGGGTTGAAGCCTTCTGGTGTACGGTCACGCATTAGAAGGGCCCAATCAAATGCACAGTGCAAGTCAATTTAAATTGAGTTAATTTTTTTTAGTTGTAATAACACTTAGTCTTCACGTTCTTCAAAAGTTATACATGTTTACTTATTAAAAATTAGGAAACTGGCGCCAAAATATGGTTTCTCTCGGTACCATTTACTGTCTTGCCGGCTCTGCCTACCCGCAATCATTATTCGCTGCTTCTAAAAGTGGCAATACCTCAAAATTGCCATCTGAAGTATTGCCTACATACTGATCTCTTCTGGCATGACGTATAGCTTACTCATTCGCACTTTTGTTCGATTGAAATTGTGCCGTAGTTTAACTTTCAACTGAGGTGGCATACGAGAGTTATACAAATAGACTAATGTTCCACATATTTTTTTTACCGGCCATTTAAACACTATCTTTACTCATTAATTTGATCAGTGATGGGTGAATTTAAAGTATAAACCACTAAGAGTTAAAGCAAAGGCAAACTCTTGAAATAAAGTATTATAGCAAATTGGAAACTTTAGTTCTTATATGCAGCAAGGACAAGCTAATTTAACGCAACTATGCAATTAGAGAAAATTGCAATTTTCCAATTAGGTCTAACGTTTCCACAATAGTTCAATAACCGAAAATTTCTTCCCAAGAGTACGGTAGATTATCTGTGCAGCAACCGCTACTTAAAGGGAACCGACTTAAAGTTCGAATATTAAAAGTTGGTTTTAGTTAAAAGCTAATCAACTACTGGACTTTTACCGGTTTTTGAATGTAAAAATACCAATTCGTCCTAAAATAAAACGAAGTGCTATATTTAAAGTAGAAATCAAAGCGATCAGGCATTTGAAATTTTATTTCTCCCAAGACTGCACTGTAGCTAGTTATAATTTATTTACAGTTTCTGAATTTATGCCACCTGGCACTCCAACAGAAGGTGCTACGCTTTTTACGATACCGTAAGCTTCTTCATCGCACTCCGGAAATTCTTTGTTACAGTTTCCTTCATTTCGGCCATGATTCATAACTTGAATATATTCATAAGCTCCACTGTCAGGGGAAACGTCTAAAGACCTAAAGAAAATCAATCGATTTAATGTAAAAAATTTGAAGTTTTAAGTTTACAAGTTTAAACACGTAGAATTAACTAGATAACGTACTTTAAGCAGATTTGGGTATTTGTTCGAGCTAATAGTTGTATAATTTGAATCAATATGTACGAAGTTTAAGGTTTCATAAGACATTTCTAACGAAGTTCAAGCTTCGAAACGACCTTAATAGTTTAGCTATAGATTAAAACAAATTTAACTCTAAAACATGAAGTGGGCATTCGGCATTGCTAAGTCACTTCACTGTTTCATAACGTAGAGTTCATGGACATAGCCGCAGCCCCCCCCCATAACCAATAGAGCAAGGTTGTTCAAGTTGGGGGCCCCCCAAGCACAAATTAAAATTGAAATTTTACGTACGTAAATTTTGTGTAAAAAAAAAAATTAAGTTCAGGGGAGGCTCTAGCCCATATAATTATGACTATAGTAATAACTTCCATTAAACGTTACAATTTTGAAGATGCATTAGTGGAGTTTGACCTGTAGCCCCTTTATGAACTTCGTACACCAGCAGGTGAATTTGAGAAATCGTTATACATTCAATGAACGAAAACTTAGATTTTACTAGTTCCATAAAATTAACATATCATGCTTGTATGCAGAGTGGAGGATTGAGGACCGTTCCTCCGTAAGTTAATTTTTTAATGGGACTTGGCTACGGCTTTGCATGCTGTGATTGTATCTATACATGCTGTAAACCCCCAAAATGAAGTCCTGGCTATGATCTTGCATTATATCCACTGATTTTAGACATTCCTAATATCCGTACACTGACATTCTAGATCAAGTTAACTGGCTGTCTATACGAGTTTTGTAGTTCTGGCATAGGAATTTAGAACGTTGCGTTTGGTTTTAC
>QLNU02015360.1:64819682-64830074 GCA_006491805.2 Dysdera silvatica
AATTTACATCAAGTACGGACACTAAGCATGGAAAATGTGTAATTCTTGTTTTTCTTCAGCATTAATATTCATTTTAAGGTTATATTTGGCAGTTATTAATTAGAAAAAACACGTTTTATATTCACTAACAGGTTTTTATGTTTTTGCAATAGCTCTATAAATTGCAATAAATTATAAAATAAAATTAAAATACAAAAATAACGATGAATAACGATGTATCGCCTTTATTGGAACTACGAAATATAAATACATAATACAAGAAATAAATGAGAAAATATCCATTTTGCCTTCAGGCATCATCTTGTAATTTTACCATCAAAATTTAATTTTTTGTAATGTCCTCCCTTTTAAAGAAAATGGTCCTATTTTTTTTTCCTTAAAAGATTTTCAAATTAGTGGTCTGCAAAACGACATCTTGAGGTCATAATTTTCATAATTAGGCAAGGGTTGAGTCTTTTTTTCTCTCCCCTCTTTACAAGTTTGGCAAGTAAGTACATTTAAGTATATTTGAAGGCTTATCACAAATTTAGTTTGGGGGGGCGTGGGGGGGACCGATCCCTCAGGATGCGGAAATGAAACCACTGATACAGTGCCTATAAATAAATAAATTAAATTAGTGGTCTGGAAACTACCGTCCGCGAGCAGAATAGCCATACTTCGGCTTTGACAAATTTCTAGTTCAGTACAATATCCACTGTTTTTTTTTTAATCTTTTTTAATATTTTTTTCATTTTATTAGTTCACTTCAGAAGTGCATCTCAGGTTTAATTCGGCTTGGTCATTTGTGCTTGTACCACATTATTATTTTATGCTTATATGCCCCGAAGCTATATGCTGTAGGCAGTGTCGCGGTTTCGTGGGTGTACGATAAAATTGGCCGGTTCACAAACAGAATATCAAAACATTATGTTCCGAATAAACTGAACTTTAATTACATACGTACGATAATATGGATTCCGAGATTAACGTAAGCTTGTACAATCGTGAAGAACATACGCATGCAAAGGCGTCGAAGTTACGAGGAAGTCTCTCTCTAATCACTTACTTTGCCGCGAACTTAGCGTCAGTTTTGGTTCTAGTTCGTAGGTGTTGCCATCCCCTGACGGAAAGTGTGCCGCTACAGCAGTGTCGGATCCAGAGGGGCATTTGAGGGGGGGGTCTTGCAATTCCAGCTCAACAACTCATAAATAATAATAATTTCTGCCCCTATCAGATTAATGGTCTATAGACTGGTTGAGGGGTTCCCTGATCAGGGGCGGATTTAGAGGTCATTCAAGGGGGGCGATTAATGACTTGATTTTTGAAAATGATACCTCATTGGACCTTTACCTTCTATCTTTTCAATGTTAAATTTTCATTCAAGGGAGCAATCCCCCGACCCCTAAATCCGCCCCTGTCCCTTATTCCTCAAGTGGATCTACCCTTGATTTGGAAGAGCGTTAGGCCACTTTTTTTAGGACTATACCACTGTGCACCATAGACGACCAACTTTAATCAGATTATCACTTATACAATTTAAAATTTCACGCAAAATTTTCTTTATATAGAAAATCAAAACTCCATTTTATAGTAAATTGAAATTTCGGTTTTCCTTTCCAGAACACGGCATTTCTTTAAATTACAAAAATTGTAACACTTTCTAGCCGATTTATGAGAATTTCGAGTTTTGTATTGAAAAGAGGCTCATCTATTAAGGAAGCTCAGTTATTCACCTGATCTCTCATTTCAAACACTTCCCTGCCCTGTTCTTTCGTTTTTAGTGAACCTTCATCAGGGATTTTGGCATCTCTTCCCTGTAACCGGCATCCTCCTAAGGGATTATAGTCATGGCTTTTCAAGATCCGTGGAGCTGTGTTTAAAGGGACTGGCGTAAAATGTGTGTGATCGCAAACTATGAAATGCGGTTTTTATACGCAGCCAGTTCTTAAGATAAAGGTTAAATTAATAAGGATTAAGTATTTAGAGTTGCAGGGTTGAAAAATCTATTTATCGAATCCCTGGCTTTCCAAGTATTTACAAGTTTTTTCCGCCGGTGGAACAATATGGCTGCTACCGGTGGGCCTAGTAGTCCTGATAGGCCTGGGGATGAAACAAATCCAATTGAGGATGCTGTGCCAAATTTTGAGCATGGTCATGGTCATTATTTTACAAAAAAAACTTTCCATAAACCCACGTATTGTCATCATTGCACTGATATGTTGTGGGGTCTCATTGGACAAGGGTTTGTCTGCGAAGGTTAGTATAATTTCGAAAACAATTTCTTTTTCTATACACTAAACATATACTATATCGTAGGCAGTTTGCTATTTTGATTAATATTTTTTGTGGACATTGATGAAATAAAGAAGTAGTTAATATATTAATCTTGCGTTTTCTCAAAAACCGATTCTTCTACGTCTATTACCCATTTCTATAATGACTAGGTTCTAGTATTCCATATTGTTTACACATTTTTTTCTGTTGTCCCATCTTACAATTAACATACTGTATTAATTGTGCTAAAAATATTGTGATGTATGCTATTTTTTCTTATTTTTTTATGTATGCTCTTGAAAGGAATCGGGTGTCCCAAATACTGAAAAACCAACTGACATCATCCTAAGGTTTAGTAGCTAATATTCGTTTTGAGTGTGTAAAATCGCACACACATATATTGCATTAATTAACCTCAGATTTCTAAACATTGAATTCATTCAGTGAGGTTAGTTAAGCAGTTGAAAATTTACTTTTTTTTCCTTGGGAAGGAAAATGGGGAACTAAGAGAACAGAAAACAACCTGTGAGGAAAATCCTAACGTGCACACACACTTAATATAAATTCCATCGCCATGGCTCATTAATTTTATCTACCAAGGCCCGTAGCCAGTCTAGGGTTTGGGGTGGGAGGGGCTGAGCCTTTCCTGGAAAATATTTTCAAAATAAATTATCTCAGAATTTTGCTTTAAATGTTTTGTATAAAATCGTATACGTCAATGGAAATTGTTTTTTATTATGTTAAAAGTGTATTCAAAACAGATCTTCCCAGTAAATTTTCGGCGCATCATGTTTTTTACAGAGTGACTCTCGCTGTCCTTGCGCCATAAAAATACAACCAACCAAGATTTCTGCAGAGGTTTGAGTCATCTACCCTATTGCAAAAATAAGGGAAATTGTAAATATTAGTATATCTCTATAACTTTTCCATGTATAATTTTTGTCAAATTTATTCATTAATATTGAATATAGTTTGCTTAGAGATTTAATCAGGGTCAGTTTTACTGGGTGTGCAGTGTGCACACAGGCTAATTTCAGGGTGGCCACATTTGATTATGTACTTCTATAGCAAAAAAGTTTTGTTAAGAATTAAAATAAAGATTTTCTTCTCATCTTAATTCTCTTTCTAATTGAATAGAATGAACATGAAAATATAGTGGCTTACCCAGCCCATGGGTTTGTTTTGGAATCTTGTAGAATATTATATTCACTCAAGAACAAAAAACAGGATGGATGTTTGCGGGAGAGCTTAAATATCTATGGCATCAAGCAGGCCAACAAACCAGAACTGCACTGTATTTAATATTAGTATATTAAAACATTGAATTCCAAGGCTTACCCCACCCAGTAGTATTCCAAACCACTCTGTAAAAGCAACTAGCTACAGCCTTGTTTTTCATATAATTGTAGCATATATTTTTTCCATTACAGTTTATCAAATGTTTGATTTTACTGTTTTGATGTATATATATATATATATATATATATAGGCAAATTTTTGTGGCCTTGTTTTATACAGGGTTTAAGCTGGCTCAAAAAGTGCTGTCACAAAAATGCTAAAATGGGAAAAAAAAAGTAGCAAAATGCTAAAAACGATCAGTTACCTTCATCGCTCGAAAAATCGTTTTACTAAAATTATATCAAAAATGCTTTGAATTACTGTAAGAGTTACTGTATGAAACACACTTTAAAGTTAAAAAACAAAACAAAAAAAAAACAAATTATATATCAAAGTTACTAAAAAAAGGCAAACAGACAGTTTTTTGTTGACAGGATATTAAACAACTGTTGCTATTTTGTGATGGACACAATTTTCTTTCTCGCATTTTAGATTAATTCATCGCATTTTCAAAAAAAAAAAGCCCTAGCTTAAACCCTGATTTTATGTACCTTCTATAGATACCTATATAGTAGTAATTTAGCTGTCTTTTTATGAAACTTTATTTCAACAGAACATAAACATATACGAAAATGTAAATACAATAATTATGATAAAAGATAAATGCCCTTGTTCCATAAAACCCAACCATTTTTTTTTTTTTTCGTTTTGGTATTTTTCAAATTCCTGAAGCAAGTGAAAGTGATAGTTATTAATGACCTGATCTATATGTACATAATTAAGGAAATACTAATCTTTTGGTGCTCTTTTACAATACGGTATCTGCTACCGTTTTGGTGAGTGTTTCCTTCCATCCTTCTTTTTACTTGGATTCTGGTTCTCTCCTGCTCTTTTTAATATTTTTTTTTCTAATTTGAATTCAACTTCTGTTTTTCTTTAAGTTAATCTTTTTTTTCTCCCATATATATATTTTAATAAGTTTTTGTTTTTGATTCAAAAGAATAACCACAGAGCAGGCTCCCCCTTGATGGACAGTGTAGTGGCACCCTGCACCCCTTCGGTTACATAATTAGACATAATACTGATACCAAAACAATGTTTTTATTAATTTTCATTAAAAACCACCACCACTGGGCTGCCAAAGGCCGTTAAAAGGGCTCTTCTCATTGATGCATCGCAAAGTGCGTTCTTTGCCATGACGACGGTGTTCTATGACTTCCCTTCGGAAAGTTCTAGGCCTAAAAAAAAGCTCTGCTAAACTACATTTCATTATGACTAATGTTACTGATGCTGTCAATCTTTGCTCGTTTGCATAACTTAAAAGTGTTTCTCATTTAAAAAGTAAAAGGCCAAGTAAATAAAGACGTAGAAACAAATTTTGAGGAAAATTAAATTTAGAATAGAAAAAAATCGAAATTGTATTTGCATTTGGAAAAAAAAAAAAGAATGAAGATTAGTGTAGGAGAAAAATGTAGGTAAGGAAACACTCACCAAAACGTTAAACGGAAGCGGATACCATATTGTAAAATAACTTTTTTTTTCCTGCAAAACATTTAAAAAAAAAAAAAGGCTCATTCCATAAATTGTTACCCAAAGTGGTTGCGGTCATATTTTAGGAAAATTTCGTATTTTCGCCACTAAACAACCCTTATAAGTAGACTTCAGAAATGCATTTATTTAATCTTCTTAAACTGCCATTTTGATAAAAAAAAAAATCAAAATGGCCACCTAGGACAAGCAAAAGTAGCTCCCATAGGCATGTTTGCTTTTTATAATATCTTCCAAATGGTTAAATATATTAGTTTCAAATAAAAACCATTAACATTAGCATAGTCTGAGCTATAAAATGAAATATGTTTCATTTGTTTATTTCGTGCAGGAAAATTTGACATAAGTTTTCAGCATAAAACCGAATATTTCACAAAGTGGCCACACTGCATATTACTTCTTTGCTTCTGTCGCTAATCACATCAACTTCTTTCTAGAGTTTGAAACCGAGTCATCATGACATCATTATTGGTAATCTGCGAGTCCGGTTTGAATTTTTAAAAAAAGTTTGAAGTACTTACCTACATATCGGTGTTAGTGGTATGAGGGAGGATATGCTTTTTGCGGCCGTTAGAAATGCTGGTAACATGTTTTCCGGCTTCTCTGTGTGTCGTCTCTTCCACGTGAATTCTGCAAAATATGAGTCAAAATGGTGTCATTGCAGCACACGACAGATGCCCGAAACCTATCCCGCCCAACAACAAAATGGCTTCGGGGATGCTACATCCAGAAGCTTCGAAACGAATGTGCACATAAAAGGGGTGGACCTATGCTTTAAAAACCCTTCACTAAACTTTGAGATGTCATCATCGGTAAAAACCACCGATTCAACATTTCAATTATTCAGGAGTACTTGAAGACTATCTGAATGCATTGCAAGGCCATAAGGGTGAAGCGAGGAGGGGGGTTTCTCCCGCTACCCCATATCTGATATATGTAAGAGAATTTTGTGCAAAACTCGATTACAGCAATTTTTCTGGCAATGTTCTAAAACACCAGCGATGCTCTGTCAATGCTGTGGTAAGCTCGCACGCATATCTAGTGTGCAGAAACGGCCCAACGCAGAAATCTCGGACCTATTTTAAGAGTATAGCATGAGTTTTGGTGACGTTCGAATCGCCTCAGCGACAAAGAAGTAATATGCAGTGTGTCCCACCAACTTTAAGATTTTTTAACTAATAAAGTAATTGCATGTACAAAATAAAATTTTGCAATTAAGTACATCTAGAAATAATTTGACGATGACACTGCACATTATTAAATTAATTGGAAAGGAACAACAAATAAGCACAGTTTTAAGAAGTTTAATCGTTTACAGACTGTTTCAATAGCCCTGGGCTATTTTCGTCAAAACGGTCGACGATATATACACAATGTGTAATGACAAATGCGTGTTACAAACAGCGGTTACAGGTATAATGAAATGAACAGTAAAAATCAATCAAGCACATGGGTTAGGGGAAATGTCTCTGGTAATGGAACATTAAGTTTAGAAAAATGTCTCTAGTAGTAAACTGTAAGCTTAAAAAGAAACAATCAGTAGAATAAAATTATGCTGTATGGGATGAAATGCGCCGTGAGACAGAATCATTTGATGAATTGTTGTTCGATGTGGGGAGAAAGTTCTTCCAAAAGGGAGAAATGAAATTCGTCAGCATCTGGTCATTAATGGCATTATCTGTGTTGGCGATTATATGTAGGGTTTCAAAAAAGTTGAGGTCCAGTGGAGAGGAAACTTTTTGGATAATTTGTGCTTTATGATATAAAAATTTATAGCCAGATCCTCACAAGTGTTTAGCCAAAGCAGATCTGTGGAGTTCTTGTTTCTGAATATCAGTGTCATGTTCTTTTAAACCAGTTCATAGGGCTCTGCGTGTTTGACCAATGTAGACATGATCACATAGGCAAGGCATTTAATAAATTCCCCAAAAATCAAGGTCAGGAATATGACGTCTTTGAATTTGGAGAAACCCAGTTTATTAATGGGAGTGAAGACAACACTGAAATTAAATTTACGAAGGCCGGAAGCAATCTTGGTAGATATTTTAGGCACAAAGGGTATACAGACAGTTCTCAGCACAGGCGAGGAGGAACCAACGCACATCAATATTATTAGATATATTCAATTTCCCATCCCTTCTCATCTAACAATTAGTAATTTGGTCCCATAGGCCCTGCACTTGACTTGTTTCACTCACTGCTATCTAATCGTTAACAGATGGTTTTTTGTGATGGAGCTATTTCTCTTCCACTGTTTAATCCTTTTGGAGTTCCTCAGGGATCTACGCTTGGGTCTGTGCTTTTTTTGGTCTTCATCCAATGACTTCTTCAGTGTTTTCCCCCTTGGTCAACCAACCATCTATGTTGTTGATGTTTTTTTCTCGATATCCCATAATGATTTTTCTTCTTATATTACTTGTTCAGGATCAGGCGGACATGGTTCTCAGATGGTTTTTCTGATATTCAGATAATAAACTTAGGGTTAACAATTCTAAGCTTTTCATGCAATACTCTTCCATAATAAATGTGGTTCTATTTTCCCCCCAACTCCATCTTAATCATCTCTTGATTCCATTCTCCTCCACCTTTTACTTTTTTGGGTGTTATTCTTCACCACAAACTATTTTAGACTCCTCATATTGATCATCTACTCTCTAGCCTGTCTAAAGTCCTTGGTATGATTCGCAGGGTGAATTCTTCCCTTCCTCCCAGGGCCTTACTTGCCCTTTACTTTTCCTTAGTTCAATGAAGGCTGTTTTATTGTTGTAACATTTGGTCATTTTCTACTTTAGCCAATATAAATAGGATCCGAAGAATTCAATTATCTTTTCTTGACTTTTTTGCTCTAACATCAACAATTGATCTTCCTTCTCTTAATTTGTGGCAATTTTTTTCTATTCTTCCCTTTTCCCCAATTAAAATTTTTAGAATGGCTATTGTAGTTTTTAATTCATTAACTCCTCTCACTATTCAAACTCCATCTCTTTATAATTCTGTTCAGAGAGATATCCATCGTGCACAGGTAGCCCATTTGTTCCTTCTAGAGCCAACACCAACTTCTTTTTCCATCACATTGATTCTACAGCACCTTGAATCTGGAACAGCTTACCTATTGATATCACTTGATTGAACGATCTTGGGATTTTCAAAAAAAGAGTGTCACACTATCTGCTATCTATTCTTTAAACTTATTTTATCTATTTTTCTTTTTGTTCTTCTCTCGCTTTCTCTTGTCATTTTTTCTTCTTTCTTTTTTTTTTTGTTGGGTGCTTGGAACCTGTCAAGCCAACTCTGTTGGCCTTTTTTCCTTACATCCATTAAACTCAACTTTACTTTATATATTTAGAACTTTCTAGTTTTTTGTATGTTTATCCTTTCTACCCTTGAGTTTGAAATAAAATCGATTGATTGATAAAAAATGACCAAAATGTGATCCCATTCCCAACCCAAGATGAAATTTTCCAGAAACGATGCTAAGACATGCAAGTTTATGTGTGATTTTTTTTCAAAATTTAAAAATATCGCTTTTTGAAAAATTCAAAGAGTTCATGGCATAACCTTGAAATTCTAAACTGCCCAAAATTAGTCATGTTGGATGTCATATGAAAGCTTATAAAATAATCTATAAATAAGGTTCTTATTTCCATCCATCTATCTCAATTCTGGCTTGAGTAATAATAGTTTTTGTAATTGCACTCCTACAGAAAATCATGTTTGTTTTACAGATTTCAGAGACATATAATTTAAAAACATTGCATTTGTAATCTGACAATTTATATTTTTGCCACCCTGGCAATATATCAAATGAGCCAAATTTGGAAAAATACAAGAAGGTGAGGTTCTGAAGTGATAGAATTTTGGTTCACTTGACGAGGAAGTGACCTCTAGCTCCAAAATGCTACTCCTAACCCTTTCACTGTGGGAAGGTTGTTATATGATTTGTAGTGCCCTTTGGGTTTTTGCATTCTAAATTATTAAATTATAAATTGGTATAGAGAAATGAAAATAAAAATAATTTTTATCATTAGAATTACTATTAATCAAGAATTGGAATTTATTGACTTGATTAATTTATTATTGTGTGTAGGCTATTAAAGTTAATATTTATACTAGTAGAAGACCATTTTTATTTGCTGATTAATACAAGTCTTGATGGACTTGAAATTATAATAGTTCTAGAAAAAGTAAGTTAGCTAGTCTTATAGTGTTAATACAAAAATTGTGAGTGTTTGCAAAATTTTACAATAACAAACGGGAACAAGTAGCAATTAGACAGGACATTATTGTATATTAAATCTTAATTTTATTTAAAAACAAATTTACAAAGAAACCTGTGTGTGGCTAGCCAAAAGGGTGATTAATTGTATATTAAAACATAGTAATGTCACTGATAACAAAAATAAAGTTGTATCCAAAATAGGATAATGCATATACTTATGTGGCCAGCCAAGAGGGTAATTAATTGTATATTAAAACATAGTAGGGTCTTTCTCTGAAAACTGGCAAATTCATGTCCCAGGGTTTCTGGAGATGCAGTTTCAAACCCATGATGCAATAATTTAATTTTAATTATTTACGTTGATGAAAAGAATAGGAAACCCAATTACTAACTTCTTAAAATTAAAATAATAAAAAAATACATATTTTGAATCAAAAATTATTCACTCACCATGTCTCCATTCACATGTAAAAAACTGAAAAATAGTTATTTCGACAGAGAACGTCTTTCCATGAACTGTTTTTTGTTTTTAATCCATTAGAACATATTAAATTACTATTCAGGAAAGTTTTTTTTATTAGTACTTCTCCTAAAATATATTTTAAAATATATAGTTATGTTGTCCCTAGTGGTTTGCATCATTCCCTCACCGCACAGAAAAAGTTTCACTGATCAGTTACCATATGGCAGCATATTCTCCATATGGCTTTTCAAAATCATGTTTGGCAACACTGTCTAGGAAACCATATTGAATCTTTCCCTGAACTTGGAATAGGAAGTGCAATATGACTTGCAACTTCTAAATCAAAGTAAGTATTTTTATTACCAGTCATTCCCTCATCTATTGTGAAATCCATGAAATAAAAATTAAACATTAGCATCTGGCATTATATGTTTGCAAGTGTGTATCAGATGCCATTTCACATTTTTGAGATCAAAACACAGCTAAACCTAACTACTGGCAAAGAAAAAGAAGTAACTTCATCATGCCCTCACAATCTCAGCTTGTGAGGGAATGATGCTGTAATCATATA
>QLNU02015360.1:64830174-64842415 GCA_006491805.2 Dysdera silvatica
ATGTACTCGTCTATAGTGAAGCTTTATATCCGCTCACAGAGGCGGGAGGGTGATAGGTCGCCTGTAGTTCAGTTGGAAGAGCCCTTGGCCGGATACAAAGAGGTCGTGGGTTCAGTTCTTACCAGGCACTGTGAAATGATTCTTTTCTTTGCGAGAAATTTATCATCTAATATTACCACATCATCGACTATGGTGAGAAAAATTTCTCTTACTTTAATTTTCTCAACATATTTAAATCTGTAAGTTTACGTTTAAATGTTGATGTTTCTGTGTGTCGCACTTTTTCTCTTTTGAAACTACATTATAGTCCTTACACCACTCGGTAATAAAGCGAGCATGAGCGTGTGATGTGAGGCTGGAGTTGCTCGCACTCGTTTATACTCAGGCATGCGTGAGCAGAATACAGCTCCCAGATCTCTCATCTATGTCTCTAATCGTGCTAATTCGTGAGTGGTGTGGGGCCTTGTGTTAAAGGCTATCACTCTCCAAGTATTTTCATAGAACCACATTTCATCTGTCTTTTTTTTTTAATATCGCAGTGCAAGTGTAACTACTGTTTTACATGACTTTAAGAGTAATAACTATTTCATTTAAAGTTTAATTTCACGGTAAATATAATATGTTTAAAATTTCTGTTCATTAATATCTTGATTGTTTTATTACAGCAAATGGTCTATTTTTTATTGAGAATGGAAAGTAAAAAGCTTAGAATATTTATTGGAAGGCCACCATAAATTGGTGCAGTTTTGTGCTTATACTTTATATATTAAAAAATACACAAAATCAGAGAAAAAGTAGTTACGAGCAAGAATTATTTTCATGGGCATAATTTATTTTTGTACATTTTTCATTTGAATTTGCAGCATTGGAACAAATTTACTTTAACCTTTTATGTTATGAGAAAAATAAATATAATATGTTTAAATTCATGTGTATGGGGATATTTATTGCTCCTGACAGAAGAAGAACGCTGAAAGGAACGATATGATCATCATTTTATATTATATTTTTATATTATAATATTTTTCTATTTTATATTATATTTGTTCTTTATTTTATATTATATTTGTTCTTATTTCATACTATATTTGTTCTTTTATTTTATATTATAATATTTTTTCTTTATTTTACATGTAATATTTTTTTTCTATTTTATATATTATATTTTTTGATTTATATAATATTTTTAAATTGGTATTTTGATTTATTACTTTTGTTTTCATTTAAATGTGCGTATATGAACAAAGAGATGAGCAGTTATAAGGAACCACTCTTTTAAAAGTGTACCAGTTCCCGGTAACTATAACCGTTATTGCTTCATTAAAGAATTTGTTAAGTTTAACTATACTTTTTTAAAAATCATATTTATTTTTCCAAAAATATACTTAAGGGGAAGATGAATTTATAGACTACGTTTAAAATATAACCTAAAAAATAAAAGTTCTTACCTTCTAACGAATATTAGTATTAAAGTTACGGTGATTGCTAATAAGATGAAACCCCCAAATACACCAAGAGCTATAATACCACCTGGAAATGAAATTGCATATTGAATTGTTATCTTTTAAAGGTAACATATATATATAATGCAGTTTAAAAATGGGTATCGTAATAACCTCCAGATGCCCCGCGTAGAGAGGGCTCTACATTCGTTCAGCTGTTACTAAAAAGAAAAGTCGTTGCCCAATTCAGAAAATATTCTCCATGGTATTATGGATTAAATAATAACGAATAATGATAATAATAATAATAACATAAAAACATTTTTTAGCATCCCATTATGCCTAAAAGTGTAAACAAAAGTTTTGACTCTTTCTTTTCTAGTTCTTTTATTTTTCTTGGGCATCAAGAGGTCATCAAGAGGTCAAAGAAGTTGAGGATGAATGCTACAGAAATCTAAACTTTTGATATAACTTTTATAGCTGATAAAATTACAAAGTACATCTACTTACCCATATTGAGTTTTGCCTGAGCACTGTTCATAGCTTTTCCGTCGTTCTTATGGCCATATTTCACCGTTCCTTTATTATTACCATTTCTAGAGTAAAACGTGTTTTCATTGGGTTCGTTTTCCGCGATGGTAATGATTGGAAGATCAGCTGTTGGTTTACTGCCTGATACTGAAGTTGAAGCTACGTTGTATTGTACTGGAGAAAGCAAGATAGACGATGTTACTTCAGGTGGTTTTTGACGGCTTGGTGGTTTTTGACGGCTTGGTGGCAATTCAGGAATTTGATTCTTTGGCGCATCTTCGAAAAATGAAATTCGATTGCTTGGAGATTGATCAAGATGATTGCCCAGCTCTTCGGTTTCATCAGCTGGGATAATTTCGAGTGGTGGATGTGTCCAAGAAGGATGTTGATTAGGCGTAAAACCTGCAAGAGGCCAATTTGGTATGTGAGTCGTTGAAGATGATTCCACCTTTGTGGTGCTTGGAGGAGTATAGGTGGTTTTTACACGAATGTTAGTAGGTACCGAGGGAGATTCCTCATTTCGAGAAAAGTTGATTTCAGGTTGAAAGCTGGAGGATGTAGGAGATTCTGAATAAGGTGGATATGAAGGATGAAGTTTTGTGTCAAGTGTAGGTGAAATAGGTGGTTGAGCATGTTTAGGCAAGTCTTCAGATCCCTCTGGCTCTAATTGACCCCTAATTGTTGTTTTTGTTTCAAATTTGACGCCGTCTTTTACTAGAAAAAATGAAAAGTAAATGATATAATAAAATTTTATTTTTTTGTCCTAATTTCACAAATTAAATAGATACAAAATACACTATACAGAATTTTTCAACTATAACCTTTCCACTAAATTTGTTTAGAGGTTTCATTTTGTTTTTCTGCCAATCCTGTAGATCAAAATTTGGAGTCAGAAAATTTAAAAAATAATTACAAAATTTTTAATAAGGAAATAAATTACCATTCAACGATTTTGAGTTTATGATTTTAAAAATTTCAAATTGTTTACTTGAAAAAATTCTAATTTCCACCACACATTTTTTGTTTGTTATAATCGTGATATGTAGAAAGAGATCATCGTTCACTGAAAGCTGAAGTTCACAAAAATGTATTTTAAAATGAGTACACAACTTGCAGGGAAATACATTCAAAAATCATATTTAGTCAAAGTTATAAACTAATTAACATAAGTAAGTGGCTAATAGTTTAGATTCTTTTGACAAAAATATAAACCAACTTTCTTTAATCATAATTTTTCATATTCTGAATGTAATATTTTATTGGTCACAGTTTATACATTAAAGACTTGTGGCTGTGGATCGGTAATAATAATTTAATAAAATAAATCATTTCTGCATTATCTTATAAACAATTATGACACAAGATCTTTAACATTCTAGCTGTATATAATTTACCTCGTCTCACGTTTATTTCTCACATTTTATATTTCTTTAATATATCTACAACGTTTTCACGTAATTTTTTTCTACTTGAAGATTATCTGTTAAAGAGAGAAGTTATTCCTAATGTTTAATTCTATATATGTATATTCCTAATGTGTAATTAGAATAGATTCAATCAAAAATTAATAATATTTATATTATTACTATTTTCAATGAGTGAGGCTATAATTGCAAAGTTTACAGATAGTCATATAACAATGTTTCAATTAATAAATTTTGTTCATTATAATTTTATAAACAATTTACCAATTTATAATCAAACTGTCCTATATTTAATTTTGCATTATTATTAACAATTAAGTGCAAATTACAGAATTTTAAATACTTGAGGGATTCTTATTTTCTTATTAAATTAAAGCAAAAAACATTTATTAACATCGAGATAAAAGCTGTTACGTTAAAATAGTTTGCCATAATGAAAACCGAAGAATGAAAATCACGATAAAATATACTTTGTAACTGTCAACAGGTAACTAGGGTATCATTTTAACCTATGTGTGATAAATATCTTAAAGTAAATTGTATAAGGAATTGATAAACCATTTGGGCTCTAAAAGTTTGTTCTATTTATTTTATAGTAGAACAGCACACTTCATTTCTTAAAATCTAATTTTGCCATAATAAATCCTTTTTGAAGTAAAAAGGGTTTGCGTCACGGACATTGATCATCGAGAAAAAGTTAATGTATGGTCAAGTTGGAGAAAAAATTGTAGATGTTTAATATTTAAATAAAGGTAGTACAATAAAAGTGGTACTTTAAATCGTATTGCTGATAGGATTGCTGCCGAAGGTAAAGATGTTATCACCTTTGAGACTTTTCAATTTTAAAGGATGAATGCAAAGGAATAAAGTTATTTATTGCAAAAGAAGATTCAATAGCCCAAGTTGATAAATTGTTAAAAAAAACATGTAGAACCTTTCATCTGAACATTAAAAGTTCATTAAGTCGTGTATAGTTCTACACATAATGGGCCTGATTTTCGATCACTCTCAGTTCTACACATAATGGGTTGGATTTTCGTTCACTCTCGTGTTTCCAGTGCAATGTGATGGGATGTAAACATTTTCATTTGGGTACTGGATATGAATCTTCGGTATCAGTTTGTGAACAGAAATTGGAAGAAAAAAGAAAGTTTTTTTTTTCTGTAAAGCAATTAAAAACTTTCCTTGGGTAATAAATTATAAATCATGCATTAAAACACAATTTTCTTTTCTTTACACCAGGAAAGGAAAATTTTGAAGTTGGCAGCCAGGTGATGACGGAGTATGACAATACATTGTATGCTGGGGGAATTGTATCTCTAACCAGTGAAAATGCCCTAATAAATGTGATGGTATCCACTAACAACCAAAAATATAAGTGGGCATCCAATAGACATTCATATTTACAATTTCATGTACATTACCTATTGCCATTACCCATACCTTGTGATAGTAGGGCAAGTCAGTTCAGATTTTATATGTAATTTGTATAAATAATGCCATGTAGTTTTATGATATACTAAATACTTAGTATGAGTAAAATAATGAATGTTTGTCTACAAATGCAATATATAAAATTTTGAAGTTAAGGAGTCCAACTGAACAGTGATGTCATTTCCTCATACTGCAACATTATTCCTTCACTTTTGTAATTATCAAAATAATTAATATGGAAAAAAATTTGAGAGTAATAGCATGGCTCGTATTTTTTCCTTATAACTATGGAGGAGATAGACCTTATAAAAAAAATTCAGAGCAATTGGTCTTTTTTCTTCGAAACGTATGTGAAATTTGCCACATTTCGGAGAATGACCCAGTAATATCGCCGATAACAAAAATAAAGTTGTATCCAAAATAGGATAATGCATATACTTAACTATTCGTAGCAGACTGACATAAATGTTTTTACATAAATTTGTTATAGTGATACTAACGGTTAACATACATTTTAATAAAAGAAAATATTTTAATAGAAAGGGAGGGAGGAAAGAAAAAAAAAGTAGACCACCAGTAGCTTGCATGTTTCAAGCTGGGACCCCTACTCAAAATTGCCTATTGCTACTTCAAAAAGTTTTTGCTGTGCTAAAACGGGTTACTATAACCTGGATGAACGATAATAAATCTGGGGCCTTTTTATTATTATAATTGGAGAAGTTTATCTCCCTCCACATATGGGTTACCTTATTTGGTGATTATGGTTCTTTTTGGTGTAAGTTGTAGGTGGACCACATGACCACAGCTGCAGAGCATTCTTTGGAGATAAACAGAGTTATATATCTAGTTTTATGACTTTGGAGTACTGGTTCATGACAACCGATTTTCATGCCTTAGTGTGGAAATCTTAAATTCGCTGGTTCTGTATTGTAGCATGGGCTATGAGAGAGAGAACTATAGTGCAGATGGGTGTGTTCCCAGAAAAAGGTATTAAGGTTTCCATAATTTCAAGAGAGGTCAAAGTTTAGCTGAAGTTCTTGGTGGGATGAAAAGGAAGGTGTTAATGGGAAAACTAGCAGAGTAGGGAGCACAATTTACACAGAATGGAGATAGAAAAGTTTTTGTATTTTACTATAAGTTCTATAATGTGTAACTAGTCATAAATCTCTGGAAGAGTGTTTCCCTTTATGTAATGCAAATATTTGTGAAGTATTGAAGTACTGCATAGTTAACATAAAAACAAGGACTAATTATTAAAAATGCATTAATAACCAAAACTAAATTATAAGATTTATATTAATTTTATATGCAATGTTATAAAAAGAATTTGTTCATGTAACATCTTGAAAACAACAAACGAAACACATAATTTATCAATTAGTGTAAATAATATTCTGAAGATTAAAGTTAAATGGTTGAATTAAAAAAATCTCTGTAAATTCTTTCTAGGCCTCAAGGGATGATGGATAACGTTCGTAGTATTGCAAAAATAATTTTTCTTGCATCGGCAACTTGTATTATGTTGTATGCTGGAGTTAGGCTTTCAAAGTTCATTGATTGTGGCTTTATAATTTTCATCCAAATGGTTGCAAAATACTTGGTGACAGTAAGAAAAAATATTAGTGAAACACATTTAAATTTCAATAAGCCTCTGGCTTCAACATATAAAATAAATAATATAAGAAATCGTTATTAATTAAAAATTATAAAGAAAAAAAATAGTGAGTTCGAACAAGGGGTACTGGAGCATAACGATTTTATTGTATATATGTATAGAATTAATTTAAAATAATTTTGTTGTGAGGAATAATGTTATGTTGGGATTTCAACCCAACAAGGTTACCACACAATGAACGGAGCACATAGTAGACAACTCATTTTTCATTACTTACCATAAATATGTGGCTCAAAAGATTAGTTACAAAAGTGAACAGTACATAGAGATCTCTATTTTTTTTCTTTTTGAACAGCCATTCTCTGGTTATTAATTCTTGTTTTATTTTGTACATGTTCGAAGTGACCTTAAAAAAAAAAAAAACCCTCCTTTTAATTTTCAGTTACAGTCGCATCTGTTTTTATGCGATGTCAAGTTGTGTGGTTTATATTTCATCCAATTTTATGTATTTTTATATATGTATATTAAAAGAAAAATACTTTACTGAGCATGGTTCGATACATTCCCCATATGCAGTATTCGCTGACAAAAAGAGATTTACATGTGTCCTGTTTTTACTCTTTCTGAAATGAACCCACATGTTGCCATGTTGCTCTTTCCAACTTGAGCTGAAGAACCTGATCTCTGCATATTCTGAACTATATAAAAATTAGTAGAATCGTCAGTGCAAAATTTAATTATTGATTGCATTCTTAGAAAAGAATTTTTTTCACAGAACGAGAACTGAGTTTGTAAAAATCCATTACCTTTAGCTACTGTGCAGATCTGATGCGGAGACTGTTTCTTCTAGTGATGAAAATGATTTGGTGCCAATTCGCAAATGGTGCAGACCATTATCAGATGGCGAAAATAATTCTGATAAAAAAAAGTGTAAAAATATGTTACTTTTTAATAAAATCAAATGAATAAAGTTTGAAAGAAACAAATTCAAATTTCATATAAATTTTGTTCAGTTTTCAAAGGGAATTTATTAAGCATTAGTATTTCACTTAACTTTCTATGAACTTTTTCTATGCAGTTTTAGGTTAATTTTATCTCATTTAGCTGGTTTTGTGATTCTAGAAAGCTACAAAGCATGTATAATTTTCAATGTAAATTTATCTTTTGTTATGCTATATTTTTTTATGCGATTTTTGAGAATGTATTTGTCATAAAAGAATCTTACTATGAGAATTGAATATATAAACATTTTTCAACTCTTGGATATTTAAAATGTGTAAGTATTGATATTATAATTGAATTTTAAACTACAAAATGCGTAAAATAAACAACACCAAACTTTCACTTTATTGTGAGCAAAAATTAAGCTTTAACCTTCAATTGCAAGAAATATATCGATCAAGAGGCCTGTGAAGTGTGAGCTTGAACCAGACAGCTTTGATTCATCTCTGTGTGAGAATTATTCTAATTGTCTGGCATACTGTGATATTGCATAATTTTTAAATGTTTATTAAAATTTTATCAAGTTATTGGTTTGAAACCAATTCTTGGTCATCTATGAATGCATTGAATTAATAGTTTATGTGAAGAATATGATGAGAGAAACGAAATTTGGTACTGTATTTTTAATTTTATTAAAAATACAATGTAATAAATGCATAAATTTCAGATTAACATAAAAAGTGCAATAAAACATAATGTGCACACATATTATAATGAAACTATTCGAAAAAATGAATCTGAAAATGTGCTGGTCTTGAATTGTCCACAAAAATAATCACTGCCTATCCTAACAGAAAAGATTCTACACTTTCGTACAAACGTGCTAGAACGTTAGCTAATAATAAGGATGTATTTTTTCTTGATATTAGAATGGTTAAATTTGTATGGCTCAAGAACAATCAGTCAATTTATATTAGAAACTGCTTCAAATGCTTTACTAGCTTCTTTACAACTGTTAAGCAAAAGTTTCAAATGTATTTCTCATTTACTTTTGGTTTTATTAACATTCAAAAATAGTACATTTGCAGAACTCATTTTATGAAGCACAGATAAAATTTTATTATATTTAAATTTGTTGAAGTGGTTTTTGATCATAACATGTTTTTTTTAAATTTTTTCATTTGTCTTCAAATTCTGTCTCCTGATTTGCACATACGCAGCTATATGGAACCCATATGCTATGTAGCTCTTTTTAAAACATCTGGATTATTACAATGTTGACCTGTGGCTTTGTATTTAATAAGAGCTCTTCTCAGAATTTTGAGAAGTTGCTTCACTATAATGGCAAAATAGAAAAATATAATGTTAACCAAGTGAATTAAGTTCCTGCATGTAATCCCCTAAAAGTGTACATTATGCCCACATCTTCTTCCATGCTTCCTTTGCCCTATTCCTTCATCTATTTTATGGGGTCCTCAGTCGAAAAAAATGGATTCTCAACTGCACTATAACAAAGGATCCTGTGTGCATTGCCTTTAATAATAAAGCAAATTTAAGTAAAACAGTAGTTTTTGTGCTACACAGCATAACAAGTCTTGTAAATGTACTATTTTTGAGTGTTAATAAAACTGGAAAGAAGTATATATATATATAAAATTTTTATCAGCTTGTAAAACGTTTGAAGTAATTTTCTAATATCTATGTAAAAAGCATCCTTAATAGGTGGAGTTTTTGAGCCAGGACTAAAAAACAATAGCTGATTATAATTATTATAGTATTTTTTCTGTGTCAGTATTTCGACTTCAGGAAAAAAGAATTACTATATTTACCATTCATGTAATGAAAAGTGTTCCCATTTGAAAATAAAGCATTTCTATAACCATGACTGTTTTTTGTCCCCCCTCCCCCCCTCCTCAATAAGGTGAGCCATAGTTTCCATAGGTTTTTGTTTGACCAGTTCATTTTTGAGCAGTTTTGTATGTATGTACTTGCTGTCTTCTCCCATCGAAATTTCTTAGGTTAGCATATTTTTCACATCTTTGTATTTTGCGGCACGAGGCTAACATTGAATGCTCTAAATGACATATTTATAAATATATTGTTACTTGTGTATGAATGTTACCTTAATCTGTGCTATGTATTTGTTTTTATGATTGTGTTTTTTCTTGGGATTTATCAGAACAGAAAAAATAATTGAAAATTTTTGGTATTCAAACTATTTTAATATTTTATATATTCAACATGTATTAATTTTTATGCAAATACATAAATTATATATTTTTCACTTTGCAGTGTGTAACTTTGTTGTTCATGAACGATGTCTGAAAACTGTAGTATCTCCGTGTTCAACTATTGCTACACATGTTATTAAAGTGAGTACTATTTAATAAAAGTTTTTACTTTATGGAGAATATGCTGTTGTGGAATAATGTTTCCAATGAGATAGAACAAATTTGTTTAAACTTTTTTTCCCCTGTAGCATGTGTTTTTGAGGAGGAAATAAAAAATAACCAAGGCAACAGACATTAATAAAATGTTCCTTTTCCGAAGACAGAACTGTAATACTCATAGTATAAAAATTTCTCCATCCTCTTATATTCAATAATAGCACTAGTTGTTAATTTTAAAGAAACAATAATCATTTGTAATTTTAAATCCATTAAAGAGATTAAATTATTTTTTAAATAGCTTTTACAAGAGTTAACTTCTCACCTCGCAATAAAATTTATTCTTTGAAGTTCAAAGACAACATTACTATTCAGTGCTGGGAAGGGTAAGATACCAAATTTGTTATGAATATAATCTTTCATATATTGATTAGATTAAACGACGTTCCCTTAAATTTTTGCTAAACAGACAAAAAATAATTGTCGAAGAGGCTGAATTTAATTTTTTTTATTGTTCATTGGTGGAAGGATAATTATAAGTTTTTAGGACTGCTTTTTATTTATCAATCCAGATTGTCTTTAGTATTAAACTTTTTGAGATTTCCCATATTTATGAATAATCAAATTACCTTTTTAATGGTCATAAATCTGCACCCACTTTGTCTCAGGAGTTCAAATTGAGGGTGGGATTCCTATCAAAAGTTTGCCACTTTCCACTAAATAAATTTATAAGACGGGATTGTCCCATGCATTGCCAGGCCAAATCCAACTACATTTGCTATTGTTGAAACTCTGGAAGCAACTTAAATCGCAAAAGAGACTACAAAGGAAAGAAAAAAAACACCACCATCCAAAAAGTTCTGATTTTTATGAGCCTTTAATCGTTTAACCGAAAGCACCAATCAATTAGCTAGCTAGTGTGGTCACATGGAGAAGGGGGGGGGGGGGAGGCCTTGAAAACGCATGGTCCTGATTGCTGGGAAGTCAGAAATACAGCAGAGGTCAAGACCCAATGAGAGTTATGCAGTCTTTGGAAGTAGCCATGTGTTTTCAATATATTGTTTCAATTTGAAGTGTATAATCTTCTCAAAGTTGTCGTTTCTCTCATCTTAATACCTATTTCTCGGATTCATAATGCTGAAATACCTAATGGTTTTGACAAGGAAAATAGCAGAAGATGGAAATAGTGATGTTGACGATGATATTGAGAGAGATGGCTCTCCTGTACCCTTAACTGATTTTATTTCTGAAAAGAAATGCAAAAGTATGGTGATAAATTCCAGATGACTTGGCTCACCCAATATAAATGGCTGCTATGTAATGCAGATTCTTGTATCGTGAGTTACCGAAATCGCAAAGAATTTAGCAGTTCATGTTTTAAGATATTGACTCTCACGAAACATCACATCCATGCTAGTCATAAATGACAAAGGCAGCTATTGAGGCAGAGAATGGCATAAAAAGTGTGGCCAAAGCTGTTCACAACGATTCAAGAAAACTGGATGTAGGATTACATGGACTCAGGGCCAGTTCTAGCGGGCCTGCGTAGTGGACGTGCACCAAGCCAGGAAGGCACCTCCATAGGATTGGTGCTGATAAAATGTTTGGTAAAAAATATCCCTTGAAAATTTGCAATGCTGGAGACACTAATGGACGTAAGTTTAGTGGTATTTATTATAACAGGAAAGTGGAGATTTAGTGGTAAGAACATGGTTAATTTATTCATTATCTTCCAACTCTGTCTTCTGTTTTTGTTGTAAGTTTTTGCTTCTGCTAAAAGCATTAACCTCGTCAAAGGATATGATGATCAGGGAAACATATACAAAACTTTACATAAACGCAAAATTACTACGAGGCATATAAAACACCTAACTTAGCATTGAACAAAATGAATATAGGACTTCCAGTAGACTTTTCGCAAGAAACTAGGAAAATAAGGACAACTTCTTTTAAAAACTTGCCCAGCCCATATATATATATATATATGGCCTGCAAAAGGGTTGCTGGTATCTAACTGGAAGGAGACCCACACGCTGAACGTATGTGACGATGTGTGGAACCGGCCAGGCCAGTAACCTAGTGTCCTACCCCGCCTTCAAGTGGTGCAGGCTGAGCTTTCTATTTATGTGGCAAATTAATATTTGCTACACGGATAGAAAGGCGGAAGGGGAGGGCTAATTCACCAACCCGTCTAGCCAGCGTGGTGAAATTATGGCTAATTCCTCCATTATGTTGACACACCAGAAACCATGGCCCCTAGTCTCCAGGTGCTGGAGTGCTCCTGATCAAGGCAGCGGTCAGTGTGGCATGAAAGCAGGGGGTGCTAAGAATCACTGGAATGGCCCAGGCTGCCGTTTGTTATTGACCTTGGCTACGTTTAATGGACGATCCCTTGCTTCTGAAGCAAAACTTCAGGAATTGGAAGAAGAACTTGACAAGATCAAATGGGACATTGTAGGACTCAGT
>QLNU02015360.1:64842515-64888554 GCA_006491805.2 Dysdera silvatica
GGCAACAAAAGAACCATTGCAATCATCGAATAATGCTTCACTAAGGTTTGCATGCTTTTATATCACCTGATCAGCTCATTCATGCATGTCTTATGCCAATTTGCCTTCAGTAAAATTTTCATCTATGTTCATTTTTTATTTACTCCTGAAGCTTGAATTTTTATTTATATGAATAAAACATTTAAGGTAGGTGAATGAAAATAAAAGATTAATAAGAACAATTATTATGCCCAGATGTCATCTATTATAATTAGAATTGTGGAATATTCCCTTTTGATTATAGTTTAACCTTTTATATTCATGTAGAATAGTTTCAAGAGGATGTACAAGGAGAGGGTTTTGGGAGTTAAACCCCTCCCATTTGAACGATGTTATTAGCTGTAATATAAACTTCTTTATGGGGGAAAATTTTGCTCTCATCATAATTCCCTTTTTTTTCTTTTCTTTTTTAATCAAAACCATCCCCCCTTTTTGAAATCATGTCCATGGGTCTGAATAGTTTAACAGTCTGTATAAATTTTCTATTTAAGGTTTATTTAATTTATTTCAGAAACCTGTTCCACATTGCTGGTCTGAACCTGGTCATTTGAAAAGAAAATTTTGTAGTGTCTGTCGGAAACGGATAGAAGACAGCTGTTCAGTTCGTTGTGAAGGTTTGCATAAATTATGTTACATAGTAAAATATGTAATTGTGATCATGTGTCTGATTATATGGTATTGAAAAATATTATTTCTCTTTTTGTGTTTTATTACAAGTATCAATTTTTAGAATCTATTTTTTTACTCTCTACAGTGGTACAATAATAACATATGTGGGTCTTCCATAAAGTAACAACTGTTTGGCTGTAATAATTTAAAAAGAAAATTTCAAATAATTGATTTTTCGTATATAAGCGAATCTGACTTTACTTCTCCACAAAATAACCATTTAATCATTTGCTATATCTGTCCATGAGCCTTAGAGAATCCCCTCATCGTATTCGGCTGTCACCAGTTTATTATGCCAGTTGTTCACTGTATTTCTTGACCTCATCTGTTTCAAAACTCCCTGAAGTGGTACAGTGTGGTAACGCATTCGCCTATTGTGCTGTTAACCCGGGTTCGACTCCCAACAGTGCAAAGAACGCTTACTCAGAGATCTCATAAAGATCGTGCTGCTCACCATAGTCTGGTGTTTGGTTCCCTAGGCCTTAAGAGGTTCAGATTCCTCGGGAAAATTGTAGGTTCAGAAGTTCGGATTCCTCGGAAAACAATAGGTCCTGGTGCAGCATGACCATTATAGTCCTTGAGCCGTAAAACCACAAACAGTTTGAAAACTTTTTCCACCCAGGCACTCTTTTAGCTTAGTAAAGAGATGAAAGCCGCTTAGAGCAAAGTCTGGATTATAAGGTAGATATTCAAAAACCTCCCATTCAAATGTGTCCAGCTGGTCTTTGGTTATACCAACATAAAAAATATTAGTGCTGAGCCCATTCTCTTGCTTTTGTGTTGGTCATTCAATTGCTGTGAGACCCATGGTGCACAAATTTTGTAGTATCCAAGATGTTCTGACACAATTTAATTTCTCAAAGCTAAAAACGAGAAATGTTTGAGAAATAATAACCAGAATACAGTGAACAGCTGGCTTAATGGACTGCTGGTAGCCAAGTACAATGGGGGGGATTTCAAAGCTTGTGAATAGACATGACAAATGCTTAAATGAAGATGATTATGTGAAGAAGTAAAGTAAGGTTCACTTACTTGAGGAAAATCAATTATTTGAATAAAAATATTTTTTTTTCTAAGGCATTACAGCCAAACAGTCATTACATTCTGGATAACCCGCATACATTCATCTATTGTGCTGTTTTTTCGGTCCACCGTAGTTTGGAATTTGGTTCCTATATGGTGGTTTGTAGAGCATGTCTTAGCCATAGGTTCCATCCTAGTTGACTCATGGCCATCATGGAATGTGATCTATACCAAAACAATCTCTTCGAAAGACTCAATACTATGATAAAGATGTTCCAAATAAGCTGTTATATTTTTTGTTCAAGTCAAAAATCTGTTTTTTATTTATATAATAGAATTACCTTTATGCTAATTTTTTAATTTTTAGGGACATATCAGTTAAAAAGATAATTGTGGTAACATTTATTCTAAATCACACTGTACAACAATATATGTACATTTTATTGAAATATATTTTTGTTTTAGTTTGCGAGTATTGTGTTCATGCTGATTGCCAAGATTTTAGTGTAGCTGATTGTAAAGAATGTGCAACTTATGCTCCAAGCAGAGATCAGGTACTAGCATGACAAATGCTGTAATTTGTTACCGTTCTATTTATGTCTAATTTCACAAAAGAGCGATTTCTACTTCTCATAGACAATCCCCCCCCTCCCAACCCCTATAAGTTGTCAAAACCTACGAGCACTAATTAAGAGTATTTTTGATGCTGCATACGAATCTGTAAAGGTTTTAACTGTGCAATGTCAGGAAGTAACTTTTCGGGACTTTAAATTACAGTGGGAATCAGTGGAAGAAACACATTTCTGTAAAGAAGACCACAGGTGACTTCAGTTCTATATTTACACAAGAAAGTAGAACCTATGTGGCATCTAACACATATATATTAATGTTTACGAAACGTCTTGAACTTGACCAAATTCAATTTATAAAAGAATATTTTAACGTAATTTTTTAAGTTGAATTTGAACATGTTCCTGATAATTTTTGAGCATTAATTCAGGTGCATTAGATGCAGCATTGCTTCCAGTTTTTTGTCCAAAAATGGAACTGAGGACACCTATGTCACTAATGACAGTGTAAAATTTTTTCTTTAGTCTAAGGAACTAATTCCCAAAGTTGCCTTTCTCTTATAATTTTAATTTTTTCATCCATCGCACTTTTTTACTTGTGGAGAATTCAGTACTTCCTTATAGTTCTTGGGGATCCTAATTTCTAGTTGATTTGCCTCAGGTAATGTTTGGGTAATTCTTTGACCAGAACTATCTGTAAGTCTACAATTTTTCCAGAAAAATGATTTTTACCACTGAAATCAAAATAATTTGATTTGTCATGTCTATTCACAAACTTTGAAAATCCCCATTGTGCTTAGCTACCAGCTGTTCACTGTATTCTGGTTATTATTTCTCAAACATTTCCTCGTTCTAGCTTTGAAATTAAATTGTGTCAGAACATCTTAGATACCACAAAATTTGTGCACCATGGAGTCTCACAACAATTGAATGATCAACACAAAGAAGCAAGAGAATGGGCTCAGCACTCATATTTTTTCGTTGGTATAACCAAAGAGACCTGGACACATCTGAATGGGAGTTTTGAATATCTACCTTATAATCAGACTGCTTTAAGTGACTCATCTCTTTACTAAGCTAAAAGGTACCTGGGTGGAAAAGTTTAAAACTGTTTGTTGTTTTTCTTGGCTCAAGGACCTCACGATTAGATCATGGTGCGCCAGGAACTACTGTTTTCTGAGGAATCGAACTGGATCTACAATTTTCAAAGGGAATCTGAACCTCTCTTAAGGCCTAGGGACAAGCTCAGATTACTGTGAACAGTGTGATCTTTGTAGAATCTTTGAGTAAGCCTTCTTTGCACCATTAGGAGTCAAAACAAGGTTCACAGAACACTAGGTAAATGCATTACCATACTGTGCCACTTCAGGGGTTACAAGAACAGATGATGTCCAAAATGCAGTGAACAACTGGCATAATAAACTGGTGACAGCCAAATACGATGAGGGATTCTCTAAAGGCTCATGGACAGATATAACCAAATGATTAAATGATGGATTTATTTTATGGGAGATAATGTTTACTCAGAGATCTCATAAAGATCGCACTGCTCACTGTAGTCCGGGGTTTGGTTCCCCAGGCCTTAAGAGGTTCGGATTCCTCGGAAAACAGTAGGTCCCGGCGCAGCATGACCACTGTAGTCTTTGAGCCGTAAAAGCATAGACTGTCTACCCTGCAATTTTTCAAGGGTACTATTTTTTTATGCTTAGTCTAAACTGGGTCATAACATTATACAATATGAAATATCAAACAAAAAAAATCGAAAAATTGATACACACTTTAGTATTAGATGTACTTAATTTTTGTCAAATGGCCTAAAATTCGAAACTTTGGACTGATTTCATAACCTAAAGATATTGTCACAGAATAATGATATTTTACACACATCATATGGGGACACAACCATAACTTTCGCCACCTAGCCTGTTTCCATAGCTCCATTTTAATTTTTTGCCATACGCCCTATTGTTTAGTCAACAGAACTGAATTTCAATAATATTGGTAATACCCGCAATTTATGATGAATATTATTTGACTAAATACAACGTTGAATTTGCGATAAGTTTTAATACATCATTAAACCCTTTCCACTCTTCACTGGAGGGTCATCATAAGAATGTAACAAGACTTTGTGAAGTTATAAAATGGAAAACAATTTTAGAAATGAAAAAATTATTAAATGATATCAAATGTAAATAACTTGTGTTGCCAATTTGTAAAATGAAACACATATATTATTACATATTTCACATCTAACACCCACAAATCCATCAACTCACCACCACGAAGACCTTTAATTTCAAAAAGAAATTTTCCAACATACAATCTAGAAAACAAACTTGCAAGATACTCAAAACATTACTGGGAAATACAGCTTCATGCATGAATTCTTCATTGCAAGCCAAAAACAGAATCAACAACTTCATCATTAATCAAAATTCCAGAATGGCCAGCCTAGACATCGAAAGCCTCTTCCCAAACACACCCATTGATGTTGCCATAGATCAAGTAAACAAATCACTCAACAATTGTTCACTCAGCCATAAAATTCACTTATGAAGACGAAAATCATTTCAATAGTTTGCCTTTCTTAGAATTATCTTTACAAAGAGTCACAGACAATCTAATAATAGGGATACATCACAAAACAACTGAACCTGTAAGTTTCAGTGATTTTTCTTCATACAAACCAACGTCCCACAAAACAGCCATACTTTTCTCGCATTTCACGAGAGCCTTTGCATTATGCAATGACGTGACAAAGAGAGACATTGAAATAGCATTAATTTAGAAAAAAGGCATAGAATTACAATATCCTACCAGAATAATCAACAGTGTATTCCATAAAGTCAAAAACAACTTCAAAAAAGATACCACCTCCGTACAAAAGTCAAAAACAACTACCAAATACATTGGTGCAATCCCATTTTATCCATCAATCTTTGCACCACTAACCAAAGAACTTACAAATAAAAACCTAAAACTGGCTTTCAAAACTCACCGCGCGATTTAATTAACATCAGAAAAGACAGGAATCCAATAACAATATAAGAAAAATCAGACATTTACTCCATCCCATTGGTTAACAAATAAAACGAATTCCAATCATCCTACATAGGCAGCACAAAAAGACCACTTAAAATCCGCTTAAAAGAACATCAAGTAAACCTAAGGCTCGGACAAAACGAAACAGGACTTACACACTATGTATTCAACAACGAAGCCGAACCAAATTTTAAAGAAACAAATTTTGTCAACAAATACTAAGAATGAACACTCCCTAAGACTAATGGAAACAATGGAAATCTACCAAAGGACAACCACAATATGCAACCTCGAAACACCGGTACAACTAAGTGGAGCATGGAAATACATTCTATCAATGAGCAAATAATAACTTTAGCACATTTAATTTCACCATTATCTTCATTTTACAAATTGGCAACATACATATTTACATTTTGATATCATTTAATCTTTTCATTTCTAAAATTGTTTTCCCTTTATAACTTCATAAAGTCTTGTTACATTCTGATGATGACCCCATGAAGGTTGAAGCTTAATGATGTATTAATATTAAAACTCACTGCAAATTCAACGTTGTATTTATTCAAATAATATAGAACTGAATTTTCTTTTCTATTAAACTTCTAATGCTAATTACATAGCAAAGGGTGACTACTTAAATTCTTTGTGTACTGTATACAAGAAATGCACTGTACAGTAAGTAGGTATTACATTTCGTGAAGAGTATATGTGGGTGTCTATATGCAGGTGTAGAGATGAATGGAAGTATACACAGTATATGATGGAATGATATATACAGGATGTGCCAAAAGTTCATAAAACCTTACAAAAAATCTAAAAAAAGAACAAATAATAATAAAGATGTGTAGTTTTTCTTGTAAAAATAAACAAAACTAAGCAAAAAAGAAAACCTGATAATTCTCATTGTGCAAACTACATTTCAGTGCTACACTTTTTTCCCTTTTTTATAAATAAAAATATATTTTTAGTGTTTTACAAACTTTTGGTTGATCCTATTTTTAACTAATGGAAGTCGTGGATAGCAAAGTCTTCGCTCTCATCATTAAAATAATTTCAATTTTACATGTAAAATATTAAGAATTACTGTTCTTACTTTTTTTAAATATCCAAATATAAAAATATTTTTTAGGCCAAAGTAATTCAGTATCATCACTGGCGTGAAGGAAATCTTCCTGGAAATTCCAAATGTCATTCATGTAAGAAAACATGTTGGTCTGCTGAGTGCCTTGCTGGCATGAGATGTGAATGGTGTGGCATTACTGTAAGTATTATTATTTATGTTATTCATATTTCTTAAATGTTGCTTAATATTAGTATTAAAAGGTGTTTAAACTTTTCTAGATAATTAAAAAATTATACCAAGCTAAACATTTTGTGGCTTGTTTTTTTTTCAATAATACATGCTTAACTCTGATATTCAAACATTTTTTATTCACTGCTGGATGATGGTCTCATGCATGCATGTTTAACCCTGAACAATTCATTTGCATGTAATTCAAACCTGTTTTCTAATTTCATCTCCCTAGTTCTGAGGCTGTTTCCTTGACAGCTGTTTCCTTGACCAATTGAAAATTTCAGTTTATCATCGATTAAGCTTTGTAATATCTCTGACCCATTGCCATTTAGGTTTTCCCCTTTAATGATGATGTTCTCACCTCGTTTGCTTTTTTATCCAAGTGTGCTGCATCATGCTTTTTTTAGTGACATACTGCTTTCTTTATTATACTGCAGTTCTCTCACATAAGTATAACAGAGTATTGTACACTGTTATATAGTATTGTACATTACAAAGCATTGTATACTATTAATGTATACTGGCGCATATGAGAAAAGGTAACAATGATTGAAAATCGTTTTCTACTTAACAATGACATTTTCCTCTTTAGTGTAAAATTGTTTCTTCCATACACTTCAGCAAAGTTCAGTGTCTCTAGAATTTTTCATAGTATTATATGTATTCTATTTATGTTACTTGGCTAAGGTTAATGTATGAATCTATAATTTCTTTCTCTAGGACATCGTTGACATGTTTATAGAGGTTTATTTTAAATAGAAATTTGCTGTACATAGTTGAAAGTGCTCATGCAATTTCTCACAGTTCTAAAGAATTCATTGCCATAATAAGTTATTTTGTCTACAAAATATAAATGACTGAAATCTTTTACATTTAAGTATTTGGTGCTTACTACCTGTTTATTAGGCTCCAATCTTCACTTTTGTTTACCATGTCATAATTTCATTGGCTCCTTCATTAGGGTGTCTCAATATTTATTTGCTTGGTTTTTTGCTCTAAGTATACGATGATCACACTTTTCAGGGTGTCGAGCTATCGGGAAAGTCGAGAAATGTTCTTGAATTTTTAGCATCACAGAAAAATCTGGAAATATGATTGAAATTCGAGAAATGTGCTTGAAATTTGTATTTAATATTTAATTTTATGGCCTGTGTCCGAAATTTTTTCTCTTTGTTTTGATTGGCCACACTGTAAAATATCTATTATGGATAAAAACAAAAAACAAATATTTTTCAAATCAAATTAAATGAAAATGTATTAAATAATACATCACAACTTAAATCTGAGTTTCGATAAATGTAACGAAGATGCCAACCATTACAGATTTTCAGTTTCCGTTATGCCATTGCCAATCTTATTTTAAAATTACGTAAACTGTTCAAAACGACGCAATTTGTGAATATTTTTGTATTTTAGTTTGTGAACAACCCCCCTGCTATGTTTCAGTGGCATCTGGTTAAAATTTGTGTCTATAAAGATAACTTAAATAATCCTTACTCAACTGCTTATTCCCTGGGAAGGAAGAGATTTGGAGAACAGGAGGACCGAGCTTTTATTTACAGAATGACCAGCCACCAACAACACCCTCCACTTTCAGAACAGAATTATTAGGGTAATTTTAGTTGCCCGAAACATGGTGATTTTCGGACGTCTGCAAGCATCCGTTCACATGTAGTCAGGGATGCAAGACACTGTTGCCAATTTTTCTCACTAGATTTAATGGATTTAGCTAGGAAACACTGCCAAAACTAACTGAAATCCACTAAATCTGGTGATCTTTGACTAGGTTTGCCAGTGTTTCCTCTTTTGAAGAATATTGCTATGGCTCACAGTTTTTATTTTTTTAATTAATCATTTTAGGAAACAATACTGATGAAAACTCCGATCTTGTTTTATCTGTTTTAGGGAATATGATGATTATTTTATTTTTTGGTCAGTTGGGATTGTATATATATTTTTAAGTTTTTTTTTAGCAACTTCAATTGTGCTTTTCAATCGTTTTTTACATTTACATACAATAAATTTGTAAATTTAATATGCAGAACTTTATGCTGGTTGCAGACCCCCCCCACCTTCCAGGGCAACTGAAATATTTCGGGCTCATGGCTCACAGTAATCCTAAAAATGGACTGTTGGACTTACTGTTTTTGGTTCATGTTAGTGAGTTGTTTTCTAAGTTTCTTTGCACTTTTCAAAGTGAACAGCCACTTGTTCATATTTCGCATGATGAACTTTGTGAATGTCTAAAGAAAGTGTTGAGACATTTTGTGGAACCAGGTATCCTAAAAAAAGTTCTCTTTTAATTTGTCCTACTTTTATTAATCGAACTAACTGGTGGGAGCCCTGATCATGTTCGAAAGTGCACTTTCAGTCATGAAAGAGTTACGTGAAAACTTAGAAGTCTGCTTTTTATTTTTTTTCATGATTTTGGAGTTACTGATGTTATTCCAAAACTGTAATAAAAATTTAATATTATATAAAGAGGGGAGGGGGATGATTCCCTACAGTTCAAAATTTAATGATTTGATTTATTTGATTTTATGGGATGAAATACAGAAATCTGATGGCTCTGTCTCTTACTTAACATAGGTGGGCTTGGCCACAACCGATATCCTTCGCTAGCTAGCCAGTTTGAAGTAGTGGCATCACTTTCGCACCCTGTTGAACAACAAGGTGTGAGAGGCACAGCATGTGTAACAGCCAGTCCGGTTTCGTTTTGCTTACAGTGACTTAGCAATACAGGAGGGTAAAGCTCCTAAAAAAGGGAGCTGGTGCATATTTGCCATTTTGTTGCCATTATATTATATGATCGTGTTTGCAAATCGTATTTATTGGCAGCATTTTAAAAGTTGCACCAATGTTTACATTCATCGGATAATTGTGGATTGTTGACTATTTTTATGCCAAAATAGCAATCATTGCGCCAATGAAGAAAATCTTTGTCGCTAAAGTAAATGAAACCGGAATTGTACAACAAAATGGCGGCTGATGCATCGGCCTAGAATTCTAGGGGCTCTAAAAGAGGGGGGAGAAAACCACCAACTGGAGTTTAGATGCTAAATGGGAATGCACATAACTGCCATCAAAAGTCACAGTATTAATGCCCAAGTTCTGTTCATCGACGTCGGCCAACATTGTAATACTTCCCATCGATTGGAGTGATGCAGCCAAGTTCTTTGGTTATTAGATGGCATCGATAAACATATATTCAATGCATCAAATTTTGCGCATGAATGGATTTAATCGATGTTTTAGTATCAGTTAATCGATATAGCATAGCTGCTAACCTGCCCGTTTTTTTTTCCAAACCCTTTTTCCCTGCTCCTGGGAATGTTTACTAATTGATAGTTAACATTTGATCATGGATTGGGAAGAACTGATGTTTTTCACAATTGATAGTTTCAGGGTGATCAGTGACTGGGAATATTGCAAAATGTCAGTGAAATTTGCGAATCTGGAAAAGTCAGGGAAGCACAACGAATTTTTAAACAACGCTGCCAAAAATAACCAGATTATGTTATAAATAGCATTGTTTGCTATAAATAACATAATTTAGCTATAAAATAGCTAAACTAGCAATGTTTGGCAACAATTTTCTGGCTAATTTTGTTTAAATGGGATCATTATTTAACTGGCAACCCTGTTTAACAATAAGTTAGCACTCAGCAGTGTTGCTAGTCTTTCCCAATGCAGCTATTTTTCATGCATCCTCCATGCCAATAATGCTGGACAAGAAAAAATACTTTAAAAAAGTTTAAAAATGGGTTGGGAAAATGGTAATTGGTAGTGAGAAAGGGACGCTTGAAATTTTTGGGAACGAGCCTTGAAATCTTTAAAATATGCTTGAATTTTTGCTAGCAATTCTGCAGTACACTCTGCTTTTGGTCACTACAAATTCAATAAACTGACCACATTTAGTTAACATATCCACGCTTTCTAAGTATTAATTTGTTCTCAGTTATTGCCGAAATCTTACATTATAATAATCTGCAATTGTTTTGATACATAGTTTTTCCTTAGTATACAATATTGTTTGAGTTTTTTTTTATAGAATAGTTTTACCTCTATGTTGAAATAGGTAAAAGTTCTCTCATGAATTTATACTGTTTGAAGTTAGTATTGCCAGGCTAGTTGAATCATGTCTTGTAGCTCAATTTGGTAAGTGGTTCAGTGGTTACACCACTGTCTTTGCGCTCATTGGACTGAATTTTCTTCCCAGTACTTCGTTGTGTATGTAGGCCCATGAAGTTTTTTTTATATGCAATGATTTCTAGTGTCAAATAACTGGCGCTAGTCAGATTGCATAAAGAAATGAAAATTGCAAATGTTCAGCTGGTGTCAGAATTCAGTGTAGCCATCAACGAGGTGGACTACTTTGGTTCTCTCTTTTTTTAATAATAATGAATAGGGCCCGGATCTTGATGACCTAAAAAGGCCCTTAAAAAGATGGCAAAATGTCTTTAAAAAGATGGAAAAATGACCTAAAAAGTAAAAAAAAAAATGCCCCCCGCCCCCTCCAAAACAATTTGCATAATATTTTTCCACGTTATAAATTAAATAATTTCAACTTTAGACAATTTATAGACTAGAATTTTCATTCTTTCTCCATGATATGTCAAAAGAAAAGAAAAAAGGAAGTAAATATCTGTTACAAATGAATTTTAATGATGTGTAACCTGATCACTTGCATGAACATCAGAATTGCACTAAATAATTATGCATTTTTTAATTATTGTCAAGAGTATATTTTTTCTGAAAGCAAATTCTTATACCTTGAAAAACTCTTCTCAACACTTACATATGTTTTTGGAACATATTTGAAGAAAGCACGTTCATTTTTATGGAAAATTCATCAATTTCCGATGTTTTTACCTCCTTAGTTATACCAGAATTTTTTTTTTTTCAAAGTCTGAAACACTGAGGTTTTTTTTTTACCATAGTTTCATTTTGCAACAATGGGGTGTTCAGTCTTGCTCTTTCCTTTTTCAGTACTTCGCTTTCTTTATCGCTGTAACCAATTAAGTCAACGAGTTCCATTTTGTGTTTTTGTGTCCTTAATAATGGAAGGTAAAATGCTGAAGTTTGATCTTATACTGTATATGACAAATTCCCTCCTCCTTTTCCCTGAGAGAACCGATATTGGGTAGTTTGAAGAGATGCTACGTACTCTGGCTGAAAATCATTTACTGTCGCCTTTACAGCATCAAAATTTTCGCTGTAACAAATATGCATTCATTGAGCATCCAACCACTTTCCATAATGCGTTACCAAAGGATTTGCCTGACAAAGTTAAATAACTAGGAGCTTGTGTTTTAAAGGTTTCTGTACAATAAAGAGATTTCAAGAAAATTTTTTATCGTTGGGAACAAATCTACATCCAGATAATTTGCCTGAATTTCCTCAGCAACCCTATGTAAGGCATGATCAAGGCAAGTGACATGCACTAGCTTTGGATAAAAACATTCAATTGCTTTTCCCTCTTTTACTACATTTGATGTAGCATCCGTTAAAAGGGGTAAAACATTACGTTTGGCCACAAAGGAATAAAAGATTTCTCAAATAGCTGAAAGATAGTTGAATATGTCATGAAGTTTTTTCAAGTACCTCCAAATTCAATAAAAATACTTAATATAAGGTAATAGGGAAATGTGATCGCAGGGTTGAAATAAAAGTTGGGAATAGCGCTAAAGGAAAAGTTAAAAAGGCTATGATTGAGGGAAATATACATAGTTGATTGACAATGAAAGCTGTTGTAGCTGTTTTTCATCTAGGAATCCTAGTTTTGGTTATTGCAACTTGTTTGTAATCCTTGTGAAAATTTAATTTTTATGAAAAAATGAGGCAAAAATGACCTAAAACAAGGAAAAATCGCATAAAATGCCCTAAAAACAGAAAAAAGTCAAAAGATGCAAAAAAATGCACATGTCATCAACATTCGGGCCCTAATTATGAACAATGTAATTTTTTTAAAATAATGTTGTAGTTATTTCTTTTTCCAGTACTTTCAGTACTCTCGAAGCTCTTTATGGTGGGGGGGGTGGTAATGATCTGTTCATGTTTTAATGTATTTTATTAGTGTTTTAAAAAATAATATACTAAATATCTGCAATATATATATATATATATATATATGTCGAGATGGCCCAGTGGTATAAGCGCAAACCTACTAACCAGGAGGTGTTTGCTAGAGGGAAAAAATAAGAGCGTTACTACGCTCATGGCGCGATGTCTTGATCGGTGAAAGTATTAATAATGAATAAAAATACCATTGGGCCATTAAAACCGGATTTGTAGCCTGCTGACGACATGCCAGCATCCGGAACGCCGTTGGGATAACTATCGGTAACCCAGCGACGTGAAAAAGGCTATCTCAGACTCTGATGATATGAACCATAATGAAAATATGAATGGAGCATCGGTTGTCTCGCTCTTAAATCAGAACCGCGTTCGGACTTTAAGCAGAGGGGCCAGTTCGAAAAATATGCAACAGTCTCTCCTTGGAGGTGTCGGCGGTTGTAGCGGCGCCTCCAACTGTACGGCTACTAGAACCAACACAGCCCAAAGTGCTTTGCAGCCTAGTATAGGTGCAACCACTAGGGCTGAAAGACCACGCCAGCGCATGTCATGGACAATAGATATGAACACCTACATCATGCGCACCTACTATACGATTACAAAGCTGGAAACAGACATGACAAATTACAGACCCACACTTCACGCCAAATTCGCACAACAGTACCCACACCTGGACATCAGTATAGAAAGGATAACAACCCAACGCAGGAACATAATAACCAGAAATCTCTTAGCAGAGCCCATACTACAAAGGTTAAGAGATGAAGTCGCCAATGACCTGGCAAACACTTCAACCAGTGTGGCCAACCCTGAAGCACCAGCTATTGGCGCAAGAGAACCGCTCCAACCAAGCATAGAAGAAGAAGAGAGGAGGGACGTGGAGAAAATGGAAGAAGGTTTCCAATGTGCCCTGGCGGAATATGAAGGCTCGGATGCCGCAACAAGGCCAAGAATACCACGCCAACCGGCATCTTGGAAACTCTGCAAAGCAACCAAGATCCTCAATGAACATACTCTACCACTACACCTACAGAACCACAACTCCCTACAGGAAATACACACCGCCATATACTGTGCAGCAGTAGCGGCATCACGCGCCAATGGGTACGAAGTAAGGAACGAAGGCCGAAGTAACAGAGGAAACAAAGCCCAACCACCATGGCAAGTGAGACTGGAGAAAAGAATAGAAGAGCTCCGCAGCAGCATAGGGCGAATAACCCAGTACATGCAGGGAAATAGGGGTAAGAAATTAGTGAGGAAAGTGAAGATGGCCCTTAAGAGAAATAGGATTCATACAAGACACGAAGAGCCCAATAAACACATCAGCGAATATCTGGATACCCTCAAACAAAAACTGGGTGTATACGCCAGAAGACTCCGAAGATACAAAGACTATACCAACAAAAAACAACAGAACATGCAATTCCAAGCAAACCAGAAGGCCTTCTACAGGAAGCTTCGAGAGACCCCAGCGAACAAAGACAAGTACGAAGCCCCAAAGCCAGCAGAAATAGAGACCTTCTGGAAGACACTATGGTCCAATGAAGTACAGCACAAAAGCGCCCCCTGGATTCAGCAAGAAATGGAGGCTACGAGAGGAATAGAGGAGATGGAGTACACGGGCATCACGATAGAGGAACTCCAGCAGGTAATCCAACGTACGCACAACTGGAAAGCACCCGGTATTGACGGCATACACAACTTCTGGTACAAGAAATTTACCAGCGCCCATGGCCCATTAGCCAAGGAACTTACGGCGATAATTGAAGACCCCAGCAAAATGCCTGAATTCCTCTGCAAGGGAATAACTTACCTCCTACCGAAGGACCAGGATACCAGTAACCCAGCGAAATACCGACCCATTACGTGCCTTAACACCCTGTACAAGATACTCACGGGGTGCATCTCTGAAAAAATAAGCCGGCACAGCGAAAGCAACAACTTAATGACGGAAGAACAAAAGGGATGCCAGAAAGGGACTCTGGGATGTAAAGAGCAGCTTACCATCGACTCAGTTATCCTGGAACAAGCAAGAAAACAAAAGCGAAAACTCAACACCGCATACATAGACTACAAGAAGGCTTTCGACTCTGTTCCGCACTCGTGGCTCCTTGAAATACTCAGCATATACAAAGTGCATCCCTCAATCATCCGATTCCTACAGAGCAGCATGAAACAATGGAGAACCCGGTTACAGCTAAACACGCCAGACAGTAAAATAGAAACGGCCGAGATCCCCATCCGCCGCGGAATCTTTCAAGGAGACGCACTAAGCCCCCAGTGGTTCTGCTTGGCGTTAAACCCCTTGTCAAGGATGCTGAACACAAGTAAATACGGATACATGCTGAAGAAAGACAAGAGAAACCTACATAAAGTCTCCCACCTCATGTACGTAGATGACATCAAGCTATACGCGCCAACAATCACCCAACTCCGACAACTCATCAGTATAACAGAGACATTCTCCAAGGACATAGGAATGGAATTCGGCCTCGATAAGTGCAAAATACAGAAGAATAGCAAAGAAGATTTACCAGGCATCGAACTCGAAGACGGGAGACTACTGAAGACCTTGGACGAGGGCGAAACCTACAAATACCTAGGGATAATGCAAAAACGGCAGCAGGAGCACAAGAAAGTCAAAGTCCAGCTCACGCAAGCATTCCAAGAAAGACTTAGAAGCATTGTGAAGACGAAACTGAGCGGGAAGAACACCACGCAAGCAATTAACGCATATGCGGTACCAGTGCTCACCTACTCCTTCGGGATCATCAAATGGTCCAACACTGAACTAGAACAACTCCAGCGGAAAATGAGAACCATCCAGAGAAGAGCCGGACAACTACACCCTGCAACGGCAATTGAACGGCAAACACTACCCCGGGAAGAAGGAGGACGCGGACAAGCGGACCTCAAAGACTTACATGACAAGCAGATCCAGAGCATGAGGCAATACTTCCAGTTGAAGAGTCCCCGATCGCCACTCATCCAAGCCATAATACAAGCAGATGCAAATTACACGCCACTAAACCTGTGTAGTACCGAAGAGCGTGTCCTCGAAACAGCCAACGAACAGAAACTGAGAACTTGGGCCGGAAAACCATTACATGGCAGGCACTACAATGACCTGCAACAACCACACGTTGACAAAAAGGCATCAAATTCTTGGCTGGCCAAAGGCACTCTCCAGCCAGAGACAGAAGGATTCATGCTAGCCATCCAAGACCAAGTGATCGCAACAAGGAACAATCAGAAATTCATCCAGAGAAAAGACATAGAAAGCGACAAATGCAGACACTGTCATGCGGCATCGGAGACAATCCAACACGTGATGGCAGGATGCAAGATCCTTGCGCAGTCAGACTACAAACATAGACACGATCAAGTAGCGAAAATAGTCCACCAGAAATTGGCAGCGAATGCTGGCTTTCTGACAGAAAAATGCCCGTACTACAAATATGAGCCAGAGACCGTGCATGAGAACGAAACACACAAGCTTTACTGGGATAGAGCAATCATAACAGACAAGACAGTCCCACATAACCGTCCTGACATAACCCTCGTCGATAAATCGAATAAGACCACGTACTTAATCGACATAGCAGTACCCAACACCAATAACATACAGACAACCTACACAACGAAAATCACCAAGTACCAAGATCTCAGACATGAAGTACGAGATATATGGGGTATGGAAAAGATCCTCATCATCCCGTTAGTCATCTCAGCAACAGGGATAGTACCAAAAACGCTTGCGACGAATTTGGAGATACTCAACATTGACCCAAACACCTACATTGAAATACAAAAAGCCACAATCCTAAACACGTGTCACATTGTCAGGAAGTTTCTAGACATGGCACATTAAGAAGTGATGTAAAAAGAGGCTTGGGAACATGGCGCTCTGCCCGTCCCAAAGCCTGTTTCCGCCAAGAATGGGCGAGGAAAACTTTTATATATATATATATATATATTTTAATCTAATTCTTAGTACTCTATGCTTCCAGAAATCTAAAAGGCATGTAGCAATATATATGGAACATATAACATTCAAAATAGTTTGTGAACAAGTCAGTTTTAGCAACGAAATCGAACTAATCCATTTAATATTAATAGAATTTTTAATGTCAATGTTGTATTGAAAATTTGTGTAGAGGCATGCTAAAATGTATAATTTTAGTATGTCAAATAATAATTAGCTTTAAAAATTACAAAAAAATTAAAAACAAGATAGTTGAACCTCATTAAGACAAACACCAAAGGGAACAGAAAATCTGTTTGTATTAACAGTAATTCGTCTTATCCCGAAAGCATAATAGTATTCTGTACAATCTGACGGAACTTCAGATGCCGGTTCATATTAAAAGTAATGTTCGTCTTAACCAGGATCGACTGTACTATAATTTATTTTACGAAAAAATAAAATAATTTTGGGGGACTGATTATGTTTTTAGAGGGGGCTCAGTTCTCCTGGCCCCAACCTGGATATGGCCCTGGTTACAGCAAATATTGATTGTCGGGGATGAGGGGACAAATATACAGTTACATATCTACTTAAATGTCCTAGCACAATAAATATAGTATTACCTTCGTACTACATAGTAAGCATGAAATAGTGCTGAAAAAGATAAAACATTGAAATCTGTCTAAAACAACATTTTCCTCTCATCGCACCAGACATAGTGTATCATGTTCAATCTTGTCTATAATGATCTCCAGTCCCCCAATTGCTATTGTAGATAGATTTCACTGTACTATGTACAAAAGGGAAAATTTTTTTTCATACCCAGACTCCACTCTAGATTTTGAAAAAGTGTTTTTTATGAAAAAGAGAGGGGGTTTTTGATTGAAACAAAATTTTCGTTCATAATTTTATTTTATAGCTAATATTTTTTACGTGTGTGTGTGTGTTGGGGGTTAACCCCACAAACCCATCCTTGTTCATGGCCTAGTATGTACCTACGTATTTTTTAAGGAAAGGAAAATTGTAGACTTGCATACCTATGATGCATTATTTATGCTGAAAGAACTTAGTGGAAGTCTTTATATTACACTTCTCAAAAGAGAGACCTTGAAATGTAGGTGGAGTGACCATCATACAAAATTCTTCCCTTGCACAATTTGTTCTCTCATTTTAGCACTGATTTGTATGCTATGATCATCCAGTCTTTATTTGAGTATCCAGGGATGGCCGTGAGGAATAATCATTATAACTTGGAAATTTAACATTGATCTTATGAGAATAATTTTTGTTCTAATGGATTTCGTTTTTACAAGTAGGGTATTTGTTTATCTGTGACCTGATTAAGTAGGGCTTACTGTATGTAAATTTATTATTTTAGTTGTATTATATGTTTTTTGTACTGTGTTTCATTAGAAATGACAGTTACTGTTGTAACTTCCATTATAAATTTTGTATTATAGCTTATTTAGTTTCAAACTTTTTCCTTTTTCTTATATTGCACTTTTTTCTCCCTTCAATTATCTTATTTTTTTCGTTAATCTTTTCTGTTTTTTTCATTAATCTTTTCTATTTTTTCAATGATCTTTCCTATGTTCCCCCCCCCCCCTTTTTTATAACCTTTCTACCTTTCTTATTTTTTCCCATTTTTGGGTAAAGTCACGTCAGAGCAGACACTCAATGCATTGATGACTGACTATCAAAAGTAGCTTAACAAATTTCAACAATAAACCTTATTAGGAGCTGATTACACCGAAGTGCCAAAAGTCACTGGATAGCAGTATGTAAATTTACAAGTAGCGCTCACATCACGTTAAATGAGTATAAGGGGTCGATGTTTGTCTGTGCTGTCTGTTAGACCCTTAAATTTCTTGTAAAATATTGAGTAACATGATAATGGTTACCCGATCAGAATTAACCAAGTTTGAATGTGGGATGATTGTTGGAGATTGATACATGGAGCATAGCATTTCAGAAGTTGTTGAAACCTTCAAGATTCCTCACTCCACAGTGCCAAGGGTGTGTCGATAGTATCTCATGCAAGGCCTCTTACAAGGGACAGTGAAGCGGCCATCCATGTCTGCTGAATGATTGAGGCCAACAACATCTGAACAGAGGCATCCATGCTAACAGACGAGCGACACTACGTAAATTTACCTCCATATTTAATGAGGGGGGTGCACTAGAGGTGTGCCGTTGAAGTCTGTACATCGGAATTTGTTGTCGATGGCATATGACAGCAGAAAACCAACTAAAGTGCCTTTACACACAGTAGATCACCGGCGTTAGTGTGTCTCCTGGGCTTGAGATCACATGCATTGGGTCTTAGATGACTAAAAAAGGTAGTGTGGTTCGATAAGTCACGTTTACAGTTGCTATGATCTGATGGTAGAGTTTGGGTGTGGAGCAAACCCCATGATGCTATGGACACAACTTGTCAGCAAGATATTATGCAAGCTGGTGGTGGTCCATAATGGTGTTGGGAGTGCTTTTTTGGTATGGATTGGATCCTTTGGTCAGTGTGAACCAGTCATTGATAGGAAATTGGTATGGTCAGCTGTTTAGTGACATTTGCAGCTTTTTATGGACTTCATCTACCCAAACGACGAGATATTCCAGGATAATAATGCTGCTTGTCGTCAGGGTCCATATTGTTTGTGACTGGTTTGAGGAGCGTTCAAGATAGTTTCAGCACATGATTTGGCCATCTAGATTGCCAAATATGAACCCTGCCGAGCACATCTGGGTTATGATTAAAAGAGCCACAGGGGTGTCGCTGGGTGCCCATAAAACTGGACCCCAAGGACGTTTTCCAAGGAAGTCCCCGTTTTCAGATTCATCACCATCTGGAGGGGAGTCTTAGAAATAACAATCTATTTCACTATTGCTATCTTCAAAGTAACTAAAATCACTTTCAGCATCAGAAATATCAAGAATATATGCTCTATCACTCACTGAACATTTCCTGCAAGCCATATTCTGAATACAAAAACCGATAACAAAGGGAGCGCTTGCAAAATCAGTTAGTGAACTCTATGCAAATACGAAAATTTAGGCGACAATAACGCCATTTGTTGACCAAACTACGACTAGAAGTCTAAATATTGTAGAAAATGCATTACCGACAGTTAAACGGTGGAGAAGCGGGATGCGCTTTTAAATAGATGGAAAAATCACATACCCATGAAAATTGTGGGATGAGCAAATTTTGTTCATGTTGCCCATGGAAACCACGGCATGAGCAGTCGGAGGGTTAATACCATTTAGGAAAAAATTGTTCGCTTTTCTGGAATAGTATTTCTTCCTTCAACGAAAAAGATATGGGAGGTTTGGGAGGATTTGTGCAAAAGGTCCTTAGCCTGTTCTGAATCCTGTATAAACTCCTTTTTTTTAAGGTCATAACCTGTTACGAATCCTATATAGCTTTTCCTTTGCCTTAAATCTTTTTGCAAGTGATTGTCAGAATGCAGTCATTATTTTGTTCTATGAATGTATCTCTTGAAAATTAAGCTGTCATTTTCTGTGTGCAAAATTGCCACTTTTCTTACCTTTATATGTTAATAAACATCATCCAATTCAGCTCTGTTTTCTGAGAAAAAGATAAAAGGGATTTTGTTCAGTATCTTACTTTGAACAGCATGCAATTCGCCATTGACAATACAAAAAGACCCAACCATGATTTCGCTCATATACTTTTCGGTTATAATCAGTCAATGCTTGTTTGCACAGTGTCACATTCTGCCCATGCAGTGATTTTAATAGTTATTAACATATTCTTTATGTGTGCTTATTTATGATGGCGATAATGACAAAGGTAGTAGATTCAGTAGTAATTTTTAATTACAATTTTTCTTTGATTTTGTGCTATTTTATTTAATGGCATTTCAGTTGTGTTCATAAAGTTTCCAAGATTTTTGTCATTATTTTCACAATTTAGGCTCATGCTACCTGTTACAAAAATGTTCAAAGCGAATGTACTTTTGGATGTCTGGAAAGTATCATGCTGCCTCCTAGTTCAGTCAGTATTCCACGTACTGATGTACCTCTTGAAACTATCATAGGAGTTGAGAGCAAAAAACGGGATGCATTATCCAGAATATGTTTAGGTAAATGCAAACCACTCACTTTCCAAACATATGCTTTATTGTTGTATTATAGATATTGAGCATAATTGAGAGTAAAATGTTCAGTGACATTTAGCCCTTTGGTGGCATAGAGGTAACGTGTTTTTCTATTATACCCTTAACCCAGATTCAATTCCCAAGGTAGGGTAAATTGGATACCATTTTTTCTGTCCACTATAGTTTGGGGTTTGGTTCCCCCAGGCATAAAGGTTAGGATTCTTCGTAAAACTGTTGGTCCTAGTGCAGCATGACCTTAGCTGTCTTTGTACCATAAAACATAAGCAAATAAATTTCCCAATGATATTTGTTTCATGACTCTAATATTATACGAGAAAATTCCGACACCCACGTTTATTAGCTCAAACTAGAGCTTATTTATTTTTGGAGAAAAAGAGACGCTTTCCCGATCCTGGATTCGAACCAGGGTCCCTCCGTTTAGCCCGGAGTGTCTTAGACCGCTAGATGAATGAAGACAGGAAACAACGCTTTCTTTCTCCGTATATAAGGATGTATGATATTATTATCCTTCACAGGGATAACACAATTGCCACGCAGTGGTCAGCACAGGAAAACCTCCGGATTGAGTTTTGTTTTTTCGTGGGGAATAAATTATATGTGAAAATTCAAATACCTATTTTTATTAGCTCAAGTTAGAGCTTTTTGCTTTAGGAGAAAAAAACGTGGGTGTTGGAATTTTTACATATAATTATTCCTCACAAAAATCTCGCCCCGGAGGCTTTTCTGTGTTGACCATTATTTGGCAATTGTGTTATCCCTGTGAAGGGTAATAATATCTTACATAGATTCTAACATTCTTTTAACATTACAGACTTGAACTTTTGATGTTTAGACCCATTTATTTCAATTTTTTGTAGGAATGTTTCTCTCAAAATGACATTGATTCAAAGAAAATTATTTAAAACGCTTTTCAGCATGTGTATATGACCTTACTAAATTTTAAGATGTATATTCTTATGTTAAAACCTTACATGTTAGCTAAATCTAGATATGGTTATTTTTCTGCAGTGACATGGATACAGTTTTAATGATACTAAAATAACTTTATTTAGGAAAGTGAACAGCATGGGTTCCCTAAGTGTGTACTGGTGATAAATGTTTAGATATTCACAATACGTTTTCTTTTATAATTTTTGAAAGTACTTTAAATATTATGAAACAGCAATGGAAGTGTTGTTAGTCCTTTAATTTGATTTATGATAGAAAACACCTAAACATCATGAGGAAGTTTTAAAATTTAGTTGTCTTTATTTCTCATCATTAAGAAAGTGATAATTACTGGGTTTTTTTTAATAATTTTTTTTGTGTTTTTTAGCTAGAAGTATATCAGAAGAATTTTCACCAGCTGATTGTAAAGGTAAAGAATTTGATGATTACCCATCACCTAAAGAAAAGGACAAAGATGACGGTATTATATGATTATTATTATATTACACTGTATATTTTCATCATTACTATATTTTGTTGAATGCAACTGGACATTTTCAAATTTTTTTTAAATTATATATACAGTGTGCACCAAAAGTTCATGAAAACTTTAACTATCATAAAAAAGGAACAAATAATGAAGTGTTATTTGCACGAAAGGGTTTCTAGGAAAATCATATTTTGTAGTAGCAAAAAAAAAAATTTTTTTTTATATATAGTTTAAAAAGTCACCTGTAGACGCCACTAATGTGTAAGTAATTCAGCAGAAATATATAACTCAGACTTGCAATAAAAGACCTGAATGTATGTGGAATGGTTATTCGGATCCAACAGTACTGCATAATTTGCGAATGTCATCGTTGCCAGATCAAGCGTTGCTTATGAAGTTCTTCTACCTGAATGTTGAATTAGAAGCCACTGCGTTGCGAAAATTTCGTACAGTGAAACAACTGAAGACGAAAAATGGCCACATGTCATGTGCTGTTTGCTTTAGTTCTACCATACAATATTTTGGAGGTCATATTGAACAACTGTTGCAATAATAAATCGATGGAATGCACAGTTGTCCTGTCCATTGTCTTTTGGAGTTGTCAGAGTCATTTTCAGGTGATTTTTATAGAAAAACTTCTTCTGCTACTAAAAATCTAACTTTGCTAGAAATTTTTTTTTGCAAACTGCACTTCTTTATCATTATTTGTTCCTTTTTAATGATTTTTTAAAGTTTTTAAAAACTTTTGACACACCCTGTATATACTTATACATTTGTAATTATTGCAGCGTATATATTCTGTTGTACATAGCTTAAATAATGAACATACTATTAAAATTTCCTGCAATTTGAAAACATGTTCCATTAATTACATTGTACTTCATACTTTTCAATAATATAAAACTTTTGGCTTATCAAATACATAAATCTATATACTGTATTTGGTTTACTGCACCAGCCAATATTATATATGGGAATAAATTTAAGTTGTGGGATGATAAGCATCTATCATTGCTATGCTACTTTACATTCTCATAATGTTGGAATGAATATTTATGGATGTTTTTTATGTCGGTGATATTTTTGTATCTGTCGTTTTTGTGCTATTTCACAACACAATAAGCTTCTATGATGTAACAAATAAATTCATGTTTTCTTGTTATTCTGTATGCTTATTCATCCTGTCAAAATTCATGTGAGTCTGCATGTTTTTAAATGCATTAAAAGTTTTAAGGTTATGCATTAAGCTTTTGGTCTTACCTCACATGGTCATTTGAGCAATTTTGAAATGTAAAACTAAATGCCACCTAGTTGAAACATGTAATATGCATATATGGACATGCCTCGTCATATTTGGCACAGAATAACCATTGCTGACTTTGCACCATAAGAATTCAACTAACCAACCAAATGTATAGTCCATTCGCGGAAAATTGGCGTACAGACCCATTAGAATGCAAGGGAGCTGACATCACAGTTTGTTTCATTGCAGTAGAAGATAGAGCGTCTTTTATAACCCATTTTTCGTGCACAAGAAATGAGTTATGAAAGGTGAGTTATGAGCGGATGGACTATATGTTATACAAACAGAATTATGATAAATTTGAATATGAAAGTCATTAATATTTCAAAATATGAAATTGGTCTAGGTCTTGTGGTGGTTTAGTAAAAAAGAATGTGTTTGCCTATCATGTCTTTGTATGTGTTCTAATTTATCTCTTACTTTAAACAGCACATATGGCCTCGCGTTGTTTGCTACAGAATGATCATTACAATATAAAATATAAACTTCATTCAGGAGAACCAATTACAATTTCAGATACATTACATATTTCTATATTATAGAAGTATTAAACTGATTCGCCTGGGCAGCAATGGATAAAGACTGTAGAGTGTGACAAAGCCCATGCTGCCTAAGGTAGAAATTTTTATTAACATTAAAATGGGACACACATATTCAGAGAATATGTACCAAATTAAACAGAAACATTCGTGTAATTAGAAACATTAGCTTTTATTTACCTATTTCAATCCTTTTCAGTCTTTATTATTCTCTGATTTTCTCTAACTTATATTACTGCCTACTAATTTGGGGTCACACGTCAAAATCAAATCTACAGCGTTTAACTTCACTCCAAAAAAGAAAACCCTCAGTCTTGTCTCCAACAATATTTCTACCTCCCATTATTTGGAAATAGCTAAATGTTTCTGCATTCTTCTGATCGATAAACTTCTCATTTTTAAAATCTCAACATTTATGTTCAATGTTATAAAATCTTCAGCATATCCATATCTTAGCTCTCTTCATCTGCCCAGCCATACATATCTAATGAGAAACTCTACTAACTTTGTCCCAGATTTTTCAATAACTAATCTCGGGCTGGCACGAACTGGCTGCTTTGGCCCTAGAGTATGGAACTCTCTTCCCTCAACCTTACAATCGTTAAACTTGCTTCCATTATTTAAAAAACACCTTTCTCAATTCTTATTAAATTAAATTAAACTGACATCTGTTCATTTCAAAAATAATAAAATGTTCCAACTCGGGCAGCATGGGCTTTGTCAACCCTACAGTCTTTATACCCAATGCTGCCCAGGATAGTCAATTAAATACTCTTGTAATATATATATATATAAAATGCATCTAAAACTGTAATTCATTCTCCTAAATAAAGCTTGTATTGTATTGAATAGATGTTAATTTAGTAAGTATTGAGAAAGATGCTTTTTAGAAGTGGGTTTAATGATTGTGAAGTTGAAGGAGGAGAGTTCCATGCTCTGGGGCCAAAGCAGCCAATTCAAATTCAATCCAGTTTAAAGTTAGTTGCGTTTCTCATTAGATATGTATGATTTGGCAGATGAAGAGAAACGAGATATGGATGTCTGAAGATTTTATAATATCAAACATAAATGTTGAGATTTTAAAAATGAGAAGTTTATCGATCAGCAGAATTCGCAAACGTCTAGCAATTTCTAAATATTGGGAGGAAGAAATATGGTTGGAGATAAGACGTAGATATTTTTTTTGGAGTGAAGTTAAACAGTATAGATTTGATTTTGAAGTATGACCCCAAATTAGTACAAGAAATGTAAGTTAGAGAAAATCAAAGAATAATGAAGACTTAAAAGGGCTGAAATGGGTAAATAAAAGCTAATATTTTTAATTACTCCAATGTTTCTGCTCAATTTGGTACATACTTTTTTAATATGTGTATCCCATTTAATTTTGCCTAGTAGAGATCTCATAAAGATCACACTGCTCACTGTAGTCCGGGGTTTGGTTCCCTAGGCCTTAAGAGGTTTGGATTCCTCGGAAAATTGTAGATCCAGCGGACTCACTGAAGGATTTTTTTTGGGGGGGTGGTGGGGGGGTTACTCTTATCTCATATGTTCTGGCAAAATTCATTCCATACGTCTTTCCCGGGGCAAAGCATGTTATCTGCATTTTCATGAAAATAAGTATCGCACTGTCCTATCTGCTGTCCCAAAACAATTTTTCACTCTGCTGTCTACCCAAGTTAATTTTTGTCTCTAGTTATTTCACATGCTTCACTTAAAGTGAGCTTGAAAATAATATTTCTTGAGGAGAAAAAAATTATTTAACAAATTTCACTACGTGTAGTTCATAATGGATGTAACTGGCATCCCAAAGCAAAAACTAAGCTCCAATGCTTCTGATTTTCTGCTAGTTTTTGTGCTTTTCTGGTGTGTTAAATTCAATTCTTAATGTCTTCAGGTGTTTTTTTTTCAGAGTGGCCAGAGACCGGGAATTGTTAGGAAATTTTATGAATCTGGAAAAGTCAGGGAAATTTGTTGTCTAAAATATATCGATTTTTGCACACGTGTTTCATTCACTTAATTTAATGTCAGCAGTACGCTAGACAGCGTTGCCAATTTTTCCACAAGTTTTAGTGGATTTAGCTGGACCAAAGTCTCAAACGTAGTGGAAATCCACCGGTTTTCCACTAGATTTGGCAATTTTTTTTCCCTTTTGAAAAATATTGCCGTCGCTAACAGGTTAAGAGGTTAAAAGTGCTGTGGAATCCTTTAATGGATTTGTTAACTTTTCAAAGCGAGAGGGAGCAGAACCCCTTCTTCATATACTATATGATGAACTGGTAATGCTGACAAAAAATGGTGATGGAAAGGTTTAATGCTTATGTGAACAAAGCTGGTTTTGAATTAGTCTGTTGATATCCAGAAAGGGGAAAATGGAATAAAAGTTCCAGAGATAGGCTTAAAGTAACGATAAACTTTAAAACAGTTAACATGGTTTATTTAACAGTTATTTTGACACTGGCGTAAGGTTTAAAAACACGACGTTTCGGGAGCCAACTGCTCCCTTTGTCAAGTGAAGGCAGAATGAAGAGTTCGTGAAAGTCCTAAGCTTATATACCCGCATGTTGGGAATCCCCATCTGACGTCATCTGGTGCGGGATAGTTCTGGCTGGGGAAACCCCCACAGCTGATGAACATCCCCAACTCGAGGTTTTGCAAAAATCCTGTAAGGTTCTGGTAGAGGTTTTGCGATGTTTATTGCATGACTTTCTGCGATTTTGCCTTCACTTGACAAAGGGAGCAGTTGGCTCCCGAAACGTCGTGTTTTTAAACCTTACGCCAGTGTCAAAATAACTGTTATGGAATCTCATGGTGAAACTCTGTGTTGTATCATTATGGTTTATTTAAACTTAATGTAACTAAAGAACTTGTTCAATCAAAATATCACAAAACATTTAGTACTAGGTATCCACCCATGCTAGGTTCCATTGCAAAACAAGGATAAAAAAGAGCATTCAAACTTCACGTTACCAACGTTTAATCTGATGTGCTGATAAGATGTGCATGTACAACCATCACAGTTCGCTTACACTCTCAGCATCAGAGCAGAGAATCACTACACGATTATAATGATTATCAACAACCGTATGCTACACCCTGAATATAAAAAGCTAACAGCTCTCATTAAAATATTAATATCCATAGCTCATGGAAAGGCAGAGTGTAAGTGTGGATTTAATGTAAATAAATGTTTGACAAATAGATCTATCTTCAGTATTGAAAGTGTTAATGGCATGTAGCAAATTAAATACTATGTGAAGAGATTAAATGGAGATGTGAACAACTTGTCAGTTTCTAGAAAACTTGTAAGCTCTATAAAAGGAGTAGTAGAAAAATGTGTAGCCAAAGAATGACAAAAAAGGAATAAAATCCGAAAAGTTGAACAACAGCAAAATTATATATTAAAAATTTTAAATTGAAAGTGTAACAAAACTAGCATTAGTTTAATGCTCCTAATGGTGATTTGCTTTTAAGAACCTTAAAAAGTGTACTAGTTGTTACAATATTATATCTCTACCTGGAGCATAGATTTATTATTGGTCAACATTGGCAAAGAATATACAAGATTGCGAACAGTAGTTTATTGCACTTTCAAGGCTACAACAGTAATAATAATATTCATGGGAACACCTTATCAGTCCATTATTGGAGAATATCTATATTGGAACTGCCTTAGTCAACACATTAGAATTGGATCTACTGTAAACCGTCTGGAATTGTGCATTAAACCTTCCAACTTGCGAGCGGGCCACACTGGAACAGTTACGCTACAAATATTTAAGCAGATTAAACAAATAGTCCAATAACTAAACTAATATTTTAAAGTTAATTACAACAGTGTTAAATTGTGATTAACCTGGATTTTTGATCCATAAGTAGACTTATTAGGATTTCTCAACAGCAGGTCCTTCTAACCTCTAGGATTCAACTCTGGGTTTAGTTAACGAAGTTCTATTCAGCAGGAAATCTCAGCACTCGTAACTACTTTATCCACCCCTAGGTAACTCTTACACTCACTGCTAGTTAGTCCTCAACAGTCCTAATTTACGCTAGTTATTTTCTGAATTAGCTACAGGTATGTAACAACCTAATGTAACTCAATACTGGTTAATCTTAAGCTAAATAATAAAACAGTTTTACATCACCATTTTTGCCAGTTCCTTTAAGACAATATCCTTTCTTTCAGTCACAAACACATCTCCATCAGTTGCGACTCAAGGATTTCTTCATGAAAAACACGCTTTCTTCGAATCACTAGGATGATTGCATTAATCGAGCAACTCTTGAAGATTCACACAGACCTTTACTATTCCAGCAATAATTCATCCATAATGATTTAGCAGTTGCAATCCCAACAGAACTCGGGACCATGTACCATAAGTGCTTGACCATTCATCTTAACGTGGCTCAGGTTTCAGTGAAACAAACAAATAAAAGGCAAGCTTCTAGCTTACCAAGTGAAAAGCAACAGCTATTACAAGGCTCACAATGTGCCCAAGAGAGAGCCTTTAACGTCTTAGCAAGTCTAGAAAGAGCAAGAACAAGCCACTTAGCATCTCAGCAATCATCAGTAAATAGTGGAGCATTCATTGCTCAATCACATAACAGTGCAGACTGGAGGCTGACGTCATTCAGCCACGGGCGCCCTTTTACAATAACCGAAAGCCAAAACAACCCAGTTGGTTTAGATTCTAACCTTAAAATCAAACCTTTAAAAAATAATGAACACGATGAATGAGTCTGTAGGCGAAATTGAAATGGGTATTGTAAAGCAGAGTTGTAAACAAACTACCATTTTTTTTGTGTGTGTAATGCTGTTAATGTATCAAAGGATTACATACCATGAGTGTACATTAAATGTTGCAAATTGTTGATACGTAAGTACATTTCTTTTTTTAATCCCGATATAAAATGAAATATTGAAAATGGGGAGGAGTGGAGCATATATTTTATCACTATGATTTAAGCTTGCATAGTAACTTTATTTCGTTTTTATATGAAATAGATATGTATATTTAGCATGAAAGTTTGTATTACATTTCTCGTAATCAAGAACACAAAATAATGCAAAAATCAAATTTAATAAAAAATGCAGTGATAAAATATTTTTATCAAGAGGAAAATAGATTAAAGTTCATAAGATGAAACAAAGAAGAAAAAATTAGCATATGTGGTTATCTCTTACCATTGAATTTTAACTGCATTGAAAATGGGTTATAACGACCTCCAAGGGACCATGCAAATTAAGTTGTTATAAACGTTATTTTTTAAAATCATAGTACAGTAATACAGTTTAGAGTTCTATAAATTGTTTTGATAGTAAAAAGTATAAAAACTGGTTTGTTTTAAAATAAAAACATTATAATGAATTTAATTACTATATATATTAAAATGATAGCCACACCAAATATATAATGAATTTTAAATGAAAAAATTGTCAGCAAATACAATAGTGTATATTATAAAAAACAAATGACCAATAAAACATTACGTAAATTTTTTGTTCCAGAAGAATATCATCATCATAATAAATATATCAATAATAATAAATAATCATAATCCAGAATATTATCTTCATAATGTTAATGACTTCCAAAAAAATCAGTAGTTTTCGTTTGTTTTCTTGCATGCTTTTCAAGAATCGGTTTTCTAAATTTTTTTCAATAAAATTTAAAGAAGCCTTAACATATATTGGCATCTCATGGTGCAAATATAATGAACGAACGATTGCCATTGCGGGTAATGCTTTTGAAATTGTTGGTTGTGTGAAGGGAATTTTCCGTTCCCCCCTTATTTTTAATATAGAAATGCTGTTAATGTAGTCCTGGGTAAGCCAATCTCTGACCATTTGCCTATTTGGCATGTATAGTTTTGTTTTATGGGTTTATTGATTGTTGCAACAGGGGCAATCTGATGCCACAACTTCTCATTGTGTTGGTTGCAATGTGAAAGAAAAGGAATGCGTTGTAATTGATAATCCGTGGAAGCAATAGCTCTCGCGCGTGCATTGCAAAGGATACAAACACCCTCTTTGCTATGCATTTAGCATTAGTGGTGTGCAGAAAAAAATCGCTTGATCAAACAAGATGTTCAACTTCTTTCATTTAAATGGAACAGTGTGATCCCAACTTTGTTTCGAACTCACGTTGTTCCAATGAATGATTGTCAAGTCACCTCATTATGTCCGATACAAATTTCTTTTCTTGGGACAAAATCGCTGCCGTTATAGTAGATTTTGTTGTTATATACGATGCCGTTATAACCGATACATTTAGTTAAGAATAGAATAGGAAACCAAACTTCTTGCAAAAGTTCTGTCATTATATGTGGCTGGTCGTTATGACTGATTTTCTCCATATATATGTATTTGGCATGTAGCCTTCACAAAATGGAAACCTGCATACTACGGAATTTTTTTCCGGTCCTGTGAGTTTTTGGTTTAGCTAGTTTTCACTGTATATACACATAAAAACCTAGTTGTCAATGGCGAGCAAGCGAACAGATTTCTTGAGCCCTGTATATGGACACATTCCTTTTATATTGTCTGCTTAAAAAAGTGAAAAACTCTTTCAGCTTGAAAATCTGCAAACTTCAGACATATATACAGATGTTACGCTGTAGATGTTCGCAGCCTGAAATGCTCGTTTATGACCAATGCCATATTTTTCAATAGGCTATAGACTAGGACGGCAAAATTTTGTGTATTAAGTTTGATATAACAAAATTAATACCATATGATATAATCAGATGTTTTGCCGAGAAGACAGCTAGACGTCATGCTTTCCATTTAAATACCAGTGTTTAATGGGCTTTTATTTATTTTTTGCTAAAATTAAAATTTATTTCAATAAAATTGAATTTGATTTATTATATACCAAAAAAATAATACTTCAATATAAGTTAATATTGTTTAATGTTTATTATTCATTTATTATGAGGTTGTTTTTCAACATATTTACCGTCAATAAAAAGTTTTGGGCATACGTACATTGAATTTAACAATTTTTATGTTTCTACCATTAATTGGAGGGTAGAAAGGGGTGGGAAAATAGTATATCCGCCCATGTTCGTGATTGCTTGACGGAATTCTTTCTCCCCCTTTTGACTTTATGTAGCAGCCGCCTCATTCACCGCTAATGCACCTCGCAAAAGTGTGTGCACAGAGATCAGCACAGATTCATGTAGACTATAGTTTAATTTTACTAAATCACTATGCGTTTTTCATGACTTACATAAAACTAAAAAATGTAAGAAACATAAAAACTTACAGCGATATTAAAGTGTTAACATAGTAAAAGTGCTATACTTTTTAATAAGAAAGAATGAGTGATTACTTAAAATTTTGTAATACAGGAGATATTTTCAGTTAAATTAAAAAAGGGGTGTTTTATTTTGGGAATGAACCACTTAGCTGAAATTTTGTCAATAACTTGTTTTGTTACAAAGGGGCTGCTCAAGTATTAAATAAGTACATTTCTGGCCATTTTATACTCTCCCTTTCCCCCTCCAAGTAAAAACAAACAAATGCCTGCCCCCCCCCCCCTTTAATGCTTACATAAGAGTTTGGTTCTCTAAGTTTTGGGTTTGTTTTGAAATGAGAATGCAATATGTGACGCAAATTATGATATTTACATTTTTATTATAATATTGAGCACTTATTTATAAGTTTGTTTTAATATTAAACCCTTATTTACAAATAGAGAACAATTACAACAACTTATCGCATTTAAAAAAGTTTTAATTATATTCTATTTTGGTGGTGTTATAAAGTATTTTGTTACATTTTTATTGTTAATATTTCTTACGTTGTAAGCAAATAGTGTGTAATAAATAAGAAATGGATTTGATAAAATACATTTATTAAAAATACTCTTAATTTCAAAATGTCGTGGACACCGGGAAACCTAGAAGGGGGCCCCTAAGCAAAAAAATGTTGAGCTACTGGTTTAAATAAATATTAAACTGAGATTACATGTACATTATAGTTTATATTTCTTCTTACAGTGTCATACATCCAAGTATTGCAGTTCTGTTAGGGCAGTTGTCAATTTGTGCTAGTTTTATTTTCTTTGTCTTGCCTAAGCATTGTTTAGACCCTCCCTCCCGTCGTCAGAAAAAATATGCAAATCTCAACCTGCCCTCCCTCAAAATGCTCACATAATACATGAACGGCCCCAAATATGACACTATTGTCATTGGAAATACTTTCGTAATATGAATATCCACATAGTAAATTATCCATTTTTAATAACTTCAACTCAAAATACAATTGAATACTGCAGTAGAATGTCTTATCTCAAAAGGAAAGGTGACATGTGTGGGTATTTATTCCACATGTAAGCATTGTTCCAAAAGTAGAAAAAATCACCATAGTGGGTACTTTGGTTCTAACAGTTGGCGATTATCATGTGATCCATCTCAACAAATGGTACACCTGAAAACTACTGTAGCACATGCTACAGCATAATATCTGCACATATGCAACCTTCTGGGTTTGTTTCATTGAGCTTTGTGGCTTGATCCAAAATATACATGCACAGACCTGGATACTTTTGGAATGAGTTCGTGCAAGCTTGTCCAGTATGTGCAGGCCTAGCCATTCTTGAGTCAGGCTCGTAACCCGATAGTTGGTCTGCAGGCCCGGCTCATTCAGGGCTTTAATCCATTGTCTTATGGTGGCATAGTGGTACATTCTTGTAACTAGCCTCAAGTTCTAGGGATAGCTATAGTGTGTCACGTAGGGGGGTTTAAATTATTTCTATAGTAGGGCTAAGTTCCTGCCTAGTTATACCAATATAGTGGTAACACATTTGTCTTCTGTCATCCCATTAACTTGAGCTCAACTCCATATGATATCATGGAATATATATGCTGTTTTTCTGTCCGCTGTAGTCAAGGGTTTAGCTCTTTTGGTAGCAGTGGTTTGGATTCCGTGAAAAATTGTATATTCTGGTGCAGCATGTCCTTTTCTGTCCATGTGCCATAAAAATACAGAATTTGATTCTTATTTCCAGATTGGTCCATTTTTTTAAAAAAATTTTGGTTCTTAAAAGTCCTTAAATTCCATGTAAAGAAATGTGTATGAACCCTGTAACACAGGCAGCAGAATTTTATTTTAGAAGCATGCTGGAAACAAATAAGTACGTAATTTAATGTATGCACAGAAAATATAGCATGCCATGTCAAAATCATGTATTCAGTCTAATTTTCATAACATTATGTAAATATACCATTAGTTTTCATAACATTATGCGAATATACCATTTACTTGACAAAATAATTGTTTTTATGCTGCATTAAAACCTTTTCCTGTTATATTGTTTTTCCTCAAAAAATACTTTCCTTGCAACAGAAAAGCCTTCCCATTGCTACAAAAAAGTAACTATTCCTGAAATATTTTTTTTTTAATATTGAACATTATATACACATACATGCAGGATGAGACAAATCTTGTCATCATTAATAACTAAGTTTTTGCAGCTAGTGAGTAAGCAGTCATTTCATACTGAGTTCTATAATTTTTCTTATTGAGGTGGATGAGTAACATTTTTGTCTGGAGAGTATGCTTCGCTGAGATTTGTTTATCCCCCATATGTATATATATATCCTTTGCTGCAAATGTGCAGTTTTTTGCTATGAACATGGGTTTTTCTGCTCCAAAAATATTTTTGTTCCAAAAAATAATTTTAAAATTTTCCTGGTCCAGAAGTAAAATTTTCCTGACACGAATCTTGTTAAATGTGATCCTTATCAAGGCCACTCAACATTTCACTAATGATACACCTAAAACTTCAAATACTCTAATAACACATGATGGCACTGTAATACCTGCCTCAGATGGATCCCTTCCAAATGCAATGACTAAACTACAATTGAATCAAGATCTTTCATAAGATAATCAAATGGAATAAAGTTATTAATTTAGTTGGCACAACAAAAACTCTACAGTGGCATAGTAGTAATATATTTATTTATTATGCTGTTTATCAGGATTTGATTTTAATGGTACCATGGTTGTCATTTTTTTTTTTTCACCATAGTTCAAGCTAGGTTTCCTAGGCAATGAATGTTCAAATTGCTCAGAAAACTGCAGGTCCTGTTGCATCATAACTTTAGCTGACCTTATGCCATATGATGCAAATCTATATATTTAATTTCAAACTCACATGATTAGCTAGCTATAATAAAGGACCTATTAATCACACAAACATGCCAACGGTGGCTAATTCAATCAGTGCATAAAAGTAAAATCAAAGGCAATATATGTAGCTGTGCTGTGGTATTTTATTTTTGGTTTATAAGGAGAATAACAAAATATAACTTGAAAACATACAGATTTTAACACTGTTCATTCCTAAGTAGATATGACCTTTTTATTTAATTTTTAAGATGCCCTATGGCATAGTGGTAATGAATTTGTTCCATTAACGCAGGTTCGATTCTAATGGTACTGTAGCATGTGTGCTGTTTTTCTGCTCCCTGTAGTCCAAGATTTGCTTAGTTCTTTAACAGAGGTTTTGAAAACTGGAGGTCCTGGTATAGCATGACACTAGCTGTCCTTGTACTAAAAAACGATTTTTAAGATGTGTTAAGTAATTGATGTACTTCTTAATACCTTTTATCAGAATCATTTGAAACATTTCCTTTACTGTAGCATATTTAACTAACAAGGGAACCACTTTTGTGGAAGCTCGTACTCTGAGACAAGACATATCACAAATGATAGTCCCTAAATTTCTTATTAAGAATATGAAATCAGTTTTTTGTGAATAGCATATAAAATTTTTTTATTAATATTCGATGTCCAAAAATCGCACTTTTTAAGTGAAGTTTGATATTTTTTATTCGTATTGTATATGAAGATAAGAACTTTTTAATTCAATTCGAATAAAGAGGGTAATTGTATTTAACGGATAAAATTACACGACAGATCATTCAGAGTATTTTAAAAAATTATACAAAAACTAAGCTTTTTAATACCAATATTTGGCGCATTTGGCTATGGTTTAGAAGAATTGGCGATATCGGCATGAAGCATGTATTATTCAATTACGCTCATATTGCAACCTTCATTGGCATTATTTTCAGGAAATATAATGCCATAATAAAAAGGAAAAAATCTTCTAAATTTTATGGCCGTAACATCAAAATATTTTACGTAATTTTTTAATAAAGAAAAATGTTTTTAATGCAGTGTGCATTTCAAAATTTTATATGTAAATAATTTGTTTTAAAAAGTAGACAAGCATTGTATCATATTGAATGTTTTTTTTGTGGAGTTGACCTGGCTCGTAAAAATTTAACATGGAAAGTTTGAATGTTGTAAATCAATCAGACTTTCAATATGAGAAAATTATAAAAATGTCTCAAAATATCGGATTCCGGAACTATTTTGTTAATTATGTTAATACTTTTCATAAAAATGAAGCGTAATTGTGCCTCACAACTGTTACACTTTAAAAAAGGATATAAATTACATTCATTATCACTGCACATCGTATCAATTAAGCAAAAAGGTATTTCGTCAATATTTTTAAATAGTTTCATTAGGAGTGTAATTACATTTATACTAAGGTATTGCAGCATAGGGCGATATCGTTCTGTACTTATTGGTTATACACCAAAAACTGAATTTTTATAATTTCGTTTTGGTGTGTTACATCAATTTTGATTTCATCCAGAGCAATTGTTTGCAATTTTTTTGACGAAATGTTTATACTTCATACCGGTATCGCCAATTCTTCTAAATCATAGCCAAATGCGCCGGATATTGTTATTAAAAAGCTTAGTTTTATATAATTTTTTAAAATGCTCTGAACTTTCATATAATTTTATCTGTTAAATACAATCACCCACTTTATTCAAATTGAGTTCAAAAGTTACCTTCATATGAAATGTAAATAAAAAACATCGAACTTCACTTAAGAAGTGTGATTTTTGGACTTTGAATATCAATAAAAAAAATTTCACAAGCTATTCACAAAAAATTGATTTCATATTCATAATAAGGAACTTAGGGACTATCATTTGTGATAAGTCTTGTCTCAAAGTGCGAGCTTCCACAAAAGTGGTTCCCTTGTAAGTTTTTTTTTTCTTATATTACATATTAATGCGTAAATCTCATTTGAATGCTTAAATTATCTTTTTTCAGTGTAGTCACTGATTTACTGGTTAATACAATAAACCTATTGCTTTTTTGTTGAGCAAGAAAGAAATACCTTGTTATATAACTTATTGTTATCGTATCTTGTTACGGTATTCAGAGAAGTTTTGCTTCAGTATGGTGGTAGTGGAAATTTATAAGACCTCTTTTTATTTCGAATATATAATCATTTATTTCTTCATATTTCAGTATACTATGGATATGATTGACATAATCTTTTCAAAAAGTGAAGTCCTTATCTTAAGCATCAGATGGAATACTATGTTATTTGAATCCACATTTGACTTCTCAAAATATATATTGATTTTCATAGCTGTCTTAGAACTAGTAAGCAGCATTTTTGCTTTAATTTTGATAAAATCCAACATGTCATTCAAAGCTGGAATAGTTTTATGAATGAAAATATGCATCTTTTTGTTGTCAGATCTTGTCCGAGCTTTTACTCATTTTCTTTTTTTCTCGTACTATTGTCTTGCTTTTGAAGTTACACAAATTTTTAGAATTGAATAATTTTACCATCTTCTTCTTTGATGTAGTTCCTTTATAAGAGTTTTCATAGCATTTTCTTAATTTCCAGAGCTTTATTGTTCTATGGCAAATTTCATTTTTAAAAGTTACAAGATGTTTCAAAATAACATTGTAGTCTAAGCTTCCCCTCAGCTAAATTCTTTCAACTTCTTTTTTCATTGTACTGCAATCTTAAATTTTTCTGCTTCTCTAAATAACAAAATTGTCATTTTTTTTAAACAACTGTGTATTCCTGTAAGTAATTGTAATGCTTTCCTTTTTTGTTATATTTGCATAATGCAATTACATCTCAGAGAAAATGATGCTAAAATCTGTAGTAAAGGCAATTTAAAAGTTGCACGCTGGGGATTATTCTATAAATTTTAACTAAATGATTGCTATTTTATATATATTTTCACATTTTAATATTTATCATATCTTAGGTATGGATTATATGTGAGAGAATAATATAAGCATAAAGTCAACACAGCATTATGTAAAATGATTTATTAAATATTAGTAACAATGTTGTATAATATAGTTCTTGAGGTTTGTAGAGCACATCAACATAGTTCAGATGCCACTGTTCTTTGCCATGAACCCCTCAATGTAGATCCTTGCTTGTGGAGAGGGGGGCCACCCATAGGCACTGCTGTTTATTACAGATTAGGATCTCTGGGTCCTGAATGTTTACAACCCAAGCTAAGGTGAGATCGTGCTGAGAGCTGAATGGAATTGGGATTATGGTGTCATAAACGATCACCTTAGGAAGGGGGGTACAGGCGAAACCCCGGTGTAAGTAGCCTTCCGGTCTACGATGGAGGTAACATAGTTATGACCTTTGTTGTCCTCCAGTTAATTAAAAATGCATGAATTCCTTAAAAAATAAAAACAAAACGAATGATGGACCAATGTGTAAAAAGGCAAGAACTGGAATTGATGAAGACAATAAACAAGTAAATGTTCTGCCAACATTTATAATCTCTTCTGAAAACCCTAACTTAAAAAAGTTGTCACCATTTGCAATAGAAAAAACAGTCATATGTGGTACAGTTAACAACATTAAAAACTAAGATCAGGTGACCTATTAATTGAAGCCAATAGTCAACAATCTACATTACTCAATTGTCAAAAAATAGTTAATATAGAAGTTAGTCTTTCCACACAATACCCTAAACAGCTCTCATTGTGTAATTTCCGAAATTGACTTAATAGATGTAGATAAAGAAAGTCAGAGCTTTCAGACAAAGGAGTCACCTCAGCTAAAAGAATAACCATACACAGAGATGGCAATAGCATTAAAGCAAAACATATTATCTGACCATTAACAAACCTAAATTACTAACCTCTGTCAAAGCAAGCTACTTAATATGCAAAATCAGACCGTACATACCAAACCCCACCAGATGCTTCCAATGCCAGCGATATGGCCATTCCTAGGTTGTTTGTCATGGGAAAAGTACCTGCTCGAAGTGTGGCATGATAGGTCACGGTGATGATTCATGTCAAAACAACACCTTGAGCTGTATCAATTGCAAGGGGAGCACCTGGCTTGTACTCGATCCTGTCTAAAATGGCAGGAAGAGAATAAAAAAATAAAAGCGATAAAAGTCACTAGCAATATTTCATATCCTGAAGCAAGAAGACAATATCATTTAAATCAAACAACTTAAAACAAATTATATTCTTCAACAGTCACCCAACCTATCATTTAAAAAACAGTAGATGCTCAAACACAAGGAAAACCAGATTCAGACCAACCGACACAGGAAATAAAATAAAAGCCAAGCCACAGAAAGTTAATATAATCACAAAGAAAAAAGACAAAGATAAATGTATGAAAAAACATAACTTCGAAGGGATTTTCTCAAACCCTGGCCCAAAAAAAAAGTACAAAAAAATAAAAATAAAAAGAGATCGGGAAGTCACCTCTGTAGATGATGGTGAAAGTTCCTTTTCTAAAATGGAGGATGACATAATGTCCTCCATTTCTACAAAAAATACCTTTTCTCGGATCAACAATTTGTGAAGTAAAACTGGGAATAGGCACACCATCAGTTATCCATAATGGTTCTGTGCCCTATTTTACAATGGAACTATCGTGGTTCCTGATGCAACCTCAAGAATATTAAACACATTATTAACACCTATAAATCTGCCTGTCAGGTCATTCCATGTCAAATCAACACAGTCATTTTCCTCACCGGCTCTGATTTTTAGGAAACTTGGTGAGCTGGTTAGTCCTAATAAGAAAGTAAAGCACATGAAATTTTAACTTCCTGGGCGAATTAGTTTTTTAGTTATTTGCATTTAAAAATGGCCAAAAAAGTAAAATTTACCCTCTAATGGCTACATTTAAATGACCATATCTCTTGTTCTAATCAGCATACAAAAACAATTTTGATGTCAGTTTAAAGCCCTTTAAATGACCTTTCAAATGTTATCAAACACATGAAGGTTTTGGGGAAAAAAAAAAAAAATTTCAAGGTCATAGTATTTGACCTTGAATTGCTAAAAATCGAATTTGTTATTTTTCCCTGTATTTTTTCCTTGAATACTACATCTTAACTATATGTATACCAATTTTCAAAATGGGCACTCAATGGGATCACAAAAGAAAAAAAAAATGCAAACAAAGAATATATACAATATTTAAATATTGACATAACCTTTTGCCAGGATTTTCTTCTTTCCTTTTGTAACGCTGCAGTTTTGATTCTGTGGATAAAATGATTATACTATTACAAGCATTTGGCATGTTGTTTAATTCAGTATTTTATTGGGTTGATTTGACAGCTCCAAATATAATAGACTAACAAAAATAACTAGATGTATCCATAAATAGGCAAATATAACTGCAAATGAAATTTCCTAGTTATAAAACAGCTAAATTTGGCAGTTGGTGGAATCACTGTCACATCTTTACTTTTGGTTTGCATTTTTGGTTTTAGTTTGAATTAGATGCGATTAGTTGATTCAGATGGTTTTGGTTTGCTGTTTGAGTTTTAATTTGAATTAGAGCTGACAGTTTGATTCAGATGGTGTCAATTTGCAAATTGAGTTCTACTTTGAAATGTCAAACCACATATAAAGCTTTTGAATCATGTTTATGATGAAATATTTCTGCATTGATATTATACAAGAATTGGTGGAAGTATTTTTGTAAGAATTTAATTTTTAAGTAAGGAAAATTTTGTTTTAAACAAAAGTAATGAAAAAGCAGTGGTTAGACAGATGTTGCATCCCTCTGAGAAAAGAGAAACGTTCCTGCAAAGGAAAAGGTCTACCTCCTGTTTCTAAGTTGATTTGTGAAAAATTTCCTGAATTTATTGGACAAACGATATGTGACCGGTGCAGGATAGAAATATGTGCATTCACAGATGACCTAGCTCTAGTAGCCTAGCTAGAATGTAGGTCCAAAGAAGACCCCCGCTACCTGGGCCAAGTTTCTTGCAAGTTTGTGATGATGAACTAATGAATTTAGATTGTGAAGAAGCACTAGATTCTTTAAATCATAGTTTGAGTGTCTTGGAAGAATCACTAGTGAGTAGGAAAAAACTTAAACAACATAAATATCCAAAAGAAAAGTCTAAGAAGATAGGACTTGCAATGCAAAAGTTGTTTGAATTGGACACGACAGATGATGAAGTTAAAACTGTGGAATGTGAAATATGTCAACTGAAAGAAAAATGTCTTACATCCACAAGCCACAGTGAAAAGGTACGAATTCTTATTATTTTGCCAAAAACTTGGAGTATAAGAAAAATTGAAAGAGAATTTCAAGCTTCTAATTTTATGGTGGGAAAAGCGAAGTAATTAGTAAACGAAAAAGGGATTTTATCATTGCCGAATCCAAAAGTTGTTAACCGAAAATGTGGCTAATACTGTGAGAGAATTTTATGAATCTGATATTGTTAGCAGAATAATGCCAGGCAAAAATAATTGTATATCTGTAAAGCAATTAAATGGAAAACTAATATGTAAACATAAAAGGCTTGTTCTGAGTAATCTTAAGGAAGTTTATGCATTATTTAAAGGAAACTACCCACATAATGAAATTGGATTTTCAAAATTTGCAGAACTGCGTCCAAAACATTGTGTTCTTGTGGGTGCTATTGGAACACATTCCGTTTGTGTGTGCACTATCCACCAAAATTTTACATTAATGATGATAGGTGGAAAATTACTGAGCTAATGTCTGAAGAAAATGTTCCTCTGAACACCCATAAGGATTATTTAGCTGAAATAATTTGTAAACCTCCTCAGCCTGCTTGTTACCTAGGGGATTGTAAAGAATGTGTGAAAGCTGACTGTATGTCAATTCTAAAAGTGAGGTTAAGAAGCCTGATGGATGCGAATATGGTGGATACTATAACTTATAAGCAGTGGTTTTCAGTGGACAAATCTACACTTGAAACTGTCACCAAATCGTCCTACAACTTCCTTGATTAATTCTGTGAAAAGTTAAATTCTTATTCGCCATTCATTTATTGCAAAACAACAATCAATGTTTCAAGCTGATTTAAAATTAAAGCTGCAACCAGGTCAATTTCTGGTAATATTTGATTTTGCAGAAAACTATTCCTTTGTATTTCAAGATGAAGTACAAGGATTTCATTGGAATAATTCCCAGGCAACAATTCACCCATGTGTTACATATTTCACTGGTAAAGAAGGGAGACTGCAACATGTCAGTGTTGTAATTATTTCATAGTGTCTGGTTCATGACACTGTTGCAGTTCATTTATTTCAAGAATTCTTGGTAAACTTTCTTAAAGATAAGATGCACCCGACTATAATTAAAAAAAATGTTTTACTTTTCTGATGGTGCTGAGCAGCACATTACAAAAATAGGAAAACTTCATAAATCTTTGCTATCATGCAGAGGATTTTGCAGTACCTGCCAAATGACATTTTACAGCAACCACTCACGGAAAAGGAGCTTGTGATGAAGTAGGAGGTTCAGTAAAAAGGTTGGCTGCACTTACCAGCTTACAACGACCATATGATCAACAAATTATGACTCTTAGACAGTTGTTTGAGTGGGCAGTCCATAATATTCCTTTAATGTCATTCAAATACAGTACAACAGAGGACTATTTAATTGAAGAAAAGAAACTGAAAGAATGATTTGAGCAATCACATACAATTGCTGGGACTCAGAAGCTACACTCATTTATTCCTTTGACATCACATACAATTTGCACAAAAGTGTATTCTAATTTATACGTATCAAAAGTTGAACGAGTTACCAGATTAGGATGTGAACCTTCGATCAGTGATGTCAAAGGATTTGTGACTGCTGTTTATGACGAAAAATGGTGGGTGACATGTGTAATTGATACTGATGAAAATAATGCAATAGTTAAGTTTTCTCCATCCATCTGCGCCTTCATCATTCAAATTTTCAAATAAGCCAAATGTGCTTTTGGTACCTGTGCAAGATATATTAACAATAGTTGATCCCTCCACTGCGACAGGAAGAGTTTACACTGTAACTGAACAAGAAACTCTAGCGGCAAATGCAAAATTGTGCTCATGGAAAAACAGCAGTAATTTAACTTAAGGTTGTTTATAAAACTGCAGCACTACTTGTCAAAAAGTTTATGTAAATATAATATATATATAAAGGTTTATATCGATATATACAGTTTTGCTCGTACAGGTGCGCTTTTTGATTTTTGGAACGAATTTTAAAGAAAAGAGAAACTGTTACGGACCCCATAAGTTTCTCTTCATCGTTAATTCATCATCTAATCATTGTTACAATGGGCTTAATGATGGAAGCATAAATAATATCAGTCATTAACCCTTTAGCATTTTTGGCTGTACACCGTAAGGGGGAAATTTTAAATTTTTGGAATGATTTTGAAAAAAAACCAAACTGTTAAGGGGTTAAATATTGTATTTTTTGTTTGTAATTATTATTATTTTTGTTTTTGTGTGTGTGATTCCATTGAGTGCACATTTTGAAAATTGGTATACATGTAGTTAAGATGTTGTAGTATTCAGGAAAAAAATATAGGGAAAAATAAGAAATCTGATTTTTAGCAATTCAAGGTCAAAGGTCAAATACTATGACCTTGAGATGTTTTTTTTCCCAAAACCTTCATTTGTTTGATATCACTTGAAAGGTCATTGAAAGAGCTTTAAATTGACATCAAAATTGTTTTTGTATGTCAATTAGAACAGGAGATATTGTCATTTAAATGTAGCCATCAGAGGGTAAATTTTACTTTTTCGTCCATTTTTAAATGCAAATAACTAAAAAACTAACTTGCCCAGGAGGTTAAAAATTTCTGTGCTTTACTTTCTTAGTAGGTCTAACTAGTTTACCAAATTGCAAAAACATTGGTGACTGTGCTGGAAAAAATTGCATTTACTTGTGTTGATTTGACATGGAATGACCCTGTCTTGCAATTCAGGAGAGACTGTTTAAAAATAACAATACGGCTTCTATACAAAATTACACTGCTGTTCGAAAAGACAATGTAGACAATGGTGGAGGCATTTCAGTTATTGTCAATAACCAATTTCCTTTCACAAGCATTAACCTCAATACACCACTACAAGCAATAGCCATTCGCCTCTCAATAGCAGCTGAAATCACAATATGTTCTTTATATCTTCTACTAAATCAAAATATCCATTTGAACTCCCTCTCTGATTTGATTAATCAGCTACCAATCCCATTCATTGGTGATTTTAATTTCGCAGCACTTTGTGGCGTTATGAGAATACCAGTCAAAGAGGACATGCAATAGAAGCCTTTGTTTACAACCAATCGCTTACAATAATGAATACCGGAATACCCACCCACACACATATACTCTGCAAACCAAAGTTTCTCAGCAATAGACCTTTCAATTCGTTTACCATCTCTTTCGTGACATGGACATGGGAAGCCAAGCAAGATCAGCTTGGCAGCGATCATTTCTCCATTGTCCTGAAATATACTGGATGGGGTTTCTGTATGCCATCATAGAACCTAAGATGGATAATTGAAAAGGCTAACGGGAACTTTTTTGGAGTCTTAACATACATCAATGGTACTATGGTAAACACCCCTAAAAAAAACCAAAGCAGTTAAAATGGTCACCGATCACACTTTGCAGGCAGCAAAATATTCAGTTCCAAAAACGTTGACACACTTTCCAAAAATACCAAAACTCTGGTAGACCCATGACTGCAAAATTGCATATAAAAAAGAAAAAAAGAATGGGGTATATTTTGCCAATACCCCATGCAAACAAATCTAATTACATTCAAAAAAGCTAGAGCCAAGGCGAGATCCATCCGACAATAGTCAAAAGAGGATTCTTGGGAAAAGTATATTTCTAGCATAATATCCGCAACAAATTCAAAGGTCATTTGGGATAAAATTAAAAAAATAAATGTTAATTATACCTTACGTCCACTCTCTTAGAGTAATGGGTTAAAAATAAGTGATGTCCAGGGAATAGCCAATTCATTGGCTACTGCTTGTTCTAATATCTTAAGCAGTACCAACTACATTCCCTCATTCTAGTCCATAAAAAGACATCAAGAAAAATGAATTCTCAATTTCCATGAAAATACATCTCCCTATAATATTCCATAATATACATTCTTTAAATTAAAATATTCATTACATCGGTCCAAAAATACTGCCCCTAGACATGATCAAATACATTATGCAATGATTAGGAACCTGTCTGTCAAATCCCTTAAAAATATTCTGGTTTTATTCAGTAGGATTTGGACGGAAGAGTTTTTCCCAGAGGCATGGAGCAAAGCCATTATTATACCTTTTCCCAAACCAGGCAAGCATTTTCAGCAGTGTACGAAAAATCAGAACATAATTTCTGAGCTCTTTATCCAATTGAAACTTGGCAGACAGTTTAATAACTAAAAATGTGCAAAAACCATATTGCTATCAGTGGTGCTGTTTTAGTGAGGCAGAACTAGGCAAATTCACCAAAAATAAGTTGCATTACGGTCTATACTCGAAACCAGTTTCACTGACTGAGTAAATACGTTGGTTAATGTATTTTGGTTTGTAATTGGCTTAACTCCTTCCATACTTAATTTTTGCCGTGAACCACCGCTGATTGCTATGAGTAAAAATTTGGTAACAGATTTTTGACAGTGGCTTAATCAACTACTTATAAACACTTCATATATAATAAAGTAGAATAGTCATGATAAATTAGTACCTTTGGTTGTATATCTTGGTGTTTATCATAGTCTTTCATAGTGTGAAGTGTATGTTGCTGTTTTAATTATTGAATTAAATAATGTATGGTAATTTTGGGAAATTACCTTGGTTTTTATTTTCTGTTTAATATAGTCTACATTTATCAGTAATCTGTGCATAATAAAGAAGAAATATAGTACCTCTTTCAATTCTGGATGTGTTGCACTGCATCTATTTTGCACGCTGGCTGATGATGTGCACACTGATGACACGTACACGTTTTAAAAAATTGTAAAGTTTTCAAAATTGTCATGTTGGCATATGCATGCTGATCACACTGTGAGCTGTTTTAATTAAACTTGACTGGGGAATTCGGAGAACGATGTTTTTGTTTTACACATATGCACTTAATATGTCTGGCGTAAAACGTGTTTAGTAAATTATGGTTAGAGAAAAGTGAAGTCCTATATATGATAATTTTAATGTTAATTGTTATTTAAAAAATTATGGTGGTAAAATCATGGCAGATTTCTCCTATACCCCCCTTATCAAAATATGTGTTTCAGGAATATTTAAAATAGTAATGTATGGAATCCTCAGAAGTGTTGTTCATACTTCTTAAAAACTCAGTAAGAACTCTTTGATCTTTATTTTCAAATGGGACTATGAACCCTGAATAAAACTGCAGAGCTGTAAAAAACTGTAGCTGTAAATCAGATATTAAAGCCTGAGAAGTTGGAGATCCTATTGCTTTAGGTACCTAGATCTCATATAACCTTATTTTTTTCTTAGGGATCATAAAGTAAGTTGTCTTTGTGGGTGTGAGAACTCGTATTAACGATAAATGAAGCTGCATATCAACTTCATTGCAGTCCGTATGCTTTAAGGAGCCACACAACATGTTGGACTCGATTCAGCTATTTTTGAACAAAAAGCATTCAATAATAAATGTAATGATATAAAAAATCTTGTGGTGATAGCAAATCTTGCAAACAAATTTAAATGAAATAAAAATGTAACAGTTTTATCCACACTTCACAGCATAATGAGCCCAGCAATTGCACTATTTAATAATCAAAGTAAAAGAGAAGTATGAAACTTCCATCAATTTGTA
>QLNU02015360.1:64902492-64915124 GCA_006491805.2 Dysdera silvatica
AAAGCTTGGCAATTTTTGAAAAAGCAGACTGAGTGATAAAAAAAATTAGATACTTAAACAATCATACACTGTACAAAAAGAAAACATTTTTTTTTTACCAATTTGCAATGTTTTGGCTACATAACCTTTCTGTAGTTTCAAAAATGCATGAAATTTTAATGCTAATAAAAAAGGAAATGTACACACTACTCGAGACAAAAATATGGAAATTCTAAATATCAAGACAAAAATATGGAAACTTTCTTGCTAGTACTTGGTCTAACCACCCTTGGATGTGATAACTGCTTGGATTCTACGAAACATAGACTACACTGACTGATGACAATCACCACCTGTGATTGAACACCAAACATCATGAATTGTTTTCCTTAAATCATCCATTGCAGCTGATTTCACTTTAGCAATAGCCCTTTTCATTTATTCCCAAATGTTCTCAATTGGATTAAGGCCACTTGAGAACAGTGATATTGTGTTCCTGCAACCATGCCGTAGTATTCTTGGCCGTATGACATGGTGCTCCATCCTGTTGATAAATGTACTTGCTATGTGGAAATAATAATTTGCACTTGGAATGAAGTGATCTGTCAAAATTTTGACATAATGGGGACTGTTTACATTCCTATTAAGGAAACGAAAACTTCCAATACCATAGGCATACAGACCATATATACCATCACACTTGGAGAAAAATTTGACCTGAAGTGAAACACAGGATGAATGGAATTTCTCTTTCTTGACCTTTTCTTTTCCATAAAAATATTTTTCTTATCCGCAAAAATTATCCGATCATCTCAAAATTTCGCATGCAAATTAATTTAAACCAAGTATGCAAATGATTAAATTTTCAAAGCCAATGAGTGTTAACTTCGATCATAGCGCGCATTTCTACTGCGCAACTGGCATCGTATAAAAGAGGTAAAAATTGCGAACGGTTTATTTTTTCTCGTTGTCGGCGTTGCAGTTCCCTGGAGACGCAACCAGTAATGACGTTGGGACGTTGTCGAAGACCTTATAACCAATTGGATGACTTCGAACGTGGTCGCATAGTCTGGATGTGTGAAACTGGCTGGTCCTACTGAGCAATAGGCTGCCACCTGCACCGTACGGACACTGCTGTGCAAAGGTGTTGGCAGCAATTTCAAATTTTTGTGAATTCCTTTGATCATTACATTAAAAAGCTGTTTCTACATAAAGATTCTTTTTTTAAATCATGATTTTTTGATTATTAAGCATTTTAAAAGGCTATGGTTTCCAATACGCCAAAAATATGAAGTTTATGAAATATGTGATCAGGAATAAGTGCAAATACTTTTAGGATAAATCGTCAGAATTTGTCATGCAGCAAGATATTAAAAAGTTCATTACACAAATATAAATGAATACTACATAAATATGATGGTTAACACATCCTGGCATTAACACACTTTCATGAAATTGGAAAGGTATCCATGCAAGGTGTTTGGGTTCCATGTTAATTGTCACATGCAAATAAATATCAGTAAAGAACAATTTGTACATTCTTATTGACTAGATAATACAGTGACCCATTTCTTAGCAGAATCGTCAATGATAATGAAAATTGGGTCCCATACAGCAACATGAAACTTTCCAATCAATGGCCTTTTTTTTTTTTAACTAACTAGCTATATACACATACAAACTAGGCCTGGCATTGAAAAAGGTGCCACTGTGCATCTGGTAGAAGAACACAGGCAAAACTCATTTTGTGTTGCTAAACCCAGCCAAAGTAATCGCCACTGATGTTTACTGTCAATAATTAAAACAGTAATATAACAAATTTTTGAAAAAACAGCCAGCTCTGATTAACAGATAACATATACTGCAACATAATGTCAGACTGCATGCAACCGAAAATAAAAAATAAAGTGGCCTGACAGGGAAGTTTTACCGCATCCACCATATTCACTCAATATTGTGTCATTGAATTCTAACATGTATAAATCTATGGAGCATTTCCTCAAAAAAAAAATTGTTTTAAAATACCATCCACATTCACCCTGAATCATTTCTCATTGCAGCCACCACAGTTTTATAAAAGAGGAATAGAAAAACTGCAGAAGAGATGACAAAGATACTAGATAATGATGGTGAATGTAAAACTGATTAGGAAAAAAAATGATTTGTATGTGTGTAACTTTGAAATAACATATGTGTGTAACTTTAAAGTAATATATGCGTGTAACTTTGAAGTAATATATGTGTGTAACTTTGAAATAATAGAATACTTATTTATGAGTACCCCTCATTACAATTAAAAACTACTTCATATTCAAATAATTTCCTTTGAAATAAAATTATGTAAAAAAAAAACACCACCACCATACCTATTAACATGTAAAATCAGAAATCAACAAGAAGCTAATTGATAATATTTACCCTGTTGGTCTATGACCATTCGTAAAGTCCCTAATAATTTGTACACAACAGGATATGTCTCAATTTTTACCATTTCTACGAGAGAAGAAAGAAGGCCCGTTTTAAGCAAAGGTTCTTTGTTTGGTACTGAAAAAAAGAAAAAGGATGCATATTTGACAATGAAAAAGAAATAATGCACTCTTAATACTTCTTCATAATATTTATTTTGAAGATAGTTATTTAATACAATATATAAATTACTGATTATAGACACGAAAACACTAAAGAAACAGTTACTTGGTATCTGATAACTGATTTGTATTTTATGGCACAAGGACAGTTACGGTCATGCTGTGCCAAGGACTTGCAGTTTTACAAGGAACCTGAAACTCTTTCACCCAGAGAATCAAACCTCAGACTACAGATTCCTAGAAAACAACTGACACGTGCTAGTCCCTACAGAAATCAAATCTGGATTATTTGCATGGTAGCCAGGCATGACGATAATACGCCACCATAGTGTGATATAATTCTTTCAGAAGTTTCACCAGAGAAAAAAAAAAGCCTGCTCCAGAAAGTGATACAGATAATATTTAAATTATTTTACAAGTACAAATTTTTATAGTAAATACATAGCCCTGTTCACTTAAATAACTTGAATCTTGAGTATTAAAAGCTTAGTTTTATAAATTTTTAAAAATACTCTGAATGAACCTTAGTGCAATTTTATCTCTTAAATGCAATCACCCACTTTACTGGAATTGAGTTCAAAAATTATTATCTTCATATACAGTGCGAATAAAAAAATATCAAATTTTATCTAAAAAGTGCGATATTTGGACTTTGAATATTAATAAAAAAATTTTATATGCTATTCACAAAAAACTGATTTTATATTCTTAATAAGGAGCTTGGGTACTATCGTTTGTGATAAGTCTTGTTTCAAAGTACGAGCTTCCACAAAAGTGGTTCCCTTATAAGTAGAATGATTCAAGGAGGAATGTTCATTCAAATTGCTACAGCTGAAAGATCTTGTCAATTAGATGACTTTTTTTTAATTAGCGATAACAGATCAAAGTTAGTCAGTTAATAGCAGACTGTGGTCAGTATGAACAGGAAAATTGTTCTCAATCCACAAACTACAATTCAAGTGGCATGAAGGGTATGTGGCTTATTAATTTTCTTACGATTAAAAGCTGCTCATACATATGGAAGTCCAGGTATTACCATAGGCATTTGGTGATTGAGTCTTTTTATTTTTTTTTTATTTTTATTTTTTAGTGAAAAATTCCTAACTTTTTCATACCATTGGGCGGGTTTATGTTGGACATTAGGTAGGTAAACCTCTGTATCCAGCTTTCACACAAAATATTAAATGACTGGTGATGTGGGGATTTTTCTTGTGTATCACTCTTTCATACTCTCCTAAGTAGCACCTCCGTGTTATGTCGTACATAAACATTGTTTCAGACCAAACACTATTGTGTGCAATACTCACCCGTGGCATTGCATGGCCACAGCTATTCGCACAACAAGGTTTACATTAATTCAAATGTGTAATTACATTTTATTGATATGTAAAAGGTTTAAAACTGCATAGCACATCAGTGCTCACCTTAATTGGTTCCATATAATTAATTGTAGGATAACTTCAAATACTTTAATTTATTAGTTAATATAATTTTAAATTATGAAAACACAAAAATCAAATTAGCCAACAGCTAAACTTCTTGTGCACCATTTGAGTAATACAAAGGGTTTGTGCTTTGTGATGTGATTAGATTATCATTAGCGAATACACTAGACTTGGACACAGCTCAGTTATATTTTGATACAATTTTAAAAACAGCTACAAAATGCTCATAGAACTCTGAAGAGCAATCACTTTTTGAGAAGTTATTTTTTCCTGTTTGAAAAAAAAAAAAGACTGAAGTACAGTATTTCATTTATTTATACCTACACAAGTTCCAATGTTTCATTTTTTTTCAGAAATTGTATTAGAAGAACATCATAAAATGAAGTTTTTGTTGCAATTGCAGTTTGAATGTCTTTTCAGTTGCCAGTAACTTAGGCTGCATGGCCTTTCTTGTGTTTGCATTTCTCTATAAGAGATATGAATTCTTTTTATAGCTGGAAAAGACTTGGCTGTAACAGTAGCACTCAGAATCCACGTAACAAATTCTGCTATGGAAACTTCTTTGCACTCAGCTTGAAGTTGATTTTCTTTCATAAATTTTGACAAGTGATGCACTGGTTACCAATATATTCATCAAAAAAAAAAGAGAATACTTTCTGTTTATTTTTTTTTAAGTAAATAAATTATTTGAATCTTGGCCTCAGAAATACTTTTTTTAGTTTTCTAAAACCCCACTGGGGAAACTTCTTCATATACCGACCAAACTTCTTGTTGCAAAAAAGTTAAAAGATGCTCCTTGCTTTCACAATTTGTATTTTCAGGCACATGCTGCTGACTGCTGCATACATCTTTAATTAGTTTTTTTTTTAAATTTTCCCTCTTTTTCGGTACTTGTTTATTATGACAAGTAATTTCAATTTATCATTGGCTGTCAAGAGCGTCGATTTTTTTCTATTCCAAACATTAAAGATTAAAAAAAAAAAATCTGTGAATGGAAGCACTGATGATTTTGCACTGCTGCTGCTACATTATTAAGGTCATAATATACCTGTGTGTATTTCAAAAGTAGTCTCTTTGGAGGATAATAAACAAGGCCAACAAAAAAATTGTTGACTACCTCACATCCAGTTAACCATTACATTGTATTGTGAAATGCCTCATATATTTAGGTTTCACATCTCTATTCTGGCTCAGTTTGGTTGGGGGTCTTTTCTCAGACCCTAAAAATTTTGTTAAAAGGAAACCACCAAAAGACAAATTGACAACAATTTAAAACATTTCTATTTATTTCAATTACTTGATGATTATTATAATATTACAGGCTTGTAGTGTAAATGAGAGAATATAGGAATAAAAAGAAGTATCTGTTTCCCTCTAAATAAGTCAGTTTCATCTTTACAGTGACAGCAAAAACATAATAGCAATTAATATATTTTATGTCTGTCATCTGTATGTTCTGCATTTATGTATTGTCCATTGATTTTGTGAGTGTCGGGTCCCCACAAATACCTTTTGAGAGTGGTGAAGGGACCTGGGTGCCTTAAAATAGGAACCATCGGTTGATACTATATCCAAAAACAAACGATAAACATATCAATGTCATAAACCCTGTAGTTTACATGGACAAAACTAAAAAAATCAAAGCATGCAAAAAGTGCAATGCTCCTTTCCTGGGCTTGGATTTAAGGTTCAAAATGCCCTAGACCAGGGGTTTTCAACCCATGGCCCACTGACATGTTTTATGCAGCCCACCAGCTCATACAAAAATAGAAATCGTTCCACACAAAAACAACGCCCCCTGCTCGCTCTGAGTTTTGAACTTATGTATTTTATTCTGTTCATCCACATTTCTTAATATCTTAAGATGTTAGAAAACTAAAGTAACACACAGTCAATAAATATCTTAAAACGTTAAAGAACTAAAGTAATACGCGGTCTTCCCTCAATCGTGTTTTACTTTAATTTTCCAGCGCATAGGGTCAGTAAAGATAGTTTTATTGATTTGCAGTGCAACGGTGATTAAAAAAAAATCAACTTAGAACTCATTGAATTCTATTCTAAATATGTTGATAAGAACATCTTCCCAACCATCGGACTGCATTTTCTGAAAATGTCGTTATTCAGGAGCACATACGTTTGTGCATAGACATACAAAGAAAGTTCATAAGGGGGTATTTATATGTATATATACAATATTTCATCACAATGTGGGTTATAACCCCCTCCCCTTTGCGTATGCTAGTACATCTGCAAAAAGCTCTTTTTAAGAATAAAGTTGATAAAATCAAAGGCGGATCCAGGGACATTCCCTTGGATCCTTTGTTCAGTCCTAATATTGCTGATACAGTAGTGCGGCCCATGGGCCTACAAGAATAAGCAAAATTGGCCCTTGGACTGAAAAAGGTTGAAGACCCCTGCCCTAGACACAACGATTTTTGCAATTTAAAAATTTCACTCAGTTTCTGAGGTTTGATTCTGTCAATTGTGAATGATCCAATTTGGTGTCAGTGCTGTCCCTAGTGACATTTTTGGAATTTTTCTACCTTTATGTGTTTTTATGACAAGGGTGCGATATTTTCGACCGGCCTACATATCTCAAACAGGAGGAACGAAAGAGATAATGCCACGTGACGGAATTTTGCCATTTTTTTTAAATTAAAAACCAGCCTGTCTAAAAAATTCTGGGGCTGTCATTGTACGGTCCTCAACGTTTGATTCTGAAGATTTAGATTCTGAAGAGATATTACATATTGAATTATAATTAGATTATAAATTTGTAACTTACTAACTTCAATGTACCATAGACCATGTATATTATCTTATTTAATATTAACTACTTGATTGCTTTTAGGGGATTGCTTTCCATTCTCACTTGTGTCACAATATGTTTCTAATTCTACTAATTTTTATTTAGATTGTGTTTAAATGCAGGGTTAGCATAAATGAATGACCGGATTTTAAAAATTTATATTTTCGAAACTATTACACATAATATAATCAGTGCTACATGAAAATAAAGAAAAGCATTCTAAGTTTCTTTTTCTAACTTCACTCATTTGATGGCAGCTCTCCCTTAGAATGCTGCAATTGAAATTGAAAATGGCGATGAGAGAGAAAAGTTCTTGTGTATTAGAGCATGCAGGGTTTTTCTGTTATTTCTGTGCAGTATGCATTTCAAATCATATGACCACTGTGCAGCATGCATTATAAACTGCCATTGCTGAAAACACTCAATGAACTTGAAGTATGCATCAGTGTGGCATTAACAACCGTTGACAGCGAAAAACTGTAAAATGTTTGCAATGAACATGATTACATATTAGATGTATGTTGTATTATGAAAGGTATACCCATTGAATATTTGTAACTGAAAAAAAAATTGGAATGTTGATCTTCATTTTCGTGTATCTCTGATTATATTTTATATAGTAGTTTTGAAAATATAAATTTTTAAAATCCGGTCAGTCATTTATTCTAACCCTGTATAATGCATCCTAATATACTTTTATTTTATTCTTAAAATGGTAATATAAAAGTTAAGTAAGTTATGCTGTTTCTCTCTTCAATTCTTATTTACTGATGGGTCCTTAATTTCTATTTTTGGTCCTCAAAAAACACTTTTTTGTTAATTTTATGTATATAAACCCTGATAATTCATTTTAATTTTGGAAAATTATTTCAGGTTTTTCTGTTATACTTTTTTATTTATTATTTATATCATTAATTACTCATAACCTATATCAATAATATGTATATAATAAAAAATGTAGTATTCCATTCAATTCTATGTGATGTCTCAAAACTCCACATACAAACTTTGAGGGGAAGTAGAGAACATCTGTATGAACTATATTCACATGGGGATGCATGACCGAAAACGGATAGGTGGCACTTTGTCAGCTCTCTAGATCAACACCTTGGGACTCCTCATTAAAGTTTGAGACCTCATTATGAATAATATATGTCATTTAACGAATGCTGAGTTAGCGGACATGCACTTCATGTATGACTGCTGGCGGTAATAGGTGTGTTGCTGTGTGAATCTATCGATGGACGGTACCCAACCAGACATGTACCACATTGCCAAGTGTTTGAGCATTTCCATCAGGACTGGTGTAAACATGGATCCTTCAAGGATAGCATGCACAATACTGGGTGGCCACAAATCGACTCAAACTCCTGCCATGGAAGAGGATATGTTGCATGCTGTTGACAATAATCCTGTCACAAGCATACATGCAGTGCTGCTTCAATGGGAGCATCTCGAACCAGTGTATGGTGCACTGTGCCATGCATCACTGTGAATAGTCAGAACTTTGACTACCTCTTGTGAAAATGAATTGTGTATACCAGTTGTACTGTTAAGTTTCGCCTAATCAAGCATTTTACACCATTTCCTGTATTGTGTTCTTTCTGTGTCTCTTATCTTTTGTGAATGGCATTTCCGGTCATGTTTCCCTATGTGAATAAGGTTCATATCGATGTTCTTCTCTACCTCTCGTCGAAGTTTGTACATGGAATTATGAGACATCCTGTATAGAAATTACACTACGTGTGTATATTTCATGTGCTGATACATGCATTCTCAAAAATTGTAATGTTTTCAAAACTGAAATGTTTGCATGTATATTAGGGTGCATCAAATGCCTTTATAGAAATAAAATGCCTTATCCCTAGTTTTATTTTGTTTCAATAGTGCTCAATAATGCTTCTACCAAATATTACACTTTTCTAAATAAATTTAGGTGGTCCACCACAGTCATGAACTTTTGCATTAAACACATAATTGAAATTCTGTCCTATAGATGGCGCCATGTCATAAAAAATAAAGTTTACTTGCAAAACCGTAACTGTGATATTCAAGTCTTTGTTTACCTTTTTGTACATGCGGGTGATAGTTTTTGCTCTTCCAAAATAATGTTTATTAAGATTTAATCCTTCGCCAGAGGTTACATTATTTTTACTAATACTGTCAATGCTATTTTTAAAATGTCTTCACTATTGACTGTTACAGCACCTACTTTATCTACATTGACTACAACCACACAGGAAGCAGGTCAAAAAGTAAAAAAGACAAGACAGTCTTCAATAGCTTTTGGTCTTGGTCCCAAAATAACAAATGCTGACTCAAAAATCACTGGTTCTCGACTACCAACAAACTTGCAGGTATTGAGATGTTTGCTATTTTATATCGATGAAGGTGGAAAAGTCAATAGAACAAAATGGGAGTCTGCCAAATTAGTCCTATCATATGTATCACAATTTTATGAAAAGACAAGCATTCCAATAATTAGTGAGAGGAAGACATGCGAGAAAATGCTAAAACTTCTTAGTGACAATTCAAAGCTAAGAGAAATACCTTTCATACGTAGGTCAACACCAGGGACCATTAGTAAAGTACAGGAAATGGAAAAGAAACTAGCCTTAACATTTCCTCTTTGGCCTGTGAATGTAGAGAATAAAATAAAAAATGAAGATGACTTAGCTTTTCTCCTATCTATAAAGGGTGATCAATCAGCTATATTTGGGTCATATGATAAAGTTCTTTCAGCAAAAGTCAAACGTCGTAAAAAATATGAACAATTACAGATCGAAAGACACAGAAGAATGCTTAATAAAATGAACACTAGTATTAACTCAAATAATTTTATGGGTACGAGTGATACCTCTGACGAAGATGACACAAGAAGCGAGGCTGAACTGAAATTATCTGATAAGGCTGGCTCATCAACGTTCATTAATTCTAATCCAAATGACGAAAATGTTATGAATATTAGTAAAGAGTTTGAAACATCTGTTGCAGGCCCTTCAACAAGAAGTCATCATCGCATGACACACACTCAAGAACTACGGCCTTTATACCACATGACATCTTAAAAAAAACCAAATTTGTTGCTTTAGCAACACATTTGAAAATGACTCCAACATAACAAGCAACCTATACTATAGTACTAGTAGAGGAGACTGGTGGAGATTCATTTAAGGTAGCTGCATCCTGTGCAACAGCAGACAAATGCAGACGCAAAGTAGCAATGCATTATCTATAAAGAACCATGGGTTCCACCAAAACGTGCAACTTTACATTGGGTCTCAATACTATTACCAATATTGGCAAATCAAAATATTATGGAGGAATGTCTTATCATTGTCATGGGAAACATTCATGAGCGTAAACATCTTGGAGTACCTTCATATCCATCAGGAGTAAGTGGAAAATCTAGGGATATAATTTTTTGATCAAACTCACAAATTACTGACATCTTGGCAATGTGCTGAATCAATTGTTAACATGACATTTGATACAATAGCATCTAATACAGGTCATTTAACTGTGGCATGTATCAGCATTCAAAGTTGAAACAAGCTCTTCTTTGGTCACCTTGTCACCACATTGGAGAGATTATTTTGTCATACATTTTTGATGATTTGCAAATTGAGGCATCAAGGTCTCCAGATGTAACCTTGTTTACCAGGTTTCGCAAAAATTATGCACTTTTAGAGTCAGTAGGTGATGAATTGGTACACTTTGACACCAAATCATTAGGTCAGGAGGCAAAAAATTTAGTCAAAGATTACACAGTGCCCTCAAACAAAATTAGTTATTAAATCTGAAACGATCAGGGAAGGCTATTTAGAGTTCGTGAAACTCTGTCTTATATTTCTTGATAACCATGATAACGGACAAGTACAGGATGAAACTTTCAATCGACCAGGGGATTTGCACAAAGCCTGATGGATGTTTAAGCTGATTTATACAATTAAAATATGTCTGTTTGAAAAGCAAATTCAGCAGCTACCTGTTGGAACAATAACTAAGAAACAGCAAGTCTCCAAATTAAGGGATTTTGTAAACTTTGTTACTCTCATCTACAGTATGTGGTGGATGGCTTGCAGTTCAGTGGTAGATGCCTCTTGGAATGACTTAGTTATTTCATTCTATTTTAAAATACAAGTCTGTGCATGATATTATTTCAAAGTTGTAGTAGTGCCTTCAAGAATCACCTTTGGTATTTAACAGAAGAAATGGTACCTCTTGCACTTTGGCGTAACAAGGTACCAATAAAAGAACGAAAAACTCTTGCTGATGCAATGCTAGCTGTCAAGTCAAGCCCAAATTCTGTTGCAATTTTTAAATTAAGAAATAGATTTGGAACTGGTTTTGGCAAACCTAAATTTCCAACAATTCTCAGTTTATATAAAATAAATTCTCAGTTTGTCAACAACTCTTTCTGACTTGGTTGGAACTAATTCATAGTTCATTTTTGATCTTCTAAAGTTAGATGCTCAGTTTCTGAAATGTGATATAGAGGGATGGATAAATTTACCTTCTTATAAAACATCTTTAAAGAACATTGAAGCTTTAAATGTACTAAATAATTGTGCAGAATGAGGAGTGAAACTCAGTTCAGACTTTAACAGCTGCCAAAAGTAAAGACCACTACCAAAATATACTTCAAATAGTTGAACAAGAACGTACTAGCAGTCAAACTTACGTAAATGCAAAATAGTACCCTAGTCTCAGTAGTTAAGTGACAGTTTTGTGTTTTATAAAATATAATTTAAAAAGTTTTCAAATCAAAATATGATAAAAATGTATTATTTTATCTATTATGCAAATATACAGTAGGCTAAAAAATTATGTATAATAAAGGAAATATCTTCAGTTGTAAAAACAATGTATTTTTCATCATTTTTTCAACATTTCATGTTTTTCCCATGATTGGTGAACCACATAGATGATCAAAATGTTCTAAACTTTACAGAATTAATTTTTTTACATTTGAAATAAAAATATCACATTGATAAAAACATTTTTTGAAAATTTAAAAAGAGTGCGGCGTTTGATGTACCCTAATGTATATAAATAGTCTATGTATTTAGTATATTTTCATAGTACTAAAATATACATATTTGTGCACATCTATAAAAGTAATCTATCTTCATAGTGTCTGTAAACTTTGTTTGCTAAAAATATTTAAATATGAGTGTAATGAAAGTAACAGTTCAATCTATGTAAATGTCCTCAAACTTTAAATTATACATTTGTTGTGTAGTTCAATATTTTCTAAACGTCATTGGTGCAGTATTTTTTATTGACATTACATCCTCTTTTATGATTAATATATATATATATATACACACACACATATACAGGGGATACAGAATCGACCGTTCAATCTCCTCACAGCTGTATTCCTTGCAAAATTCTAAGCAAAAAGTTGGAGAGCGAAAATTCTCAAAAATGCATAATTAAAGTTATGAACGATCAAAGACCATCCAATTGCCATCAAGGTAGCTTTTGTAAACGCCTCACACAGTTTAAAACCAGTTAAAACACTTGCATCTAAAAAGGTGTGGTTAAATAATCTAGCCGTGTTATTTGATAGTTTTACTTCAAAAGTAAAACGTATGTTCGAATTTTTTACTTCAGCCAATAGTAAATTATTTAGGTCATTTTGTTTGATAACCCTTAATTCTCGCCAACATTCATGCCAAAAAGTTAATGTATAAAATACTAAATTTTTATTGTACTATTTTATTATATTACTTATAAATTTTATTGTTTTATTTTGTTTTATTATTTCTATTTTATTATATCGTATTAATTTATTACTATTTT
>QLNU02015360.1:64915224-64940819 GCA_006491805.2 Dysdera silvatica
CGCAGAAATCATGTTTAGTGTCACACCGACTCTGCCAGTACAATAAACATACCATGCGTAGGATGGATGTTGGTACGTTGGATGGATGCTGCTGCATGTTCTGCACTTAAAGGTGCTAACTTTGAACATACGATAATGTGATCTAACATGCAACCATGTGTTTTCCTAATTGTGTTGTGGTGCTGCACATCAATCTCATTTCTTCATATTAGTGTTATTTCCAATATTTTTATTCTTATTGTAAGTGACGTAATGAACCTTTTGGCATGTGTATGTCCGAGTAAAATAGCTAATTGACAAACGAAAAATACTTTATCGCACACATGGAATCATCTGTGGTGTTTACTATACTGGTGATATTGAAAACCCGTCATTTCTTGTATCAGTCTTACACTGTTTGTGTGTGTGTGTTTACAAAAACCTCAGGTACTTTCCAAAAAAATAACAGATTTAAATTTTATTTTCTGCATTGTACAAACGTACACATACATAACGATGAATTTATACGAAGTATAAAAATAAGCTTATATTGAAACAAATCACTTCGCGATGTACTGCGTCAGGACCGGATTATTTCATAAACAAAAAAGCAAATATCTAGAACCTGCTTTGTGAGGGGCCCGGCGTGATAATCTCGAAATGCCACTTCGAATTCATTGAGAAAAAGTAATGTGGAAACTGTATTGCGTATTTATTTGCCTTTATTTCAAATGAAAATAGAAAAAGATCAATTTCAGTATTTCGACAAGTAAAAAATCAATTACCAAATTCCGCAAGTCTGTCAAAATTAAGTTATCCAGCTGTATTGTGCATAGAAAATGATGTAGATGTTATTAATTTCATAGAAATAATTGATAATTTTGCTGAAGAAAGAGCAAAGAAAAAGAGAAATTTTTAATATATATTTTATAATACTTATATTACACATGAAATTTTCATATATTTTACTTTTCAAATTTTTGAAAAGCCAGGTATTTTAAGTTAATCTTAATATTTCCCCTATTATCTTAAAATAAATAATTATGTAGACGTAACTTATACTAAAAGGGGCCAGGGGTATATACATTTTTCAAGGGTTTACAAAAGCCTTAACCAGCCCTGCGTCGTAGTTAAATTTTATTAACGTTGTTAATGACCGTTAAGAAATTTCAACTGCCAGACTTTTGTGTTTCTTTATTAGTAAGCTTGTTTTGTTTAGAATATAAGATTTTAAAAGGTTTATTGAAATTAGCTGATCCTTACAATATAACTTGGAGAAACTGCCAAATTTGTAAACCCTGTTCTTAACGTGAAGTAAAAATCATAACTAAATTTGGGTGTGTTCAAGAAACTCAACTTGTTTGGTGAACAAACCGGAAACCTGAATTTCTTCTAAGCTTTAAAAATTAGGATGGCTTTATGCCATCGGTGCATAAATGGCTAATTCCTAAAAGTGGGTGGTGCAGTTGTAAGGCTATTGGCTCTTCTTTAATCGTTCATAACTTTTTAATTATGCAGTTTTGAGAATTTTCTCTCTCCAACTTTTTGCTTAGAATTTTCCAAGGGATACAGCTGTGAGGAGATTGAACAACCGATTCTGTACACTCTGTGTGTGTGTGTGTATATATATGCACAGTAGAACCTCCATATAACGAAATGGACGATTCCATGAAAACAAATTTGTTATGTAGAAAATTCGCTAGGTGGAAACGATGTATTCATGAACTAGGACAGGGCAATATGATACCGCAATTAAAATCCCGTTTTTCAGTTAACGACTGTTTCTCATAAATAACATTCAACCATTTAAAAATAGATGTTTTTAAGTGTGAAATATACATGCATATAAAAAGAGTTGAACAATTCTTACCTTAAAATGAAAATGTATTTAATGCTTCTTTCATACATGTTCATGCTTTTGTAAAAAAAAACCTCTTAATATCCTACTGCACAACAAATGGTGACGTTGATTCATCATAAAAGTGTTTGCACTTATTAAGATACGTTTTCTTTGCCACTTACCTTAAAACAGTATTGTATTCCAACGGTATTAGGGAACCCAAGGTAGCTGACGTGACCACTTAATTTTCTGTTTTGGTCGTTAAAAATTTCGTTATATAGAAACACTTTCATATGTAATGACTATGGGGATTTACCAAAACTTCGCTATACGGAAGTTTATTATATGGAGTTTCTACTGTGTATATATGTATATATAATATAGTAAAAAAAAATAAAGCTTTTGTGATAGTCACATTTTTTAAATTTGTTCAAGCTGCATATTGCCTTAATGCATAAGGGATTTTTAGTAAATATTTTCCTTCCTGTATATATAAAGAATTTTTAGAATTCACTGATTTATTTCAGAAGTTCGTTGGTTTCTGTAATAAACAGCAGTTTTACCTTTTTTCAGGGGAGCCTAGTGATAATGAAATTGAAGAATATCTACCTGTACAGAATCTAACTAGAAGGGAAGGAAAGAGACCCGCAATTCTACTTCGTTACAGACCTCCGAATAATGACATTGGAAGTGTTAAGGTTTATCCTGGAAAATTTAGGTCAGAATAAGCAAAACAATTTTTAGTAACTTAATCTCCTGTTTATAAGGTGTGTGTCAAAGGTCTAGTTACAAAAGATAATTAGCTTTTGAAAAGAAAGTATAATGTGAACATAAAATATTAAATACATCCATTTTATTATGATTTTATTATGTAACACATGTTGCTTGTATATGTATAAATTCAAAACTGCTGATATTTCATTAATGTATATTTAAGATGAAATTTATAAAAATGCCCATCTGAAAAATTGTCACAACTTGATTTTTGCCTTTTGCAAAATCAAAAATACATAGGACAACGGTACCAACTCATAAATTGTCGACTTTGTAAGCTTTGTCTTTTATGGAAGAAATGCGATTTAGCAAAGTCGTTGGACAGATTGTATATGTGGAGGATGTTTGCTTATTAAATTTAAACAGAAGGCAAGGTTCGAAAATACAATGATACCCAACCATCCAGATTTCAGTTTCTCATCATCGAATATTACTGTCAGTCCTTTTTTCAACAAATGATATATGCTTCCATGCCCATTGTATTCTATCCGTATTGTGTCATAGTTTCAAGGATGGTTTTTCTAGCCATTATTTGGTAAATTATTGTACTCCTATTTTCTTAATCTTTCAAAGAATCATATCTTTGGAATTCAAAGCTAAAGTTCTCTTTTTGTCTTAATGATGTCTCAAGGAAGACATTCCCACAATCCATGCATAGTGATCAAACTCTGCCTTCTAGATATATGTAATAAAATGGTTGTATTTAATATTCTGTTTACAATTTCCGTTTATAATTTGTTCTTAAAAGAGGCAAATAGTTTTTGTAACTAATCTGTTGAGATGCACCATATAATATTGTTGCCAATTTCCCATCTCTATTCTCTCACCTATAATTGTAATATTTTGGTTTATTGTGTATGCATCTGAAAAGTATTGCCTTTTTTTTTCTGTAATGGTCTTAATTTATCAATGTAATCTGCATCTTACTCTTACTGCCTGATCAGCGTATATTGTTTTTATTAAAGTCAACAATTCTCGTCATAGCTGATGATATGGTAATATTGGATAATAAACAAGCAAGTGAAAGAAAATCGCCTAAGGTCGATATTTAAATTTAGCGGGTTTCAATTAACATTAATTCGCAACTCTCTAATCCACAAATCTCTGAATTGCCACTCTTTAATTCACCACTCTAAACCGCCACTCTCTAATTCGCAACTCTCCAATTCTCAAGTAACTCGGTAGGTTTTCAGCATTAACAACAACCATCATTATTGCATTTACGGAAGACCTTTACCTTGCCCTTTCATTGCGTACAGACAGAAAAACCAAAAGCAATAGTGGGTTCAATATCTATTGAAACCTGCTAATTACGTGTGAAGGAAAGAATGATTTCTTGGTACCTGGTGGAACTTGAACCAACAACCCCTTGATAACCAGTCAAAATGCTCTTACACATCGAGCTACGGATGTCAATCAAACTTCCCCTCAGCAAGCAAATACAAGGAGATTCATAATTAATGGAACAAAGTGAAAGGGATGGTAAAGGATGACATATGAGCAATATTTAACAAAATGCCCATGTTTGCAAACGAGCCAGTTTGACTGTAGAGCATGATTACTATTGACGTCCATGTTGTTGCTACCAGGGCCATACTTATGGTGTTAGCGGCCCTGGGCAAAGGAAGTTTTAGGGACCCTTAAAAATGTTTTGACACAACGATAAAAAGATTTACCAGGGTTTAGCATTACAAAATAAAGTCCTTCACTGGTCTAAACGCTGTAGGTAAAGAAAAGATAATGAAGTTAAATTGAAAATAGGGGATAAAAATTAATTAAATAAAATACGAATCATTGTAATTTATTATTACTCTAATTATTATAATTATAACGAATTAATGAAAAGCTAACTCAATGAACAAAGCTGCTTGTTTTATAATATTAGAACTTACAAAGTAATTTTTCTAGTTTTTGTGCAGTTAAGTGTCGTAAAGAGAGAGTTTCTTCCTTGGCCACATGGCTGTCACAATAAACATGATAATGTACATAGGCTCCTGATGATAACACATTTGACTAATAACACGTGTATTTATTTTGACCACCATTTAGAGGTTGCATTATGGGAAGTATGACGTAACACGTAAAAGGTGAATTAACCAAATACTTTGTTGAAAGTATATGGAGTTGCTAAAAACTGATTTCTTCCCCTAGACTACACGTTTTTGGTAGCCCGAAATTTTAGCGGCCCTGGGCTACCACCCAGCTCGCACCCCTAAACATGGCCCTGGTGGCTATGTAGGCCTTTAAGGCAATAGAAAAAAATTAATGCAGAAATTAAGAGATTGGCCTAATAATAATATGGCAGATACAAAAAAATATACGGAATTCCTTTTTCTGATCCTGATCTGTGTCAAAATAAACAATTTTTATTCAGTACTTTCTTTGCCTAAAATTGGCCTTTTCAGCACTAAATGAAATTTAGTATTTGGATCCACTGCGTTCGAGGTTTCGACAAATAGTTACAATGCGCCATTTCAAGAATTTTTAAAATTATTTAATGTCAACAGACGTCGGGCTCTCTCTCTCTATTTGGCGACTTTCTAAAATCAGTTAAATTCACCAGAATTGTATGTGTAGAATCCATGGTCGCAACTGAAGCGGTTATGTGCTAGAGGGCACTCTCAGCTGCATGTATAAAAGCAGTGTTTTTTGCATGCAAGATCAGTAGTGAGTTGGAATGGGTCGATATATCAATGTGGAGGAGGACATATATTTTGCGTACGGTCTCGTATAATGGCAGGGAAGCTGAAAGGCTTTATCGAGAGTACTTTCCTAATAGACATGTTCCCGATTATTGAATGTTTTCTCGTTTGTACCGACAACTGTCTGAAAGGGAATCTTTTATTGCTGCCATGCATGATGCAGATCATGTGTCAAGTGCCAGAACGCTGGTCAGGTCAGCAGAGATTCTACTTGAGCTAGAACAGCATCCTGTTATCAGCACGAGAGATATAGGTCGTCGCATAAATGTACCTGAAAGCACAGTTTGGCGTGTTTTATATGATGAAGGATTACATCCATATCGTGGCAGTACATAGAAGCTTTGCAACCTGCAGATTTTTCTGCATGCTTCTAATTCGTATACTGGTTCTTACATCAGAGAAGTGCTGAACTGTAATTTCTGGCCCATGCACTTTTTATGGATGAAGCCACGGTTACCTGTGAGAGCGTATTTAATCTTCACAATGTGCATGTATGGGCCAGCAGTAACCCGCATACAAGAAGTCAACATTTCCTACCCGCAACGCTTCTCAATCAATGTGTGGGTGGGTATTGTCCACAACTACTCGATTGAGCCATATCTGTTACCGGAACATCCGGATGGGAGGACACCTACCTCATATTTCTGCAACAAGTCATACCTGAATTGTTGGAGGATTTACCACTAGTCATCAATCGTAAAATGTGTTTCCAGCATGGTAGCACACCAGCTCATTTCAGCACTCGGGTGCTTAATTACCTGCATGCCACAATTTCAAGACAGTGGATTGGCTGAGTAGGTTCTGTCACTTAGCCCCCATCCTCACTGGCCCTGCGGTGGCACAGTGTGGTAACATGTTCGCCTAGTGTACCGTTAATCTGGGTTCGACTCCCAACAGTGTAAAGAATGCTTACTCTGAGATCTCACTGTGGTCCAGGGTTTGGTTCCCTAGACCATAAGAGGTTCGGATTCCTCGGAAAACAGTAGGTCCCGGCGCAGCATGACCATTGTAGTCTTTGAGCCGTAAAACCACAAACCAACCCACGCTCACTAGATCTGTTACCCCCACCTCTGGATTTCTTTATTTGAGGACATGTGAAGACCCTCATATACTACACTCCCAATAGTTGTCAGACTGTCTGTGAAATGCCCGGCAATTTTGAGAACGTACACAATTCTTTACGTCGACGATGCAACACGTATATTATGAGTAATGGTCGAAGTTTCGAGCAGTTTTTGTGAATATAATTCATTTGCAATGCAATTTACTGATTGTTTATGCAATTCGTTGCAATGCAATTTACTGATCATTTGCGCATGTCATTTATTTTGTACAATTATTGTCTGTAATTTTCATATTTCCTCATGTCAAGCAGTTGTTGACGTTTTGTTTTGTGTTAAAGTTTGGTTTTGATATTTCATGCCAGTCTTGCTTTTGCGTTGCATAATACTTTGTCTGTGTAGAAATAGAAAGAACCCTCTAGCGCAGCGGTTCTTCAACTGTGGTTTGCGGACCTTTGGGGGTCCACGGAACGCTGTCAGGGGGTCTGCGAGACTCGCACAGTGTTCCACAAAGGTTCGGAAAAATACTGAGATGAGTGTTTACTCTTTAATGCTAAGAATAAATTATGAGGGGACGAAAAATTCTTTCCTTAAATAGTGAAAATTAGTGATGAAACACTAGAAATAAATACATATGATGCAAATTCCGGGCTTTAAACTTTGAGTTAATTCTTGGGGGGTCCGCAAGGGCGAGTGATCTCTGAAGAGGGTCCGCTGTCTAGGAAAGTTAAAGAACCACTGATCTAGCACATAGCCGCTTCAGTTGCGATCATGGATTTTACACATACAATTCCAGTGAATTTAACAGATTTTAGAAAGTCGCCAAATAGAGCCCAAGGTCCGTTGACATTAAATAATTTTAAAAATTCTTGAAATGGTGCATTGTAGCCATTTGTGGGAACTACACACACACACAGTGGATCCAAATACTAAATTCACTGTAGTGCCCGAACGGCTAATTTTAGACAAAAAAGTCACTGAACCAAAAAAAAAAAATTTTTTTTTTGATGTCCTTCACCTGTTGTACATACTTGGCAGTTCACAATTCTTTTCCAGTGTTGTAAAAAGAAGGCAGTTTTATGCTTATTTTCACTAAATCGTAACACAGATCAGGATCAGAAAAGGGAATTCCATTTTTTTCCCCCTCTGCTGTATTATTAGGCCAATCACTTAATTTATCCTTTTATTTTTTTTTATTGGCATTATGGCCTACTTAGCAATGACATGGACATTAGCAGTAATTATGCTGTACAGCCAAACTGGCTTGTTTGCAAACATGGGAATTTCGTTAAATATGTCTCATTTGTCTTCTTTTACCACCCCTTTCACTTTGTTCCATTAATAATGAATCCCCCTGTATAACTTGTAGCTTTGGTCTGAAAAATAGTCAAAGCACTGCCCCATTAATTGCAAGCTTATCTGCAGTGAAGCTTTATAGTGGTTCACAGAGGAGAGTTTAATCTATGCCTGTAGCTCAATGGGTAAGAGCACTCTACTGGTTATCAAATGGTTGTGAGTTTGGGTCCCATCAGGCACTGAGGAATCATTCTTTTCTTTGTGAGTAATTTATCAACCACAATTAATAGTTCAGATCTTACGATAAAATTACATATTGTTTTAAAATTTATCAGTTATTGTCATGATTTTTTTTAGAGTTTATTGATTTTGTCACAAAAACTAAAATACAATTTTAATTTTGCACGAATGGATAAGGTATAGTTTAACATTGTGTATTAACACAAAAAATTTTGGTTTATCACTGCTGGCTATGTTCATGCTTTTTTTTTGGGTTATGTACAATTTGGCTATTTGAATTCACTAAAAATAATTTAAATACGATTTTTTATTTTTATAAAAAGAGAAATTGAAATTTTTTATTGTAAATATAAATTCATCATAAACAATTCACACGGTTTTGGGATTTTTTTTTTTTTCGAAATTTTTTATGTAAAATAGAACTTTTTAGTTGAGTCGTATGAAAGGTTAAAAAAAAAGCATAAGTCTAGAACCAACTTTCAGAATGCCAGACTGATGTCATACAGTCAAACCTGCATATATGTGAAGATCACATACATGCTTAATTGTGATTTTATACATGCACAAATCGCATTCATGCGAATATTTTTGAAGCCAAATGAATGTTTTATTGTAAAATTTAAACGGGATATATGCAAACAAACTTTATGAACAAATTATCATCCACAATAAATAGCTGGCAACCCTTATTTTTAAGGAGTGGCTTTCCCCACCGGAAATGGCTGTCACCCCTTGTTAAAGTTTCACTTACCAGCTTGTTTATGGCTTTGTTTATGCCTTCCTCTTTCTGTGTTTAGAATCACTGTCAGAATTATTTTTATAATGGTGCTGGTTTGACACAATGAATAGCACTTCTTTTTTGGTCTACAAAATTCCCAGTCTATTTGCAAGTTGGTTTTTCTCTCTTTCGTTTGCACTTTTCAGTTTATATTCATTGTGAACATGGTAGATGAAAAGAAACTGGCATGTCTGCTTAAATATTGATCAAAAGTTGGCGATTTTAAATTATTTGCAATCAAACAATAAGACAAAGATAGAAATACCAAAAGAATATGGTTGTAATTTGTCCATTATTTTCTGCATAGTATAACAGGAAGCAAAACTTAGAGAAATCGTCGGAAAAGGAAATTGTGATGAGTTGGTCAAGCTGTTTCTGTGTGGTTCAAACAGATAAGAGCTAAGGATGCAGTTATTAGTGGCTCGATGATTTTGGAGCAAGCAACGAGTTTCCGAAACATCTTGTAATTGGGCATTTCGAACCAAATAATGGGTGGTTAGGAAGACGGAAAAATAAAGAAAATGTTGTGTTCCATCAGCTGTAATTAGGAAAATTAGCTAATGATCGCAAAAGCTCAATTGACCGGATTAAAAACGTGCTGCTTAATTTAATGAGTAATTATGCAAAAAAAAAGACAATGCTGGTAAATCAGGCCTCTTTTATGAAGCTCTCCCAAATGGAATGTTAATGTTTAATGGTGAGAAAATTAAGGGATGAGAAACACAAAAAGGTTGTTTAACATTCCTTTTTATTTGCAATATTAATGGAACAAAAAAATCCTTTTTGCATAGGGCGTTTTAAAAGCCTGCACTGCTACTGTGGAAAAAAGTGCCCATATCACGCTATTCAAATATTAAGTCTTGGATATATTGTGTGTATTTGTAAAATGATGTGTATGTAATTAAGAGGTCTGATGACCAAGCCCTCCACTAGAATGATCACCGGCCAGCAAACCACCTGACATGTGTTGTGATATATATTGATGTATATGTGTGTTTACAACAACGATAAATTTTCAATGTATCAGAAGTGGGATTTTATGTCAACTAATCTTGATTATTATTAAGAAACCCAACAGTAAAAATGTGGTGAGTAATTTTTTATTTCAAACTAAGAAATTTATATTCCCCGCAGGGGGAAAGAAGCTTGATTTGAGTTAGCAAATAAAATTGGGGAAAGTGTATGCTCAGAAAGTAAAGTAATTGATTTAAAGAAACATAATTTTAAATCCCAAAAACTATGACCAGGATGTTTTAAAGGCCTTGTTAGAAAGAATATTTGAAGACAGTATAAAGACGAAAGACTAAACAGAGTTTAAGAGTATCTGAACTAGAAAAATTGTATGTACAGAGTTTGATGGCAACAAACAGCACAACAAATGTAGAAAGACGCGAAACCTGCTAATTTCAAAATTTAATGCAAAAATACAAAGCAAATAAAGGTGACAAAAGTTTTTAATTCTCCTTGAGGGATAAACATGTAAAATATTATTAGAGGAGGAACATTGGGTCAATAATTTGTTGGATTTGTTGCCTTACGAGATCATGCAACTTATAACATGAGAGAAAGACAAAAAGGCCAACTATTACTGATACATGAAAGAATTGCTATTAAAACGATTTAAGCTTACAAGGGGAACCCACTTGAGTGCCTCGCCAATTTTGATGAAAGTAGAGCCAAAATAAGGAAATGCGTGTCTCGGCATTCATGCCAATGTGGCTTATTTTCGGAGATATGAATTTTTAAAGATTTTTCATCCCATATATGAGCTTATAATAAGACATCCTTTGCAAACTAATAGGTAGCTTAGTTGGTAAGTTACCGGCCTAGTACTTCGTGTGTTTGCGTTTAATGCCCGCGGAAATCGATTACATTTTTTTAATATGTATCCTTTTTACATATGTATTTTTATTAGTAAAAATACTTTGCTTACAATCGAATTTTGCTCATAAACTTACTTTAATAAAATTCATATTTACATATTTAATTCTGTGATACTATTTTTCGCAGTTATAATTTTTACACGAATTTTAATTTTTAATTGAAGAGTTGTAAAGGTACAAAAAGTTTAGGAGTTAGCTGTAAGTTTTTATGTGAATATAACTTTTATAAAATTTGCGTACTCATTGTCAACCTGTGAAGGGATGGAATTACACCAATAACGCAGTTTTGTTTTATTTAAGGATTGAAAGATTTTTTCTGAAAACTTTTAACAATTCCATTAAATAAAAAAGAAAACCGAGTTAATTCGTCTTATTTTATCATTATTAGCCTTTGCAGTCATCCTCTATTAGCATCTGTTATGCCTAATATTTTTTTAAATATATTTATCTATTGATAAATGTATTTAATATGTACATTTTATTTTATAGTATATAAAACATTTTATAACATATAAACATTATTTTATAACATATAAACATAATTTTATTTTATAACATATAAACATAATTTTATTTTATAACATATAAACATAATTTTATTTTATAACATATAATCATTTTGTTTTATAACATATAAACATAATTTTATTTTATAACATATAAACATTTTATGTGCATTTTATTTATACAGAAACATTTTATTTTATAAAATGCAATCAATTTTATTTTAAAACTGACTGATGTGAACATATTTTTTGTGTATCACTATCGGAGGTGTCGGAATTGTATACTGGTACACAATTTTGGATGATAATTATCATAAAAATAATAAAAACATAAAATATTTCTACAACGTGAGCATTTTATAAATGAATTGTTCGAACAACTGATTTTCTTTGTCTAATATCATCTGGAAAACAAATACCATCTACATTTTCAAAAACGCTTCTTTCGTTTGTTAACTTTGCAACAAACCAAGAGTACTGTAACATATTCTTAAAATTCGGCGCCGAAAGTTGATTGTGAATAAGTGAATGGATCTTCAAAGCATCTATCTGCTCGCATGTTCAAATGACTATTTTCTTGTAAGGTTTCAACACAATTTTGTAACCTTTTAATGAAATTTTTTACTTGACGGAAGAAGTACACATCACGAGGTTGACAGTATGGGGTACAATGAGGTGGAATTACTTCAACAGTAGAAGAAGAGGTGCCGTCGTCATTTGTAAAAACATTATTAAAGTGTGCTGGATCTACTTAACTACATAACAGGCTGGATGGCTACACCAAAACTTTTTCTACTTTTCAACTTTTTAATAATCAACAATTAAAATTTGAGTAGAAATTATCACTGCCAATAAGCATACAATTAACATATAACTACATAAATACGAATTTTATTAAAGTAAGTTTATGAACAAAATCCGATTGTAAGCGAAGTATTTTTATTAATAAAAATACATAAATGAACATGTAAAAAGGATATATATTAACAACCGATTTCCACGGGCATCGAACGCAAAAACACGAAGCGCTAGGCCGGTAACTTACCAACTAGGCTACCGATTGGCTTGCGGAGGATGTCGTATTTTAAGCTCATATATCGGATGCAAAATCTTTAAAAATCCATATCTCTGAAAATAAGCCGCATTGGCACGAATATCGAGATACGTATTTCCTTATTTCGGCTATACTTTCATAAAAAAAATTTCATCAAAATCGGTGGGGCACTCACTGTGGGTTCCCCTTGTTAGTTCAGACCCACTCTGACAGGAATTCTACAAACATTTTTGTACTAACCGAGGTACTTAAAAGGACTTCACATATGAATTAAATGTAAAGAAATTATTTTGAAGAGTGGTTAACAGGTGTGAAAATAACAGATTTTGATAAACTAAAAGTTTTAATTATAACAGAACAATTAAAGAAAATTTTACTAGCGATTTCAAAGGCATTTTATTAATGAATTGAATAAAATTATGAATCCAGAGCAGCTATGGGAAAAACTGGATTCATATAAAAATCTTAGAAAAGGAATAAAAATCTCACATGCATGTGCCGAAAATAAATCAAGAGTTACAAACCTAAAAGATTTAATTATGATAAATTTGATAAGTTTAATGATAAATTTAAAAATAGAAATATGTTTAGATATGAACGAAAGCAAGTCTTTTACAAGAAACGCTAGCAGATTTAATCCTGGTACATGAGATCTGTATGTCATTCGAATTTTAATTATCGCAACGAAACAGAAGAGCTCATAAGTTGTAATTTTTATAGTCATCTGTCAAAATTGTGCCCAAAAGAATGAAAAGTAATTACTTGTTGGTAGTGTGAAAAAACTGAAACGTACAAAAGTATTGTGATCAAAAAGTGGATGCTCAAACCACGTTAACGATTAATACAAGTTCATTGCAAACAGTTCTTTTTAAAATATGCGATGTTTAATAAACTCCTACGAGAAGTAAATAAGTTAATATAGATACCGAGAGTAGCCAATCTTTACTTAGAAAATCCATAAAAAATATCCGGGCATAAATGCCGGAAAATTATACTTAGATTTTTATCCAGAGAGCAAAAGGATATTAGGATACAATTTTGGTGAATCCTATGCAATAGGCAAGAGCAACGTGGATTTTCAAATTAAGGGAGTTAGTGTCCATATTAAGTTGCGTGTTGTTGAAGATGTAATGGCCTTTGAACTGATCATAGGTAGAAATTATTTAGATAAGCCTGAAATTGCCTTTACAAATTGCTGATAATCTACACATAACAATATACCAACAATATTTCATTCTCTCATTTACCTGACAAATTGGCACCTTAAGAAAATAAACTCGGAACGAAACAGCCCATTATAATGGACAAGAAACAGATAAATTTTATTCAGCCCTAAACAAATGTTTTTTGACTTGTGATTTAAATAATGAAGATTTCAGCAAAGAAACCTTTTCATAAATAAAGGAACAACATGGACAATTTCATTCAAGTGAAATAATGAAAAGGAAAAGATTCAACCCATTTTAAACAGTTACGAAAAATAATTGCAAATTCAAGGTTAATGATTATCAATGAGAATGTTCATTTCCTATCCAGAAACGAAAGAGATTCAAATGTTTGGAAGGAGGAGAAAATAAAAGCGACAGCAGACAATTTTTGAGAAAGTAGACATTGTGTACAAAGAAGTGACGTTCTGGAATCAGAATTTTAGCTTGTAAGAAAATCCTTACATCTGTATATCCTATGATCACAAACTGAGTTACATTATTAGTGTTTTGTAAATGTAGAATTTTGAATAGTGTAACGAATGTAAGTGTTGTATTTTTTGTATTCAATAATTGTTTACAAATTATGAAAAATAATTTGCTTTTGTAATGTGTAATTTTATTAATGAAATCATGTACAATCGGGATGATTGTCATCAGCATGGATGGGTGTCTGAGATTTTTAGCATGTTTATCAGAAGGTGTGAGGGATGATCTGAAACCAAAACCACAGAGATGCAGCATCCCTCATTCGATGGCGGTAATGGCCAACCGCATGTACATAACGTTAATATAATAAAGTTTGATATTCTGTGTCTTTGTAAAGTATGTAATTAAAAGGGCTAATGACCCAACTCACCACTGGAATGACCTACGGCCAGCCAACCACCTGACATGTGTTTTTAGATATGCGAATGTATATGTGTGTTTACAACAATGACAGATTTTCAATAAATGATAAAGTAGCCTTCGGAATAAAATATTATTGCAATTAGATGATAAACTTGTGAAATAGAAAAGAAATATCGTCCTCTTTGATAATGCACCTTGCCATAAATTTGGAAGTGGAATCAATCTAAAAACACATAAATATCCAATTTCTAACCCCCCAAACATGATATCAATAATACAGCCACTTAATCAAGGGATAATATTTGTTTCAAGGTTTACTATCAGCAACAAATTATTTGCAAGCAGCTTCTTTTTCTTGAAGAAAAACAGTCTTTGTTAAAGTTTGCCAAAACTATTAATATCTGGGAAGCAGTGAATATCATCAAGCAGTCTTGGAATTAGTCACAGCTACTACAATATCAAATAATTTTAGAAAAGCTGGATTTACTCGTTTGATTGAAACTGATGAGTTACTTGAAGATGAAAGCTTGATAGTGGAATTCACCAATAGTGATTCCAAAGAACAAACTTAATGATTTCATTGAAGTTGATTATGATTTGGATTGCTATAGTGAACTTACCAATGAAGTCTTAAATGTTAATGGTAACTTGCATTCCGTGGACGATGGAATAGTTCCAAATAAAGTGAAAAATGTGCCTACTCCTAAAGAAGCCATTTCTGCATTCATGAATTTGCAAGATTATTTAAGATCAAATGATTTTGATATGAAACACGTTTATTTTAACAAATTAAACTTTAATCAGTCATCAGAACATCCATAAAAGTTAACTAATTTTTCCACTAATACAGTACATGTGTTTATGGAAGTACTACTACACATTATTTTGCTTATTTTATTAATAGGGTAATAGTACAATGCATTTTAAGTATTGAAATGAATAATGTGTATGATTTATAAAATTAGAAATAAGAATATCTAATAATAAAATTCAATAAAAATTTAATGAGTAAATTATTTGCATGCTATAGTTAAGAGAATACTGCTTTTATGTAAAACCTGCTTATATGTACAGGATTTTGTTGCCGTGTACATTTGCATATATGCAGTTTCAACTGTAGTTGGTGCATCACTAGTCTGCCATGCTTAACGTTTTTCATAGACGATATCAGAGAATGGGTTTTCGATATTAACATGCAGAAATTAAATTAGAATGATTTATCAGGGTAATGGGGATTACAGATTAAAGTATTTTGAATTTTTAAGCCTTCCATAATCCTCAACCTATAATAAGGAAAGTCCATCCTACTTTAAGATATTATTCTTCATTTTTCTATATACATATGTCTCTATACATGTGTTTTATTGGGGCTTTGATAATGTGCATTCACTCAGCTTAATTATTTTCTAGCCTAATTGTTTTTTATTAGTTTACAAAATAATTACTTATTTTTTTATGTTTTTTAGAGCTGCTGATACCCATCGTGTTATCACAGTTACTAGCGATACGAGTGTAGAAGAAGTTATGTCTGCAACTCTCACAAAGTTTGGTCTTGATACGTCTGATATTAACAAATACAGGCTAAGTGAGGTCACTCTGGACAAAGGGTGTAAGTTATAAATCACTTAATGAATGATTTTATCTTGTTTTCTATTCCTAGTATTTATTTTTGTGGCTTATAAAATTGTATGCTAGTGCTTATATATATATAATTAAATCAGGGTTAGCAAGGCTTTGGACACTATGGTAAAATCCACGGTACATACCATGGTTTTTACCATCCTGTCTGAAACTTCCCAAAACCTCCTTATGCTAAACTATGTAAAAATGAACACTAATATAAATAACCATATGTAAAAACATTAAAATTGAAAAGTGAATTATGTACACCAGTTATATTAATTGATTTTATATTACCAGGTCCAACATATGGATGCAGAATGTATCGTGTTATTGTTAGATTTTTCATATATACAGTCATATGATATATATATATATATATATATGCTGATGACAGCCACTCTGTTATGTTTCAAGAAACAGAATTTGCATTAAGTTGAATATTGGGTTTATTTTAAAAAATTTACATTTGTACTATAAAAAGTGAAAAGTAATATGAAAATGAAACAAAAAACAAAAAAAAACTGCAAACACTACAGAAATAAGTATGTAGTACAAGAGAAATATTAATAATCAACTACAATCGGCCCTCTTAACATCCGATAACACATAACCAGTTTAGCTGCTGTGTTTGTGCCTAGACGATTTCTGAGTTTTGAATGTATTACTCTAAAGTTGGAAAATATTCTTTCAATCAATGCAGAACTTGCAGGCCATGAAAGTAAGAAAACAATGTTTTGTACAGTCTTCCGAAAACCCTTCTATTTCTAGAATTTTTCCTGCTGCTGTCCACAATGTGACTGGACAGATATTTCTTCCAGATGCAGTGAAGTAGGAGGAAAAGGCACAACTTCAGCTTCATATGCAATCAAAAGGTGAATGCTGTTGGGATATTTGTTTACTAACCATGAACGTGCAACTTCTTTTTGATTGGTAGTTGTTAGAGAGAGACCTTCTCCCTTATATTTCGAATTTATCAAATAGGTCAGGAAATGGAAAGGTTTTATAGCAAGATCCGTTTGTTTTGTAACATCTTGAATGCAGGGCTATAAAGACTCTTCTTTCAACAACATGAGCCATGTATGACAGGCTTCACGAATGGTAGTGTTGTCTTTTTGCAAATAGTCCAGTGAAACAGCAACTGGTTTCAGTTGTTGCAATGTATTTTTAGCCTGTTTATATAAGTTAAACTCATTTATAAGAGTGGTTATGTCTTTGTCATTTTCATGTTCCTCAACTATTTTTTGATATGCTTCTCTATTGTGCAGACAAGTTTCAATACAAGTCAGTTGTCTCTTCCGTCTTATATCATTTGGCAACTGGGGCTTCAGTGAATTATTAATTGCATTATGCAATGCACTAGGTATATGGTGGTTGCGGAAAAACTTTTGAACCTTCACAATGTTCTTTATCACTGAAACTGGCGTTATATCCCCCCCCCCAGTAGGTTTAAATAACAAGCACTGCATCTATACATCACCAAACTATTGCCTTTCTCACACAGAAGTTTATTTGCGCTTTCAATAAATGTAGCATTATCAGTGACCATGGCCTTTACATCGCAATTATATTAATTCTTTGCCTTTGCAATAGCTGATTGTAGAACATCTCTATAACATTGCGCATTTCTTGTATGTGCACCTGCATCCTCTGCAGCCAAAAATAAGACTTCCCCTCAATATGAATACAAGTTGCAATAATAGAATCGTTGTGTATGTTACTCCACCCATCTTTAACAAGGGTGATTTGTTTGCCTTTGATAAGAGTCTTGATTCTATTTATAACTTCTGCAGGCACTATGTCTAAAAGTTCTCCTAAAGCTTGACGACTTGGTGGACTATATTCTGGGCGCAGAGCTGAAACTAATTCTTTGAAATTATGATGTTTTACTGCAGTAAAGGCAATATTATTTGAACAAAAAAATTGGCAATGAGTAAATTCAAATTTTCTGCAGTTCTGTGACTTGTTTTTAAAATAAGTAAATCTAAACACTGTTGAGATGTCATCTTTTTTTTTTTTTTTTTTTTGGTGATACCATAAATACACTTTCTTTCTGTTCTTGCAGTTCTAGGTTTGATGAAGGATGATCTACAGTTTCTGGAGAATCTGTATTACTTACAGTTTCATCTTTATATGTCTTTTTGGCTTTGTAAGATAAAACATGTTTTTTCAATCTATCTACTTTTCCAAGTTGAACATTTCCACGATATTTGCATTTAGCGTACTAACTATTACTTCCTAATTTTCCCACTTTTTGTGCTTGGAGAAAATGCTGCCATGCGCTATCTGATGGTCTACCGCCCTTGTTCATTTTCAGTTCAAACTTTAATTCAGTTTTCGCACTAAAATAATATTTTCTTCTTGAGTTTCAGGCACTGTAAATATCAAATGACTGCAACAGAACAAGATACAATATGAGCTGATAGGAGTAAGAAAACAACTGATAAGCATGTAAACCAGTTCCCCCTTAAAGCTACACCCGTAGCTTTTGCCTAAACAGCAGGTGCAAGACCCTGCCTGTTTCCAGCTGCCTATTTTTCATACAATTTTTTTAATTAAAGAATTTTCAGATTATTTTTTATAATTTTTAAGAGCAGGTGTATTTTTGTTTATTGCCTACTTATTTTATTTATTAACCTGTAAGCTATGCCAGATAATCTTTAATGAATGAAATATCATTTGAGTAGAAATGATTATACAAACAACAATTAAAGAGATAGAAATGATTATATAAACAACAATTAAAGACATAGAAATGATTATATAAACAACTATAAAGAAGAATTTCTGTTTAAAACAAAACCATCAATGTTATATTCTTTTAAACGTTATTCATTAGTAACAGTATCAGTCTTGTATCATCTATAAATGAAACTTTATTTTCTAAACTACATATTTTTTCCATTATAGTTTTAAATTACCTTTTTTTTCTTATTGAAAACACAACTTTCTAATTTGATTTTGAAATTTTTATGGTGTATATTTATTGGTTTCAAACACAAAATATTTAGCTTATTGCAATAGCCATCTAATGGCGATGTTTAAAATTGAAAACAAACTAACACATTCTCTCTTTTTGTAATATATATGTAAAACAAAGTTTTTGTATTAGTCAATTATTATTTTTATTTTAGTGTGTATATAATTTTAGGGAAAACCTACTGGTTTCATATATTTTCTCATATTTTCACAGTTTTATGTTTTAGACACTTTAGTATAGTTTTGGATGGTAAAACCAGTTTCGGACACATGTCCTGTCCAAAACCAGTTTTGGACATCCAAAACCCCAACCCTGAATTAAATATAAATCATCTATGTTAGAAAGATAATTTTAAATGACATTAAAAAAGAAATTAATAAATAGCATTAAAAACAAATTTTAAATATAATTATCCATTATAACAAATGCGCCAAGGAATAATTCATCAAATAGAATTATAATATAAATATACTTAATTAATGTCTATTGAATTATAACAAGGAAATTTAAAATAGGAGGTAAGTTGTTAATGCTGCCCTGAATTTTAGATCAGGGTGTTTACGTAAAAGCTTTTTATGGGTCCAACTCTCGTCCTCAGCTACAAATATAGTAAGACCATATGTTTAAAAGAAATTAAAATTGGAAAAATGAACAATGACGATGAAGATAATGAATATATTTAGATGTGAAAATGAATATGTATTAAAATCAATTATAACAAGAATACTTGAAAATGTATTGTGAGTAAATGAATTATTTACCTTTATATCCATTAAAGTCAATAAGAGAATCGTCATTAATTAGGAAAACATAGTTAATAGCAAAATTCTAACAGCATTATTGTAGAAATATATCAGAGACATCCTCCTTGTCCACATGTTTGACATATGAACCATTGTTGCCATTCCACCCAAGATAAAAAAAATTCAGATTTTTGAATATCCTTAAAAAATTCTTTAAATATAAACATGTCAAAATTCTTCAAAATAATAATAATAACCTGCACGAATACACAAACAATTATTTTAAAAGTGCTTCTACAAATATAACAACCCATTGGCGATATATCATCATCATATTCAACCATTATCTATCCACTGCTGGATGAAGGTCTCTCCAAATGCTTTCCACACAAGTCTATCCTGAGCAATTCGCTTCCACGTCACCCCAACCTGTTTTCTTATTTCATCCACCCATCTAGTTTGAGGACGTTTTCTAGGTCTTCGGTGGTCTCTTGGAATCCAGTTCAGAATTTCTGTTGTCCATCGTTGATCAGTTCTTCTTGCAATATGCCCAGCCCATCGCCATTTCAGTCCTTTTACTTTAACAATGATGTCCTCTACTCTAGTTTGCTCTCTCACCCAAGTGTTTCTTTTTCGATCTCTCCTAGTTATTCCAAGCATGCACCTCTCCATGCTCCTTTGCGTTGTCTGTAACTTTCGTATTGCTCCAACTGTTAGACTCCATGTCTCTGATCCATAAGAGAGGACTGGCAATACACACTGGTTGAAGACCTTTCTTTTTAGACACAAAGGCAATTTCCCCTTCAGGATAAAACTGTTTCTTCCAAATGCACTCCAGCCAAGTTTAATACGTCTGTTGAGTTCTTTCATAATGTTGCCATCCATTGAAATCAGCTGGCCAAGGTAAATATATGAATCAGCAATTTCTAGCTCAATGTTGTCAACTTGTATTTTTGTTTCCTCTACAAAATTATTGAACATGATCTTAGTTTTTTGTAGGTTCATCTTGAGTCCAACTTCTTTACTTCTAGTTGAGAGCTCCTGTACCATGTCTTGGAGTTCTGATGGGTTCGTTGAAAAAATAACAATGTCATCAGCAAACCGCAAATGATTTAAATATTCACCATTTATTTTTATTCCCCTGTTATTCCAATTTATTTGATGAAAAATCATCTGTAAAGCTGAAGTAAAAAGTTTTGGAGAAATGGTATCTCCCTGCCTCACACCTTTACCAATTTTGATAGTTTTGGTATCTTTATGTAACCGAAATTTTGCACTTGCATTTTTATACACACATTTCACCATGTCAATGTACACATCCTCGATGTCTGCTGATCTTAAAGAGTTGATGACTGCTGATGTTTTAATAGAGTCAAAGGCCTTCTCATAGTCAATAAATGCCACACACAATGGAAGTTCATATTCATGTGTTCTTTCAATTAATTCTCTTAATACTTGAATATGGTCCACTGTACTGAATCCACTTCGAAATCCAGCTTGTTCTCTTGGTTGAGCTGCATCTAATTTTTTCTGCAGGCGATGTGTTAGCACTTTTGTGAAGATTTTATAAATAGCAGGTAACAAGCTAATTGGTCGGTAATTTTTTAAATCCTCTTTATCACCTTTTTTATGCAAAAGAATTACTGTTGCAGAATCCCATTGGTTTGGTATGTTACCACTGTTGAGGCATTTGGTAAAGAATTTTGCGAGTATGTCTTCTACATGTTCTCCAGCTTCTTTTAAGATATCTAATGTAATGCCATCATCGCCAGGGGATCTTCCTTTCTTCATACTTTTTATTGCAAATGCTACTTCTTTTAAGATTTTAGGAGCTGTTCCTTCGACTATCTCAGAGTCTTCGTTTAATCCACTGTTTCCTTCATATAGTTTTCTGTAGAATTCTTCAACTCTTCTAAGTATTTCTTCCCTATTTCTTGTTACAGTGCCATCCTCTCCTTTTAATGCAATGATGTGTTTCTTCCCAATAGACAAACTCCCTTTAACAACCCTAAGGCTCTTGTTGCTTTCAATGGCCTTCCTTACTAACTCACAATTGAATTTTCTTATATCTTCTTTCATGTTTTTGCGCAAAGTTTTGCAAAGTTCTACATACTCGATCTTGCGACTGGTATTTTGATTGTCCACCTTCATAAGTCTTCGCCTTTTCATGAGTTGTTTCGTCTTCTCAGATAATTTGCTATTCTGCTTTTTACATATTACACCACCAATTTCCCCAGCAGTTTCAATTATTGTCTTAACAATGTTTTCATTTGCTTCTGAGATGTCAACTTCTTCAATAAGTCCTTCCAGTGCAGAAAAGCGATTTTTTAATTCCAACTTGAATGCCTCGGTATTTTCTTTTAATTTCTTTAAATCCACCCTCTTACATACTTGTTTCCTAATGAGCTTCTGCCTTTCTAGTTTAGTATTTAAGTGCATTTTACATCTCACCATTCGATGATCACTTCCAGTATTAAATCTGTTCAGTACGCTGCAATCTTCAATAATTGATTTCTTGTTTGCCAGTATATAGTCAATTTCGCTGGTTCCTCCATTGGGGTGTTTCCATGTCCATTTTCTTTGTAGTTTCTTCTTAAAAAATGAATTCATGATGCTAAGATTTTCAGCTTCGGCAAATTCTATGAGTTGATCGCCACGTTCATTCCTTTCCCCGTATCCGTATTTACCAACCGATGTCTCTCCTTGTTCCTGTTGTCCAATTCTTGCATTAAAATCTCCCATGATGAGCTTGATGTGTTGTTTCCCCTTGGTATGTAGCTGTTTGATTTCTTCATAGAATTCCTCAACCTCCTCGTCGGTATGGCTTGATGTTGGTGCATATGCCTGTACTATCTGAAGTTGGTATCGCTGGGTTAGTTGAACAACGAGCCTCGCTGCTCGATCTGACGTGCTTTCGACTTCAAGAAGGTAGTCTTTAATTCTTTTGTTGATTAAGAAGCCAACACCACTTGTTCTTCCAGTTTCCGTTCCTCTATAATAAAACAAATGTCCACTTTTAAGTTCCACCAACTCTTCACCTTTTCTTCTAACTTCACTGAGTCCTACAATGTCCCATTTGATCTTGTCAAGTTCTTCTTCCAATTCTTGAAGTTTTGCTTCAGAAGCAAGGGATATATATATATATATTGTAGAAATGGGAGTACTTTGGGATGCTACAGTAGAAGATACAGAAATTGGCAAAATACAGTGGTTTACTGATTGAAATAGAGCGGTTAGGAAAGGGTAGAGAGCAGGGACCCTCCTCATTGTAATAAGCACATCGAATACAATTAAAAGAAATCTTAAACACTATACATTAGAATCTGATAAAACTACAATTTGATATTTACTTTAAAATCATCTTTTCTTGGAATTTCGCATAAATTAAGATATTATCTTTGATGTTTCAGCTTCTTGAGAAGGATCTATTATTACAGTATAAATCCAATCATTAGAATAGTATTGATTGTGAGTGTTCACCATAATATAATAAAAAATACAGGGCGTTTTATTAAGTGACCCTCCCTCTAAAAAGAGCAACTGTATTTTTCTTCCAATTCTTCATAAAAACATGACATTTGGTTCAAAAGTTACCTCAGTATGAAGGCAGAACAATTTACAATGAATGCTGAAAATGTCCTCTGTCGACATCTACATGCGCTCAAATGAAACGCTGCATATTATCGGAGGCCCTTCCCACCATGTCCTCAGCAATAAGTTCGGATTGCTGCATTGATGTTGCATTCTAAGTATTCTATCATGTGGGGCATATTTTTATATAGACCACACAGAGTCTCAGGATATGATCAAACGTCATGTTTACATACAGTGTGTAAAGGAAAATATTTCTTTTTTTGAGGAGGTACCAAATAACACTCACTATATATATTATATTATCGCCAATCATTCTCAATCCACTGCCAGATGATCACTCTGTAATCCTACATGCATACGATATGGAGCGAGAAATATAAAAGATGTGGAATTTGGGCTCATCATGCAGACACACTGCTGCTAATCCAGGCCCAGACGGGATGTGTTGTTCTCCTCAGATGAAGAGTGCGAGCAAGGGCGGACCTAGAAAATATTTGCGGAAGGTGAGAGGGCGCGAAGATAAAAAACCTAGCCGGAGAGACCTATATTAAGTATCAATTTGTTACCCTCAGGCTCTCGCCTTCTAAGATTTCTCTTGGCTGCAAGAGAGAGATATACAAGCCACAGTAAAAATTATGTTTGATATTTCAATTCGAAGGCTTCACTTCGTAAGTATTAACGGGAAGTTTGTTTAAAGCAGTGATTCCTAACCGGTGGTCCGCGAAGAAGTCCCAAATGATTCGCGAAATGGTCACCATTTCAAAGAACAGAAAAAAATACCTAAAATTACTATTATTAAGTATTTCATTAAATAAAACAAAAACTGATGATGGCGTATTTTTAGCATTTCACCCCCACCTTCCTCTTGAAAGAAGGAATCGGCTACGCTCTTGCACGTAGGGACTTTCTGGTGAAAAGTAGGGACTTACCATTGCTGCCACTAGGGATTTCACTTTGACAGCACTGCTTTGTTTGGCTTCACTGTTGGCAACACTGCTTTGTTTACTTCTATACAAATACATTTTTCTCCCAAGAAAAACCTTCTCCCTTTCTTATTAAGGTCTTGCAGTCAACTCGTGTAGGGACGGATTTAAAGGTCATTCGGGGGGCGATTAATGACTTGAGTTTTGAAAATGATACCTAAATGGACCTTTACCTTGCATCTTTTCAATGTTAAATTTCATTCAGGGACATCCCGCCCCCTAAATTTGCTCCTGAATTAGTGAGAATTTTTCGAAGTGGTTTGCCGCTTAAATTGAGTTGGGAACCATTGGTTTAAATGAGCATTTGATTGTCTTTCAAATCTGCCTTCAACCATAGTTAGCAAGTTATTATTAGTATTAATAGCAAATTATTATTAGTAATCAACATAAACTACTTTTAATCCGGGTATATTCTTGCGAAGTATGTGCAGTTGTGAAGCAAACTACTATTCGAATTTTTTAATTCCTTTTCCTTGCCAAATTTTCCAGGTTATGAGTATCGTTTGTTAATATTCTACAGCACTAGATCAGCAAAGATCATGAAGAAATAGAATTTTTAAAGGAATCTGACTTTTCAAGGCTTAAATAATCAACCTCCGGAAGACAGTGAATAATTAGTTGGCAAGTTTTGTTTTTCTTTTGGGCATCTTTGGGGGTTGCGCCTAGATAAATGATACGCTAGATGTCCACTGCCCCACAACAGGGTCTCAGGTTGTACGGAAAGGTTCAATGGAAACGGATTATTATTATTTTTCACTACAGAAATGTTGCATTCACGCTGAAGTAGTAAAAATTTTTTTGTAGAATTATTTTATGTCAGTATTTCTTTGTTCAAGCCTTCACACCCTTGAGTTTCAAGTTCCCTGGAAAATTGACTCATCCACACAATAAGTGAGTGATCATTATGAACAGTGAGTGTGCATTATGAACAGTAAGTGAGCATTATGAACAGTCCGTATATTCCATACGAATTTGATAACTAAGATTATGTGCAATGAGTTATAAATACTCAAATTGAACGGGACGTTAAACACTCAAATTTTACAATATATTAAATACTCAAATACTAAATACTTTTTTTTTTCATTTTTAAAGGGTTAAACCCTTCAATAATTGGGTAATTGCAATGCGATATATTACCTGATTGTGTAAGGAAAAATGGGTGCTAATTTCAGGATAATGATTGATTGATTGTTTGTTTGGCTTTTTTATGGCGCAAGAGCATCTGGGCTATACTGCGCCAAACAGGATAATGTAATGAGCATTAAGCATAATTATGTAAAACTTTCCTTAGATAGGCTATATTTGGCGCCCCTACACATACTGGTACACATACTAGTACACATACTGTAGCGTGAGAATCTGATCTATGTAGGGTCTCTGAAGACTGTCTCTTGTTACTGCCAACGAACTTTTATATAATTATTAAAACTTTATTATTATTATTATTAAAATTTTTATATAATTTGTAAACTCAAATTACACACTCAAATCGAACAACATAT
>QLNU02015360.1:64940919-64992952 GCA_006491805.2 Dysdera silvatica
GTGCCATCCTCTCCTTTTAATGCAATGATGTGTTTCTTCCCAATAGACAAACTCCCTGTAACAACCCTAAGGCTCTTGTTGCTTTCAATGGCCTTCCTTACTAACTCACAATTGAATTTTCTTATATCTTCTTTCATGTTTTTGCGCAAAGTTTTGCAAAGTTCTACATACTCGATCCTGCAACTGGTATTTTGATTGTCCACCTTCATAAGTCTTCGCCTTTTCATGAGTTGTTGCGTCTTCTCAGATAATTTGCTAATGTGCTTTTTACATGTTACACCACCAATTTCCCCAGCAGTTTCAATTATTGTCTTAACAATGTTTTCATTTGCTTCTGAGATATCAATTTCTTCAATAAGTCCTTCCAGTGCAGAAAAGCGATTTTTTAATTCCAACTTGAATGCCTCGGTATTTTCTTTTAATTTCTTTAAATCCACCCTCTTACTTACTTGTTTCCTAATGAGCTTCTGTCTTTCTAGTTTAGTATTTAAGTGCATTTTACATCTCACCATTCGATGATCACTTCCAGTATTAAATCTGTTCAGTACGCTGCAATCTTCAATAATTGATTTCTTGTTTGCCAGGATATAGTCAATTTCGCTAGTTCCCCCATTTGGGTGTTTCCATGTCCATTTTCTTTGCGGTTTCTTCTTAAAAAATGAATTCATGATGCTAAGGTTTTCAGCTTCTGCAAATTCGATGAGTTGATCGCCACGTTCATTCCTTTCCCCATATCCGTATTTACCAACCGATGTCTCTCCTTGTTCCTGTTGTCCAATTCTTGCATTGAAATCCCCCATGATGAGCTTGATATGTTGTTTCCCTTTGGTGTGTAACTCTTTGATTTCTTCATAAAATTCTTCAACCTCTTCGTCGGTATGGCTTGATGTTGGTGCATATACCTGTACTATTTGAAGTTGGTATCGCTGGGTTAGTTGAACAACAAGCCTCGCTGCTCGATCTGATGTACTTTCAACTTCCAGAAGACAGTCTTTAATTCTTTTGTTGATTAAGAAGCCAACACCACTTGTTCTTCCAGTTTCCGTTCCTCTATAGTAAAACAAATGTCCGCTTTTCAGTTCCACCAACTCTTCACCTTTTCTTCTAACTTCACTGAGTCCTACAATGTCCCATTTGATCTTGTCAAGTTCTTCTTCCAATTCCTGAAGTTTTGCTTCAGAAGCAAGGGATCGTCCATTATACGTTGCCAAGGTCAATAACAAACGGCAGCCTGGGCCATTCCAGTGATTCTTAGCACCCCCTGCTTTCATGCCACGCTGACCGCTGCCTTGATCAGGAGCACTCCAGCACCTGGAGACTAGGGGCCATGGTTTTTGGTGTATTAGCATATTGGAGGAATTAGCCATCATTTCACCACGCTGGCTAGACGGGTTGGTGAATTAGCCCTCCCCTTCCGCCTTTCTATCCGTGCAGCAAATATTAATTTGCCTCATAAATAGAAAGCCCAGCCTGCACCACTTGAAGGCGGGGTAGGACACTAGGTTACTGGCCTGGCCGGTTCCACACATCGTCACATACGTTCAGCGTGTGGGTCTCCTTCCAGTTAGATACCAGCAACCCTTTTGCAGGCCATTTGCGATATATATTGGTTGTTATATATAAATATAACAACCAATTTCATCATGTTTATATTTAAAGAATTTTTTTAAGGATATTCAACAATCTGAATTTGTTTATCTTGAGTGGAATGGCAACAATGGTTCATATGTCAAGCATGTGGACAAGGAGGATGTCTCTGATATATTTCTACAGTAATGCTATAAGAATTTTGCTATTAACAGGTTGACTGCTGCGTCACCCGTATTGTGGTGACAGCAAAAGTTCTCATCGGGCCGCGTCTCCCGTATTCGGGGTGACGCTTATTTGACTACTTACAAAGGATCTTCGAAAATATTTGGACAGATATTCCACAGGATGTAATAAAACTATCGAATTATTATAAAAATGTTTTATTAAAAAAATTATTTGGAGTGTAAAACATTAAAGCATTCTATGCAAAGCTGAGGTTGGTCAGGACATTTTGGACAAAAAGTTGTTTTCTTCAGATTCCCTCATGCCTTTGATGGGTCCATTTTACATCTTTTATTTGAATAACATCGTTTGCATGCACGTCTAATGCTTTTTGCAGAATCATTTTTGCGAACGGCGATATTATGCTGACTTCGTCGAACAGAAAGCTTGGTTGTAATTCTATTTATATTATATCTCTTTCTGGGCAATTATCTCTTCCTCATTGCTGCTATCTGAATTTATGTGAGTATTGCAACAGGTTTCTTCTTCACTGCTATAGGACTCACTAAGAACTAACTTTTTCTTTTCAATATTGAAACGAATTAGGGCAGAGATTTTAAGTTATACCACTCGGTACTCGGCAAAGATTCAAACTGTTCATTTAGAGTAGCGAGGTGACAACTGAGGACCTTAGGAATGTATCGATAGAAACAAATGAACAGATATGAGCCAGCAACTTACGCTTTGTACAGCGGCGTGCATGGCCTGACGGAGATTTCGTTGCAAACACATGCGGCAGTCAATGTGTTAACTAAGTTTTTCTAATTAATGATGATTATCTTATTGACTTTAATGGATATAAAGGTAAATAACTCATTTCTTCACAATACATTTTCATGTATTCTTGTTATAATTGATTTTAATACATACTCATTTTCACACCTAAATATGTTCATTATCTTCATTGTTCATTTCTTCAATTTTAATTTCTTTTAAACATACGGTCTTGTTATGTTGTAGCTAAGGACGAGAGTTGGGCCCATGAAAAGCTTTTAAGTCCACATCCTGATCTCAAGTTCAGGGCAGTATTAACAACATAACTCTTATTTTAAATTTCCTTGTTATAATTCTGTAGTCATTAATTACATTTATATTATATATACACACACATACATATGCGTACATGCTTGCCATGCCAAACCAATGGGATTCTGTAACAGTAATTCTTTTGTATAAAAAGGGGGATAAAGAGGATTTGAAAAATTACCGACCAATTAGCTTGTTACCTGCTATTTATAAAATCTTCACAAAAGTGCTAACACATCGCCTGCAGAAAAAATTAGATGCAGCTCAACCAAGAGAACAAGCTGGATTTCGAAGTGGATTCAGTACAGTGGACCATATTCAAGTATTAAGAGAATTAATTGAAAGAACATATGAATATGAACTTCCATTGTATGTGGCATTTATTGACTATGAGAAAGCCTTTGACTCTATCGAAACGTCAGCAGTCATCAACTCTTTAAGATCAGCAGATATCGAGGATGTATACATTGACATGGTGAAATGTGTGTATAAAAATGCAAGTGCAAAATTTCGATTATATAAAGATACCAAAACTATCAAACTTAGCATAGGTGTGAGGCAGGGAGGTACCATTTCTCCAAAACTTTTTACTTCAGCTTTACAGATGATTTTTCAGCTGATAAATTGGAATAACAAGGGAATAAAAATAAATGGTGAATACTTAAATCCTTTATGGTTTGTTGCTATTGTTATTTCTTCAACGGACCCATCAGAGCTCCTAGACATGGGACAGCTTTCAGCCAGAAGTGGGGAAGTTGGACTCAAGATGAACCTATAAAAAATCGAAATCATGTTCAACAATTTCATGGAGAAAACAAAAATACAGGTTGACAACATTGAGCTAGGAATTGCTAATACATATATTATTCATGTGTTTGTTTGTTTTTTTATATGTTTTACAAAAAAAAAATGGGGTATATTTGTCTTAATGATGTGTGAAGCCTATTAAATTGCAAAACCGTATGTGCAGTTTCGCATCATTTGGTGCAGCATGGCTTTTGTGCTTGTACCATTAAAATCCCACCAACCATCCATTATGTTCAAACCTACTTTTCCTATTTTGCAATCCAAATTAGTATGTTAGTTAGTTTTACCAAATTAGTTTTATTGTCCATATTAGTATGCTAACAATAAATATAACGAGTACTTGCTGCATATTGTTAATAAATTTAACTTTTGTGTAGAATTATAAGAATTTTGTAAATTCTTACATGTTCCTTACTAGTTACAAATTTCCTTATTTCATAATGTTGTATTGATCATACAGTTTTCACATGTTTTAATATGCTAAAATGTATAATGTTCCAATTTTCTTCTATATTTAGCTGTTCATGAAAGAGCGATGGATAATCAAGAAGGCCCCTGGGATTTATTGAAAAACATTGCTCGAGTATGTAGAGTTTTTATTTTTATATATTTTTATTTCATTATATTAATAATATAATTTTATTTTATTTTATTTTTTTTGGCAAAATATTAAAGAAAAATGGAAGATCTCTATTCCTTCCACAATTAGTATGATTACATTTAAAAATGATCTGACAAATAATCTAGTTAGCAAATGCTAAATGCTGCGTGTAGTGTAGAAATATTTCTTCATAAATCCAGTTTACTAAAATGTCAAAATTGCTTGCTTCAATGTAAATTTATTTTCATTGCAGTGAATTGAGAGATTTATACAAATGTGTAGATTTTTGTAAAATTTTTCAGCATGAAACAGAATAAGCCGATGTTTTCTAGTTCATTTACTGTATCAATATTTTAAGTTACCTTTGTTTCAACTTGTTTCTGTGCAAATCCTAATTAGAAGATTCTGAAGGTGAAGAAAAAAACTGCAAATGCATAGATTGAAACTTAATTTGTTTATTTTGCATTTATTTAAATTCTTCTCTTTCCCAGTCTTATTACAGATTAGTACAGAAATAAGCAGAAGTATAAAATACATTTAAAATTTCAGTTCTGTAATTGCATTATAAATCATTTCCTTATAATATGAGTTTTTTTTTTAAATATAAATAAAAATTGTGTATTTTCTAAATAACTAAAGTTTTTAGATGGTTTGGAATGAGTTTCAAATCCTCCTAAATCGTTTTGTTTTCTAGCAATTTATACTACAGTGAAATCCCAGATTTACGTTTTTTGGAGACCGTCAAAAAAAGTGTGGGAATGTCGTTCTATTCAATTAATTCATTTCATATTTGTAATTTAAAGGGGAGGGGAAAAAGGATGTTCGATGTGTGTAGTACATATTCGGAAAGGTAAATTTAGGGTGTCACTGTGTAATGGCTGTTACCTTAAGTGCCTAACTATTAAATATGATGTCATATATTTCTATGAAAGTAGGTGTTCTCATTTTTAAAATATGCTTCATAATATTTAAACCACACTATATCAGAATCACTGGTTTAGTGAATAAACAGAATGTAGGCTCACACTTTTTCTTTGTTACATGGTCTGCTTGATAGATCAATTTGTGTTGCATGAACACATCATAACTATGTGAACCTTGGCGTTTTGGACTTGATTGTAGGTTTCGGTTAATTTTAAAATAGATCACAGTGGGTCGTTCCTCTGTCTATGCAGTGTTTAAGGATTGGGTCTTTGCTGCTCTAGAAGAACGTTAACATCAGTTTTTAGGTAGATTTTGCTGTAGTTTTGAGGAAGCTAAATTCATTCACTTGGTGCTGGCTTGTTTTGTTTGAAATTTACAGGTTTAAAAATTCCAGAACTGGGAAATTCAAACAATAAACATTCAGTAGTAAACAGTGCATTGTAGTTGTCTTACTGTAGGCAGTTTTTATTTTAATTGTACTAATTGTAACTTTAAAGCAATTTTTTTCATCCATCAATGAGATCTGCTTTTCCAACCTAAAAGATGCTATTCCGGATGGTAATTTTTAGGGAATTTATCAAATTCCTTATGTCGTTTATCGTACATAGATTGAACTTGTCAAGCCCTCTGGTTCAGAGTCGAAGAACATCAAACTTATGTCAGGAAACAGGAACTCACTAAATCACACATTGAACACAGGGGCGGCTCGAGGTTGATTTTGAACCCGGGCAGCCGGGCACAGATTGTGTTTTTGGCACCCCTCCCCCCTTTCGGCAAAAAGATTTTCACAGATGCACAGTGAGCCATATACCCTATAAAAGCGGCCAAAAGTCTCTGAAAGAATTTCTCTAAAATGTCTCTAAAATTTTCTCTTTTTAGAGAGATTTTCTACTGTTGGGTCAATTAAAAAAATTTGAACTTGGCTTCAGTTTGGCACCTTCATCAAAATGAGGCCCGGGTTGCCCGGCGCTTAAGCCACCCATGATTGCACACCACTGCTGCACTTTGAATTAGCAACGTATGATTGTGAGATGTTTTAGTCTGTTGTCTCGATTATGTGAACATATGGAAACCTTTCGATGGTTTTAAATCTGACACGATGCATTGTGTCACCGTGCATGATGAAATCAGTTCTCAATTCGCTGGTTTGTTATTGGAAGCTCAGTAGGGGAAAAAATCCTAACTATGGACTTCTTAAATGAGAATCACAAAGTTTTAATGAAAACACCATGACAATTATGCAAACAATACTTCTTGCATAAACATACATGCATAGATTCCAGTCGATTAGCTGTTGCTTAATCAACAGCGAGTTAGCGTGCAATCAATGGCTCTCATTGGGAAGAAGGAAGACTTCATACAAATGTATGTAACTAAGTCTGCACTCCTTCCAGTAGGAACTATCCATTGCTGGCTTACACTACTGGCTCGCCTCACTTAGATTCTCTCTGTTAGCAAGGACCTGATACTTTCAATTGTAAAGACATTTGATAATTGCATGCTGCTCTTTCCGGTACAAACCATTGACTGCTAGATGACTCTTAATTCAATTATTTTGCTTTTAAACTATGGGACCATTTACAAAGGACATCCTTACTTTAGGGGGGGAGGGTAGTCAGGCCCAAGCATACAAAGCAGGACAGGGGTAGGGGTTGCTTCATTAAGGACCATCTGCATTTTAATTTTTTTCTTGTAAATTTAATTTAAAAGACCTACTTTTTTTACGTAAATCCCCGATTTCATTTTTTTTTCTTATAAATTTGATACAAAATACTTTTTTTTTTCAAACGTAAATTGCATGACAATTTGAAGCACATATTGGAATTGCAGAGGAAAAAGAGGGTCTTTGGGTAAGTACAGGAGATAGCCACCACTCATGTTTTATGTCTTCCTTGATCATTTTGGGAAGAAACACAGAAAGCTAAAGAAGCTGAGTGACCTTATCTGATTCCCGTTGGACACCTGGGAATAATCAGTCGGAATGCCTAATGGGATGGCGGTAGACATTGGTGCCTGAAGACGGGAGTGAAAGTGACATTTGCCCCCTTCTGGCCCATGGCTTTCCGCAGGTTTTACTGTGGTTTTGCTCTCTCCTTGAAACTCTGCAGGCAGTGATGAGTGGAAACGCTTTATCCTAAAAAGAAATTTTATTACTGCTTACATGGTGTGGATCAGTTACATTCGGGTTCCATGGGCAAATGAAACATAGCCGCATCTTGAAGAGAATAGTATAAGATGTTGAATGTAAAGAAAAATATTTTTTACGTAATTTCAAGATGTACAAATATTTTGGAATTTTGAAGAACATATTGGGGAGGGGTGTAGTTGTCTGTCAGATGTCTGCCACGGGGGTGGGGGGTTGAGTGAAATTGGACTAGCGTGGACCAGGCAGTGGAAGGTTAAATAGTGTCAAAATCATGCGGACCTTTTTTGTGAATGGTCCCTATGATTCAATTCTTTTTATTGTAAAAATATCTTGTCATTACACTTGGCTAGTATGCAACTACTTCATAAAATTAATAGTTAATGGATCTTATGGCAAGTCTTCATGTTCAACAAGATCAGATTATACATGCATAAAAAATGACAAAACTTCGAGTTTCATTTCTGTTTACTTATACGATATTTGGCCAGTGGTTGCTTTAAAAAATAAAACAAAATTGTAATTGCATCTTTATCATTACTATTTAATTATTATTGTTTTATTATTATTATTGAATATAAATACTGCATCAGATACTTTATTTACTGTGCATTTCTTATAACGACAAAAATAATTTAAATATTTTTATAAATAACTTTAAAATTAAATGCAGCTTAAAATACCAGAGGGTCTATTTTTAAGTTATTCGATGCTAGGTCTTATACTATAATTTACATCATTTTCTGTGATTTTCATATAAAATCAGTACAGACGTAATAAGTAGATAATTTTTAGTTAGCATGTATGTATAATGAAGTTAAAAATAAAGTTCTTGTGTATCTACAAAATATAAATACTTGTATAATAAAATAACTGCAGGTCGTTTAGATTTTGTTAAATTAGGGTTCTACTGTATAGGCTTTTTAAAATCTATGTAATGATTCTATAAACAAATACTATAACCCATTTGCCTGGATTCTATAAACAAGTATTATAACTCACTTGCTTGATTTAACTATGTACTCACTGAATTGACAACATTGCCATGTGCTAGGAAGCATGAACAGTGATTCAGCAACCTTCATATGCATGTGCAGGTTGGTTGGGCAGCTGACTCACGATTATCACCAAATATCTTAATTAATGGGTGCACTGTGCATGTGAAATTTTATCCATTCATGTAAATTTTTAATTTGGGTGCATGCAGTGCACCTAACTATTCAGACTGTCAACTTAATTTAAAAAAGAAAATGGTAGCATTAAGAATTTTTCCCCTTCAAGTAATTGACACTCACTCAGATAAGAGATAAGGATCTCCAGTTTTATGATGTTTGGCACAAAACTAACAATAAACTTCAACCTCCCCATTCTCTGCATCTAAAAATAGAATCTCCCCTCTGTTTTACCCTGCCTGTCTGCTATAAACATGCAGGATCACTTCTGTTAAACACATTTACAAGGCAGTGTTGTTTGGGTGCAGGAGTTTTAGAATGGACCCAATAAAGCCTGTTATTGAATAAACAATGCCAAGCGGAAACAACATCCCATACTGAAATTGACAGTGTTAGCAAATATTTCTGTGATACTATAAATGATGAGAAGAAATGTGTAACTTTATGAGCGGTAGATGAAATATCCTGTAACTTCATCAGTGGCAGAAGAAATATCCAACGTGAATGTTGTGGGCACACACGTAGATTTTATACAGTCAAGGGACACTCCAAACAGTGAAGCAAATTTTCAAGACAGTGGTGTGAACAGTTCACAATTGCTAACAACGATATGTTTTGAGAATGATGTTACTTTAGGTGCCAATATCATTGTAGAAGACAGTCTACCTAAAAAAAACATAATTTTCAACAGTCATGGAAGACATGAAGAAACTGACCTTTTCTAACACCACATTGCAACTTTAGTTCCTTCACATGTTACCAAGACTAGCTTTTCATGTCTTAGAAAAACTCAGTGAGATTTGTTCCTACTGAAGAAGGTAGCCAACTTAAGCCATTGAAAAACGTTTATAAGTTTGTTAAAATTTTAACTGTGCCATTAGTTGTTTCAAATTTTTTCAATCTTGATCAGCATAAAAAATATAATCAACCATCAACCTTGATTTCATGCACAGTGTGTTGTGTAACAACTTTATTATACTGTATTTACTTATCAGAACTATACATAATTGAGTCATTTGCAGTTCTTTTTCTCAAATGCATAGACATACCTTTGTGAGTTTTTTTCCTTCCATAAATGATTTCAATAATCATTGCTACAGTCTGTGCTAATTTTGTCCTATTTCAGTAATTAATAAATAAATAAAATTACATAAAAACATTAAGTATATAAAGGGTGATCAAAAAGTGTAAGGGCTATTTTCATAACTTTTATATCACTGCACGGCAGGATACAATTGTAAGACATAGACCATGGAACTCCTTGCATGCATGAAGCAATGCTGCTGCTGACACATTTTGTTCATGGTTATCTTTTGACTTAACATGGACTTACCTATTACATTTTCAGTATGCATCAAATTCTGTAGAAAGATTTGTATAAAGCACTTACTACAACTTTTATGGGGCATATACATAGTGAATGCGTGAGTCATGTGCACAATTGGCATAAATGTATTTGAGATTTCCAATAACAAGTATTCCAGAATGACTGCAACAAGCGTTGATAAAGAAAATATTTGAAAAACGTGGACTGCAGTCAGTTATTCGCAGTGAATATGTCCCAACAGGCCAAATGGTACATGTGGAGTACTACTTCCAAGTTCTGAGACATTTGAGAAATGTAGTCCATCATAAAAGGCTGGAGTTGCACAAGAGTAGTGACTGGCTGTTTCATCACAACAATTCTCTAACCTATGCTTTGCAGCTTGTAGAGCATTTCATGGTCAAACATCAAATTACACAAGTCTGCTAGCCTTTATACTTCCACATCTTACTACCTATGACTATTTTCAAAATTTAAGTTGCCATTAAACGCCAAGAGATTCCATGATGCAAAGATCATTAGGCAGGAGGTACCGCACAGCAACTGAATTGAATCAATAAAGGCAGCTTCCAAATATGCTTCTTGCAGGAACAGTGGAAGGAATGTGTGACATCAGATGGTGAGCAATTTGGTGGAGATGGATTGTTCTTGCTGTAGGTTTTTTAGATCTAGACCTGATACTTTTTGGTCGTGTTTAGTAAAAAGCCTTATGGTGTTATAGAGGTAACCTGTTCATCTACAGTGCGGAAAACCCAGGTTTGAATGTCATTTGGTACTAAGGACTCACCCCACTTCCTCCCTCCCACCCCCTTTACCAATCCATATTTCTTGGTTTAACTCCTTAGGCAACAGAGATTCAGATCCCTTGGAAAATTATAGGTCCTGGCACTACGTGATCTTGGCTGTCTTCATACCATTATACACAAAATGTGCGTAGTAAAAAAGCTAATTGAACAAAAACCACTCTGGTATTGTATGCAGGTTTTTAATTATAATGGATGTTTTTGTTATAAGATTTTAATCGATAAAACGTTTTATACATAGGAATCTGTACGACAAAAAGAATTAACACGCTTCTACCTTCAAAAAAAAGAAAATGTGTCGAGTTCAAATGTTGCCCTTTTCGTTGGAAATCTTCCTCCTAATTTAGCACAACGGCAGTATGAAAAAATTCTTGTTGATTTATTAGGAAAACGTATGTATTTTTAAAGCTGTAAAATTCATTATTATGTTTTCATATGTAAATTATCTTTCATTGTTATTTTATATTTATTGAATGCCATGATTATGAATTAGAATTTGAAAAATAAAACTAGTAGTTTTTTCATGTACTATTTTTTTTTAAGAGTGTGTGTTTCTTCACATAATTTTTACTTTCAGCTTACAAGTTTCGTCAAATAGGACCAATCTATTATGAATATGGTTCACTTATAATTACTTATGACAATGCTGATATTGCAGTAAAGGCTTTTTATATGCTTAGAGAAACAAGTTACGATGACAAAAATCTTCTTGTTTTGCTACTGCCAAACATCATTCCAGAAATGATACCAGAAGGCACACGGGTAATTACTAATTTATTTCTGTTTCATCCTAATTGATAATTATATGATTAATCTCAGTTTAATTTATTAGATAGTAAAGTGTTGAAGGCATTATAGGATCCAATATGATTTTAATATATTTTCTATTTGTTTTATTTACTGTTTATGTTCTAGTAGTATTGTGATCTGTTTTTACTAAACAGCCAAAGCTACCATTTTGAGTCACCCCGGTGGCTTTGTGTGTTGACCATTATTTGGCAATTGTGTTATCCCTGCGAAGGGTAATAATACCTTAACACCTTTACATACGGAGAAAAAGAGCGTTATTTCTTGTCCTCATTCGTCTAGTAGGTCAAGACACTCCGGGCTAAACGGAGGGACCCTGGTTCGAATCCAGGATGGGGAAAGCGTCTCTTTTTCTCCTAAACAAAAAACAGCTCTAGTTTAAGTTTATTTTGTATGTGGGTGTCAAAAATCATTAAGTAAAAAATAAATTCCCCTTGAGAACTCACAAGAACTTATCCCGGTGGCTTTGTGTGTTGACCATTATTTGGCAATTGTGTTATCCCTGTGAAGGATAATAATATCTTACACAAGCTGTAATGTTAATCATATTGAGCATATTTGTTTCCATTAATATATTGTGAGTATTCTGATGCTACCAAATGGTAGCATAAGAAAAGGTAGTACAGAAAAACCTACTTTAACGGCCATCTTTAAACCAGTTTAAAGGTGGCCGTTAAAGGAAGTTTTTTTTTACTGATAATTTACAACTTTTTATGCTTTATTTTAAATTGGATTTTTTTTTCTATTTCTAGCCATTGCTTGTATTTGTTAATGTAAAAAGTGGTGGTTGCCAAGGTTTAGAATTGATTTGCTCATTTAGGAAGCTTCTTAATCCATATCAAGTCTATGATCTAGATAATGGAGGACCACTTCCTGGGTCTGTGTGTTGTTTTATTATTGAATTATAATATAAAGTTAATATTGTTATAACATAAATTACTTAAAATTACTTACGATGAAGCAATTTGTTATAAATAAGCTTTCCCATATTTTCTAATGCATTTTTCTTCTGCTTTTATTTGACAAAGGGAGCAATTGACTGTCACGATATTGTATTTTTAAACTTTATGCCAGTATCGAAATAACAGCTTTTAGGAATCTCCTGTAAAACTTAGTCTTGTTTATATATAACATGAGGACATCTGTGACGATGAGATATTATTTGGTCAAAATTAAACATAAAATCTAAAGGCTACTATTAAGACCACAAATGACACTCTTCCGTACCATAGTGCATAATTCGAAAGGAACCAGAACTTAACAAAATCAATCAATCAATCAATCAGAATTTATTTATGCATAACATCTATAAAAATGAAATACATTGGATACAAGTTAAAAATAAGACTATTTAAAACACTTGCAACCATGGCACTTTGTTTAATTGACGCTCCAAAATATATTCTTTTAATTTGGTTTTAAATTTACTTTTTGGGTTAATTTCTTTAATTGTTGGCGGGATATTGTTCCATATGTCTATTCCATAATAATTAATATTATTTTTACATATGTTGATTCTTATTTTTGTTTTATTTCTTGTTTCTTATATTATAATTATGTTTATTTTCACTTATTTTAATCAAAATTAGGTGCTTATTTTCGTATAATCTTTCGTAAATATATAATGCTACTTTTAAAATATGTATATTAGTTATGTTTAATATTTTGTTTTCGTAAATCAATTTATCTTTATGCTTACCTGTTTTGAGACATAATTTTTGATACGTTTTATCAAGTAGCATGTAGCACACAAATATATAGCATGTTGTGTGATCACATAAGAATGTGTTTATTAACATGGCTTTGGCTGTGTGATGACATCTCAAAGACATTGTGTATCGTAGACACATAGTTAATCTGGTGAACTTTAAGACCAGCATTACATGCCATCCACAATATTTAATGAAATACCATCTGTGATTGAACTTGCGATTTCAACATGTTGAGGACAATAGAAGGCAACATACTGTGCATTCACACTCAGTTGGCGTGTGATACCGTTAGCAGACGGGTTAGTCCATTACAGTTTAGGGAAGGCCGTCTTGGAGGAACTGTTTTTTTTCCCGCGCGAAAAACCAGTTTCGGCAAGACGCCCTTCCCTAAACTGCAATGGACTAACCCGTCTGCTAACGGTATCACCCGCCAACTGAGCGAAAACGCACAATACCAAACTTGTTCTTGAGTAATTACACAATGTGCCATATATATATATATATATATATTATACATTTTGTGAGGTTTTGAATTTTTCAACATATTAATGTTCTCACCATAGAAGCAACTTTGGAAATTAACGTCTTTCTTTGTTTGGTGCAGAATGACCCTTGCTGTCCTTGCGCCATAAAAAAATACAACAAAATAGCTTTTGCTTTTATGTCAAATGAAATTCCACAGATGTCCCCTCCTGTTAAATATGAAGTCTTTCTGCTGTATAGTTTCCCAGTTACTGCATTTTGAAATGTGAACTCTTAATTATGGATGTGTTTTATATGCAATATAATGTATACTATTTCCTTATATCGTACTTGTTCTGTATATTTATGCAATGGGGAAATGTAAGTTTCTTTATAGGAGATATCTTAAACTCTATATATGATGTAATTTTTTTTCTTTTTTCTTTCCTTAACCATGATTCTTGATTAATTCCCTAAACAACAAGTTCAGATTCCTCAGAAAACAGGTCCTTGCACAGCATGATCTTAGCTGTCCTTGCACTATAAAACAGCCCAAATCTAAAATAGTGGATAATTATAATACAATTTAACCCTGAACACTATCTTTTAATAATCACAATTCCACATGCAACTTCAAATACTAATTCCCATAAAACCACTAGTTAAACAGCATATGGCTAATATTGTGGGTTGAGGATTATTTCTATGAATTCCTAATCTTATTTACTGTTAAAAGAATCCTGACCATGTTCACCATCCTAGAAAAATGTATTCTTTTTATGCTCTTCCTTGCTTTGCTTAATATAATTATTTTTTCTTTTTTTGTACTGTAGATTGTATGTATTCAGATACGTGAGTGATTACAAAATATTGGTCTGTGGCGGCGATGGAACTGTTGGTTGGGTGTTACAATGTCTTGATAATGTAGGGCAGGATTCTGAGTGCCAATCTCCACCTTGTGCTATTGTTCCTCTTGGTACTGGCAATGATTTAGCCCGAGTTTTACGTTGGGGGCCAGGCTATACAGGCGGTGAAGATCCTTTAACTTTGTTAAAAGACATAATAGAAGCAGAAGAAATAAGGTTAGATAGGTATGTATTTTAAGAAAGAACTTGTGCATCACTGAGTAAAATTAAATTGTGTTTGTATATAATACCATTTATCTTAAAATACTAAAATATATATACCATACAATGGCATAGTGGTAATGATTTGATTGTCGTGGTATAATGGTGTGATTATCATGACATTAACCTAGGTTTGATTTTGATGATGCTCTAAACAGGGATCAGCAATTTTTTGAAGGTGCTGTGCCAAAGTAGAACTACTATCTACTTTCATGTGCCAGCCTACATTCACCCAAATTGTGAATGTTTACCGTCTAAATATTAATGAAAATTAATAGATTAGTTAATTGTGAGAATATAAATTAATTCAAGAGCGTACAACTTAATGTAGACAACTCTTTTAGTCATAGAGATGATCCTTCACAAAAGGTTTTATTTTAAAATAAAGTACTTTTGAGTTCTAGCAAATATATTTAGAATTTTTGCTTTAAAATTACTCCATGTGCCATCCAAAAGTAGTCTGCATGCCATGTATGGCACACATGCCCTAGGTTGCTGACCCCTGCTCTAGAACATAGCTGTTTTTCTTCATATTGTAGTCTGGGGTTTGATTTACATACAAAAGGTTAAACACTGGTAAAATAGCAATGAAAAAGATCACTCAAGCTTTCGGACGCATCAGCAGCAGTCCTTCATCAGGAGTAATGACGATGTTATGTTTCTGTCTCTTTTTTATACTTGAAATTTCTGGAAAACCCTTCATCAGAGTAGTCCCGCAGAATGGGAAAACCCAATGAGAACCAATGGGAGGCCTCCAATAGAATCATGGAAAACCCCAATAGGGACCAATGAGAAACCCACACTGCGGGTTACCTAATGTTGGGGATGTCCCATACATTTCAGAGTAAGAGTTGTTTATAAGTTTCTGGAAGTGGTTGTGATGTATTAATGGCTTTCCCGTGTAGTTTGTAAGTTTCCCAAGATTCTAAGAAGAGTCTACTATTCTTGTTTGTGATGTGACGGTGTAGTATTTTTGTTGAGTCCCAGTCGGGTTCGTGTCCGTGTTGTAAAGCGTGTTCTGCCAGACGTGAGGCTATGTCTCCTTTGGTTCCTAGGCAACAGAGATTTAGATTCCTGAAAATTAGGTCTCAGGACAACGTGACTAGCTGTTTTGTGCCGCAAAACAAAACCAAGAGAGGGAGACTTGTTTCACAAAGTTTCCTTCTAGTATAATGGCAATCACTGTCTTATGCAAATTGCTTGAATCCAGTTTGAATGTATCATGGTTGCATGAAATCATTTTAAACCATTAATTTTAATTTACTTGAATAGTCTTAAAAATGAAAACTGCTTAGAAGACTGATTTTTAGGGTGGCAGCGGACCTGGAATTGTCAGGGAATTTTTGAAAAATACCGATAACTTTAGTAGGAAGTCGGTATAGCAACAACGTGCTTGACTTACTGCAATCTTCAGTCGTTTTCTTATTTGTGAGATATTTCTTCCCACAGTCTGGTTTTTACTCAAAAGTCTGTATTTTCGTTTTTAGCCAGTTTTCTTTAATCATTTGGTCTTTTTTTTTTTTTTTTTTAACCAGCACTTAATCAGACGTTAAGTGGTTAAATGTAAATATTCTGTTATATTCACATGTTTATAAAGGCATTTCCGGAACATTTGATCATAGTGCTAAATAGAAAATCTTCAAAGTTTTTTTTTTTAAATGCATTTAATGATAATTAAAAAAGAAAAAAAATCCACTCCAGGCCGATGTGCCTTTGCCCTCCCTCTCTTCCAGGCAACAACTCCAGAATTTTAAAGCTTACACTTTTTGATTTCATGTTCTTATTTTTCTGAAGCTAATACTTCTACATATAGTAAATGTCCCAACTCAAGACTCATACTTCAGTGTTTATGAATACGCATATCTGTGATAAAACGTCTTTACATAATACTTTAGTTCTTCCCCCATGTGCACCAGTTTTCTTCTCTGTTGGTGCCATACAATGTATTTTATTGACGAGTAAAAGTTGTGCATTTAGTTTAGAAATCTTGTTTTCTTACGCCGAAAACAAGAAATATTCACCATTTACAATCATCCCCCTTTTTTCTGGGGGGGGGGGCAGCGATATGCCTACTTGAAAATTTGAAACACGGCCAAAATTGTATATTTAATCTGTTTGCATCCTTTTCATGAATAATTATTTTTTCATTGGTTTTGTTTCATTATAATGGCCAATGTATTAGCAAACAAATTTGCTCTGATTATTTATTATTACTACAATAATTTCACAGAGTTACGCCACAGTTAATATGCTTTCAAATGCAATGTTATAATTGTGATTTTTTGGAAAAGGAGGGGATGGGGGAACAGTGACATAACAATTCATAAATCATAGTGGGAGGGGGGGCTTAAGTCTCTTTAGATTTGGCATTAGAGAAAATGTATTTCAATGTCCAATGTGGGGTGGCTCAAGCCCCTCCTTTCCTACTAATTGGGGAGGAGATAGTGACATAGCAATTCAAAAATTATGGGACTCAATTAGCTTTAAAGATGTGATGTGCCATTAGAGAAAATGTTTTGATATCTAATGAGGGGACAAGCCCCTTTCCTATGCACCTGGGGGGGGGGGTGATAAAATTCATAAAATTTTTAAATAAATTGATACATTAAAATCGAAAGTTTTTAGTGCTTCAGCTATTATTTTACACTATATTGACGAATAAATGTTCTAGTTTTTTGGGTTTTAGTGGGTAGTATATTACCAAAGTGCCCTGTATATTCTTATTGATACATATTTCTGGAAATTGCCAGTATGAGGTGAGAATTTTATGATAGGAAGAAATGAGCTTTTAGTTCTTATTTGTTATTTCACACTTTATAATAATATGACTTGTGGGAGAGCACAAACAGTGGTAGAGGACATCATCGTTAAGGTAAAAAGAGTGAAATGGCGATGGGCTAGGCATATCACAAGAACTGATTGATGGACAACTGAAATTCTCAAGTGGTTTCCAAGAGACCACTGAAGACCTAGAAAATGTTCTCAAACTAGATGGGCGGATGAAATAAGAAAACAGGTTAGGGTGACATGGAAGCCAATTGCTCAGGAGAGACGTGTGGAAAGCATTTGGAGAGTCCTTCATCCAGCAATGGGTAGATAATTGTTGAATTTGATGATATATATATAAACTGAAGTGCCAGAAAAACCGGTACAGGCGTGCGTATGCAAATAACGGAGCTTTGCAACCAATCAGCGTAACGCGATGCGGTCGGCAGCGCCTATATAAGACAAGAGATGTCTGGCAAAGCTGTTAGATCGGTTCTTGCCGCTACAATGGCAGGTTATCAAGATTTAAGTGATTTTGAACGTGGCGTTATAGTCGGCACAAGAGAGATGGGACATAGCATCTCCGAGATAGCGACAAAATTTGGATTTTCGCGTACGACCATTTCACGGGTATACCGTGAATATCAGGAATCCGGTAAAACATCAAATCTCCGACAGCGGTGTGGCCGGAAAAAGACCTTGAAAGAACGGGACCTTCGACGACTGACGAGAATCGTTAAACGAGATAGACGTGCAACACTTCCTCAAATTGCCGCGGATTTCAATGCTGGGGCATCAACAAGTGTCAGCGTGCGAACTGTTCAACGAACCATCATTGATATGGGCTTTTGGAGACGAAGGTCCACTCGTGTACCATTGTTGACTGCACGGCACAAAGCTTTACGCCTCGTCTGGGTCCGCCAACACCGCCATTGGACTGTTGATGACTGGAAACACGTTGCCTGGTCTGACGAGTCTCGTTTCCAATTGCATCAGGCGGATGGACGTGTACGGGTATGGAGACAACCTCATGAATCCATGGACCCTACATGTCAACAGGGGACTGTTCAAGCTGGTGGAGCTTCTGTGATGGTATGGGGCGTGTGCAGTTGGCGTGATATGGGACCCCTGATACGTCTAGAGACAACTCTGACAGGTACGTAAGCATCATGTCCGATCACCTACACCCATTCATGTCCATTGTGCATTCCGACGGACTTGGACAATTTCAGCATGATAATGCGACACCCCACACATCGAGAGTTGCTACCGAGTGGCTCCAGGAACACTCTTCTGACTTTAGACACTTCCATTGGCCACCTAAATCGCCAGACATGAACATTATCGAGCATATCTGGGATGCCTTGCAACGTGCTGTTCAGAAGAGATCTCTACCTCCTTGCACTCCTATGGATTTGTGGACTGCCCTGCAGGATTCCTGGTGTGAATTGTCTCCAGGATACCTTCAGACATTAGTCGAGTCCATGCCACGTCGTGTTGCGGCACTTCTGCATGCGCACGGAGGGGGGCTGCACGATATTAGGTAGGTGTGCCAATTTTTCTGGCACTTCAGTGTATGTATATAGGGTTCATAGTGTGAGGAATAGTTGAAAATAATTAGTCAAATGTCAGGGAATTCATAATTTATAATTTTACGAGTTGCTTTCGAATTTTCTCACAAGGAAACCTTGTGGACTGCAATGCACGGATTTTGATAAGAGTGGTACCATTGGATAGGTCTTGTCATGAGAAACAAAAAATCCAATGGAACTACCCACCCGAATCCAACCACTCAGGAGCTACAAGGTGATTCGTACAATCCATCCATCATACAATCATTCCACCAACGAGCAAAAAAATGTCCTTGATATGTTATTGTATTGCATAATATTTTACTGTATATGTTGACTGGAGATGTGTTTTAAAATGAATCAGGAACTAACTCCTCACCTGATCCTATGGGATGAATAAAGGGCATGGGCAGAGCCTAAGGAGGCAGTTTTCTCAGGTACTCAACCATGGAGAATTATAGTAGTACCTGCGGCTTGCGTTCCAGGCATGCTGGTTCAGGGGAGGTGGCATGCACCCCTGTGATATGTGAAGTCGTGCCCATTCATGAAGGTGTCTTGGGTGAGTCTTGTGACTGTAATACGATTATCGACAAAGCAATTCTCAGCCAGCTTCTTTGTGGTCTTTTATCCCATTATGGACATCCCGATTACATATAGTTACTACGACTACAAGGGAATAGTGAGTACAAGGAAGCTATCCTAAAAATGCATCACTTGGTTCGCAACCAAATCTCCGCCCTTGCATTTGAAGACATGCGCCGATATGCTTTCCAGAAGGCGTTAATTCAAATTGAAATCCCTACCTTCAGATCTGTTTCACACTAACACAGAAAACTTGTAATAAATGTGAAACCCAGCCATTTATAAAATGTGCCTGGTGTGAAGAGGCCCTCTACTTCAAGCACTTTTACACTAAAAGGGACTTTCACCAATGAGTAAGTGCTCAATCAAATGTAATAAATGGACACAATATCCTAGAGTGTACCACTTGCTTACAAATCGCCATATTTATGGCATAGTGATTGAATTATAAGAGAGAGTCCAAATTCATAATATTCTATATCAAAAAGTACATTTCTTTAATTGCAATATACATCAAAACATTGGCTACATCAATAACAGTAGAATAAAACATAAAAATTATGCAAAATAATATTTCAATGATATTTTTTTGCTTGTTAGTGGAATTGATTGTATGATGGACGGGGTGTATGAATCGCCTTGTAGCTCCCGGTTGGTTGGATTCGGAGGGGTAGTTCCATTGGATTTTTTTTTTCTCAAGATAAGACCTTGATCAAGACAATTTGCTCCTTAACACTTCAAAATTTAAACCATCTTCATGTGTGCAAACCCTATATTTTCAATGGGCAGTGTTGCTATGATGCTTTGTTAAGTCTTGCTTGTTCTACAAATGCCATGGTTTTATTTACATGCTTTCAAAAAGTTTCTTTTACAAGCAAAAAAATATTTCACAACAATTTTTAACATCACCTTCGAAAATAAAATCATTTTTCGCAAAATTCATTTTAACTACCCCAAAACCCATCTGTTTTGAAAAGGTGAATTGCTGTGCAAACTGTAGATACAGCATATGTTCCACATCCACATATGTCAAGATTGAACCATCTGAGTGAGCTCACACCGTACTCCACTCAGACTATTGTTAGTTTTGAGAAGGAAGGCCATAGCCTTGGAAACAATTATCAATCTTTTTACAGTAAAATTAACTGTGTTGTGTTTTTTATTGCTAACCATCTGTTTTGTTTTCAATATGCCAGCATTAGGCAAAAAAAAAAGAGAGATCGCCAACATGATTTCCACAGTTCGCTGGTTGGACAGGCTACAACAAGAATATACACCATTTGGCAAAAAAACATGAAGCATCAATGAGTGTTAACTTTAATCATAGTGTGCATTTCTACTGCGCAACTGGCATCGTATAAAAGTGGTAAAAATTGCGAACGGTTTATTTTTTCTCGTTTTCGGCGTTGCAGTTCCCTGGAGACGCAACCAGTAATGACGTTGGGACGTTGTCGAAGACCTTATAGCCAATTGGATGACTTTGAATGTGTTTTCAGGATGCTTAAAGCTGGCTGGTTCTACCAATTGCGCAGTCACCTGTACCATATGGACACTGTTGTGCAGAGGGGTTGGCAGCAGTTTTTGCTGCGAGGAACTCATCGGCAGAATAAAGGCTCTGATAGGCCAAGATGCACAAATGCAAGACAACATCGGTTGGTTGTGCGGCAGGCCCAAGCTGACACAACAGCATCATTGTTCGCCACCCAACGTACTATAGTCTCTTCCATACCAATCGCGGCACCTTCCACCATCTCACTAGGCTTGGCTGAGGTGGGGGTTACGCTCACAACTGCCTTTAAGATATCTGCTTTTAACCTTACACCATCGACAGAGTCGTCTGGAGTGGTGTCGTAGCCGATCATCATTGCTGCCAGCAGATTAGCATCGCATAGTGTTCAGAGATGAATCCCGCTTCAGTCTTGGAGCAGATGACCATCGGATCTATGTGTGGAAGTGCCGACGGTCCCAACCACCCTTTGTTTTACAGAGGCATACAGCCATTACCCCTAGAGTGATGGTGTGGGGTGCTATCTCATACGACAGCAGAACGCCCTTAGTCATCCTGCGTGCAACTTTAACAACTCAACGATATGTTGATGACATCCTGCAACCGTTGGCGTTACTCTTCATGACACGACAGCCTGCGGCCATTTGCCAACAAGATAATGCCAGGCCTCGTGCGGTTTGAATATGTGTAATTGCCTCCGTGCTGCTGATACTCTTCCTTGGCAAGATACGTCACCAGACCTTTCGCCAATCGAACATGTATGGGACATGGTAGGCTGCTGGATTTGGGCACCGCAAAATGTCGCAGAGCTGGTGCAACAAGTAAGGACTGCCTGGCAGAATGTGTCGCAGGATGACATTAGGAACCTTTATCACTCCTTACCTAGACGTATAGAAGCATGCTTCGCCTCCAGGTTTGGGTGGGGGTCACTAACTATTGATTTGAACATTTAATGTGCAATTCCTAAACATTGATGGGTCCCACGGCCTTGAATTGTTTACCATATCCTTACCCGTGTATGTGCTGGATGTACATTTAATTTCAATAAAAGATAATTTATTCGTGGTGCTTTGTTTTGTATTTTGCAAAAGAGTGTATGTGCACTCCATTTTAAAATGATAAATAAAATGCAAATAGTGTAAGAAAAGGGTTTTTTTTATTAATTTTCAAAAAAATTTCGTTATGTTTACATTTCTTATATATGCTTTTAAACATTGAAGAAAAACACTTCACTTCGCTGTAAATGTAAAGTTAACGTACAGTCTGTAAAAACAAAAGCAAGTTGCTCTGTGCATATCCCAAAATGATGTACCACTTAAAATTAATACTTAATTTTCCTACCATTGACTCTAATAACCTCAAAGGCACAATCTGGCATTATAGAGATTGAATTGAGCTCAATTCCTGGCATTGGTGTCATAACACATTTTCCAAGTAACACTCATGGCATTAAATGTTCAATATGCTGTCCACCATTTTCTGAAACTAGGTTAAAATGTAATGTCACACTCTCTGCAGTAGTTTAAAGGATATTTATATTCGCTGGTATATATATTAATATGTGTCATATTAGCTGGAATATTACTAATGTGCCAGTGTATTAGTTTTTAGATTTGGCAAATTTCTGATGTTATCATGAAGAAACTTTGGTTTTGAGATAACTCTATAGTCAGAAGTCACATAGGTTGAGGTCTGGTAACCGAGGTGCCATGAATTGGGAAAATGTTGACCAATAACCCTGTCATCTGTAAAATGTTACTTAAGTCACTATTTCATATATCTACCAATATGATGTGGAGCCCTGTCATGCATAAAAATCATGTTGCCTAAGATGCCGTTTTGTTGAAGATTGAGTACCACAAAACTTCTTAACATGGATTTTTGGAGAATGGCAGTTACAGAACATGTGATGGGTCCTGCCACAGATTGCTCTTCAAAGGAGAATGGTCCAATTTTCATACTGGGGTGTTCTTAAAGCCAAAATTCCTGGCCCCCTGATAACAGCATACAGTGTCATTGCTGCCTAGTGGTGACTACTTTTTTTTTCCTGCAGCATATTAAATCCCATGTCATCTTTTACAATCTTTCCAAGTTTGGTAACTGTTGATCCAGTAGTTTTAATTTTATATAGGTTTTAAAGCGAAACTTTAATTATAATCACCCTATGTGTAAACACACACACCCCTGCACACATATATAAATCAAATACAGTATTCTTTGCTTTTCCCTACCCCTTGCTTCATACAGATTGAAAGCTTTCTGCTGGTGAAACATATTTTATACTTAAATGCTGGGTACAGGGATGGAAATGGAAGGGCCAGCAACCCATTGCCCCATTTATCCAGTATATTGAGTATATATCCAATCCCCACCTTTAATTACTTTCATGACAAAACTGTGAAAACATCTTATTCGGTTATCAACAGATGCTGTTTACATATAATGATGTACATGATGCTTTTACAGATGGACTGTTGTTTTTCATGCTGATGACAAACCTGATGAAAAAGCCATTACAACAGTTCCTAATAGTTCTGGTTCCACCTCAGAAGACAATACTGCAATTTTTGTTATGAATAATTATTTTGGTATTGGAATTGATGCCGACCTGTGTTTAGATTTTCACAATGCTAGAGAAGAAAATCCTAACAAGTTTAATAGCAGGTAATGCATTATGTTTTAAACGATTTTTTAATCTAATTTTACTGGTAATTTTTATATGAAATTGTTTACTAAGTATATTTTCAAAATATACAACCTACCAATAACTGTCCGGACACCTCTATGAATTGCATAATTTGCATATTGTATGATTGCTACTAAGCAGACAACTAGTAAGCAGGTAGCGGAATGTAGTAACCAAATAGAAACGGCATGGCATCGTGAACTGAGGGACTTTGACAGTGATGTTATCATGTGCTTCCACATAGATGACATGTGCATACGTACTATTAGCACTTGATTGTAGCATGAAAAATCAATACTTGGTGTTGTGATAATCAAATGGAAACATTCTGGTAACATCACTTTGTGCAATAATGTAGTTAAAAAAAATCATGGGGATTTTTGTGGCAGAACAACAGCAATGAAACTGGACGTTACAAAACCTAACAAGGTAGGATGTCAACCATTCATGCCTGCCAGCTTGTGTGGTTTAGCCATAGAGTGAATGGATTTTGTCCAGGGTATGCAGATTTAAATCATAAGTAAAACTGTAATTTAAATTACTTGATTTTTAAATAAAAAAAACACATTGAATAAAATCAAAACTCTAAATTATATATATATTTTTTTTTTTTTCACAGTTTAATTATATTCCAAGTCAAAATAATTTACAACAGGAAACAGGTTATTTATTTCATGTATTTCAATCTTTGGATACTAACCGACAGGTGTTACTCGTAAACCTTTTTCAAGTATTTTATTGGGTACACTTCAGATGGCTACTGAAAACTTGTCTGAGAAAAGCAGAGGCTTGGTGCTATACAAAGCACAACTACAAATTAATACTCATTTTCTAACTCTAAAATAGCGGATTGAAAAAAAAAACTGTGCTGCTTTTATTTTACTGAAGTTACAACAGTGTCAGGCAAAGGCCTGATGCTATTGCAACTCAAAAGAAGGAAAAGTTGCAGTGCAAAATCTTACTAATGTAGTTCAGGTTGGTTTTTTTTGTTGTTTTTCTTCAGTTTCTAAGAAGTCTTGTTTATTCTCTAAGAATATAATTTTCATCATTTGCAGAAATTTTCAGTTCAATTCAGTTGCCAAAAAGATTGCTTTTGTGTTCTGCTGTATAATCCTTGCTGTTTTTTTTTAATTCTTCAAGATTCGAAAAAAAATAAGGACCGTTTCTTTCACACATCTTTCATATTAGTCTCTGTCATTTTGTTGCAGGCAGCAGTTGTAAATCTTATTGCATCTAAAATATTAAATTACCTTTTTTTTTTAAATTTTATTTTAAGCATTCAACCTTTCTCTTTATCAGTTGCTTTAATTAACATTTAAAATATCTGGTAAAGTTAAAGCATTTTGAATATTGCGGTAACACCCTGGTCAAAATAGAAGTTGTATTTGATGGTAAAAACTTTATTTTAGTATTAGTCTGGGGTGACGTTGAAAAGAGATTATTTTTGACTGTTTGAAATAAATACTATATTTGGAATAGGTATTTTGATACGTCATTAAAAAACAAATTGCAAAACCTGAGAATTCATTCTTAAAGTGAGAACTATCTGTATACCAAATTTAAAAGGACACAATGACACGACCTAAGTCCTTTTAAATTCTATTTAAAAAGCCACTTTGGGTCACATCATTAAACATTAGTTCTACAAGGTTCATTTTAATTACTTTAATCTTTCTTAAAATATATTTGTCATTTTCACATGTTTATATACATAGAAATTTAAGATATTTCTGCTAAATTATGATTTTAATTTTTATAAATTTTTAATGCCTTTTTTAAATTTAGCCTTCATATTTTCCTAGCTTTCACGTGTACTAACATAATTCAAATCAAATGAAAATTTATTTAGCTAGATAAATTATATATATATCATCATCATCATATTCAACCATTATCTATCCACTGCTGGATGAAGGTCTCTCCAAATGCTTTCCACACAAGTCTATCCTGGGCCATTCGTTTCCACGTCACCCCAACCTCTTTTCTTATTTCATCCACCCATCTAGTTTGAGGACGTTTTCTAGGTCTTCGGTGGTCTCTTGGAATCCAGTTCAGAATTTCTGTTGTCCATCGTTGATCAGTTCTTCTTGCAATATGCCCAGCCCATCGCCATTTCAGCCCTTTTACTTTAACAATGATGTCCTCTACTCTAGTTTGCTCTCTCACCCAAGTGTTCCTTTTTCGATCTCTCCTAGTTATTCCAAGCATGCACCTCTCCATGCTCCTTTGCGTTGTCTGTAACTTTCGTATTGCTCCAACTGTTAGACTCCATGTCTCTGATCCATAAGAGAGGACTGGCAATACACACTGGTTGAAGACTTTTCTTTTTAGACATAAAGGCAATTTCCCCTTCAGGATAAAACTGTTTCTTCCAAATGCACTCCAGCCAAGTTTAATACGTCTGTTGAGTTCTTTCATAATGTTACCATCCATTGAAATCAGCTGGCCAAGGTAAATATATGAATCAGCAATTTCTAGCTCAATGTTGTCAACTTGTACTTTTGTTTCCTCTACGAAATTATTGAACATGATTTTAGTTTTTTGTAGGTTCATCTTGAGTCCAACTTCTTTACTTCTAGTTGAGAGCTCCTGTACCATGTCTTGGAGTTCTAATGGGTTCGTTGAAAAAATAACAATGTCATCAGCAAACCGCAAATGATTTAAATATTCACCATTTATTTTTATTCCCTTGTTATTCCAATTTATCTGCTGAAAAATCATCTGTAAAGCTGAAGTAAAAAGTTTTGGAGAAATGGTATCTCCCTGCCTCACACCTTTACCAATTTTAATAGTTTTGGTATCTTTATGTAACCGAAATTTTGCACTTGCATTTTTATACACACATTTCACCATGTCAATGTACACATCCTCGATGTCTGCTGATCTTAAAGAGTTGATGACTGCTGATGTTTTAATAGAGTCAAAGGCCTTCTCATAGTCAATAAATGCAACACACAATGGAAGTTCATATTCATGTGTTCTTTCAATTAATTCTCTTAATACTTGAATATGGTCCACTGTACTGAATCCACTTCGAAATCCAGCTTGTTCTCTTGGTTGAGCTGCATCTAATTTTTTCTGCAGGCGATGTGTTAGCACTTTTGTGAAGATTTTATAAATAGCAGGTAACAAGCTAATTGGTCGGTAATTTTTCAAATCCTCTTTATCACCTTTTTTATGCAAAAGAATTACTGTTGCAGAATCCCATTGGTTTGGTATGTTACCGCTGTTAAGACATTTGGTAAAGAATTTTGCAAGTATGTCTTCTACATATTCTCCAGCTTCTTTTAGGATATCTAATGTAATACCATCATCACCAGGGGCTCTTCCTTTCTTCATATTTTTTATTGCAAATGAAACTTCTTCTTTTAAGATTTTAGGAGCTGTTCCTTCGACTATTTCAGTGTCTTCGTTTAATTCACTGTTACTTTCGTATAGATTTTTGTAGAATTCTTCTAAGTATTTCTTCCCTATTTCTTGTTATGGTGCCATCACTCTCCTTTACCCAATGGAATGATGTGTTTCTTACCAACAGATAAACTTCCTTTAACAACCCTAAGGCTCTTGTTATTTTCAATGGCTTTCCTTACTAGCTCACAGTTGAATTTTCTTATGTCTTCTTTCATGCTTTTGCGCAGAGTTTTACAAAGTTCTATGTACTCAATCCTGGAACTGGTATTTCGATTGTCCACCTTCATATCTCTTCGCCTTTTCATGAGCTGTTTCGTCTTCTCAGATAATTTGCTATTGTGCTTTTTACAGGTTACACCACCAATTTCCCCAGCAGTTTCAACTATTGTCTTAACAATGTTTTCATTTGCTTCTGAGATATCACTTCATCAACAAGTCCTTCCAGTGCAGAAAAGCGATTTTTTAATTCCAAATTGAATGCTTCGGTATTTTCTATAAGTTTCTTTACATCCACCCTCTTAGATACTTGTTTCCTAATGAGATCCTGTCTTTCTAATTTGGTATTTTAGTGTACTTTACGTCTCACCATTCGATGATCACTTCCGTTATTAAATCTATTCAGTACGCCGCAATCTTCACTAATTGGTTTCTTGTTTGCCAGGATATAGTCAATTTTGAGGGTTCCTCCATCGAGGTGTTTCCATGTCCATTTTCTTTCGCGGTTTCTTCCTAAAAATGAATTCATGATGCTAAAACTTCAGCTTCTGCAAATTGATTGATTGATAATACGTTCATTCCCTTTCCCCCATATCCATATTTACCAACCCGATGTCTCTCCTTATTTCCCGTTGTCCAATTCTTGCATTGAAATCTTCCATGATGAGCTTTGATGTGTTGTTTCCCTTTTAAATATTGGCCAGATATATATATATATGGCCTGCAAAAGGGTTGCTGGTATCTAACTGGAAGGAGACCCACACGCTGAACGTATGTGACGATGTGTGGAACCGGCCAGGCCAGTAACCTAGTGTCCTACCCCGCCTTCAAGTGGTGCAGGCTGAGCTTTCTATTTATGTGGCAAATTAATATTTGCTACACGGATAGAAAGGCGGAAGGGGAGGGCTAATTCACCAACCCGTCTAGCCAGCGTGGTGAAATTATGGCTAATTCCTCCATTATGTTGACACACCAGAAACCATGGCCCCTAGTCTCCAGGTGCTGGAGTGCTCCTGATCAAGGCAGCGGTCAGTGTGGCATGAAAGCAGGGGGTGCTAAGAATCACTGGAATGGCCCAGGCTGCCGTTTGTTATTGACCTTGGCTACGTTTAATGGACGATCCCTTGCTTCTGAAGCAATACACAATAAGCAGCGTACTGAACAGATTTGATACTGGAGTGATCGTAATTTTTGAAGGATGTAAATTGTGCTTAAATGCCTAAATTAGAACGACAGAAGCTCATTAGGAAACAAGTAAGTAAGAGGGTGGATCTAATGAAACTGAAAGTAAATACCGAGGCATTCAAGTTGGAATTAAAAAATCGCTTTTCTGCACTGGAAGGACTTATTGATGAAAGTGATATCTCAGAAGCAAATGAAAACATTGTTAAGACAATAGTTGAAACTGCTGGGGAAATTGGTGGTGTAACCTGTAAAAAGCACAATAGCAAATTATCTGAGAAGACGAAACAGCTCATGAAAAGGCGAAGAGATATGAAGGTGGACAATCGAAATACCAGTTCCAGGATTGAGTACATAGAACTTTGTAAAACTCTGCGCAAAAGCATGAAAGAAGACATAAGAAAATTCAACTGTGAGCTAGTAAGGAAAGCCATTGAAAATAACAAGAGCCTTAGGGTTGTTAAAGGAAGTTTATCTGTTGGGAAGAAACACATCATTGCATTAAAAGGAGAGGATGGCACCGTAACAAGAAATAGGGAAGAAATACTTAGAAGAGTTGAAGAATTCTACAAAAAACTATATGAAAGTAACAGTGGATTAAACGAAGACATTGAAATAGTCGAAGGAACAGCTCCTAAAATCTTAAAAGAAGAAGTTTCATTTGCAATAAAAAATATGAAGAAAGGAAGAGCCCCTGGCGATGATGGCATTACATTAGATATCTTAAAAGAAGCTGGAGAACATGTAGAAGACATACTCGCAAAATTCTTTACCAAATGCCTCAACAGTGGTAACATACCAAACCAATGGGATTCTGCAACAGTAATTCTTTTGCATAAAAAAGGTGATAAAGAGGATTTGAAAAATTACCGACCAATTAGCTTGTTACCTGCTATTTATAAAATCTTCACAAAAGTGCTAACACATCGCCTGCAGAAAAAATTAGATGCAGCTCAACCAAGAGAACAAGCTGGATTTCGAAGTGGATTCAGTACAGTGGACCATATTCAAGTATTAAGAGAATTAATTGAAAGAACACATGAATATGAACTTCCATTGTGTGTGGCATTTATTGACTATGAGAAGGCCTTTGACTCTATTAAAACATCAGCAGTCATCAACTCTTTAAGATCAACAGACATCGAGGAAGTGTACATTGACATGGTGAAACGTGTGTATAAAAATGCAAGTGCAAAATTTCGGTTACATAAAGATACCGAAGCTATCAAAATTGGTAAAGGTGTGAGGCAGGGAGATACCATTTCTCCAAAACTTTTTACTTCAGCTTTACAGATGATTTTTCAGCAGATAAATTGGAATGACAAGGGAATAAAAATAAATGGTGAATATTTAAATCATTTGCGGTTTGCTGATGACATTGTTATTTTTTCAACGAACCCATCAGAACTCCAAGACATGGTACAGGAGCTCTCAACTAGAAGTAAAGAAGTTGGACTGAAGATGAACCTACAAAAAACTAAGATCATGTTCAATAATTTCGTAGAGGAAACAAAAATACAAGTTGACAACATTGAGCTAGAAATTGCTGATTCATATATTTACCTTGGCCAGCTGATTTCAATGGATGGCAACATTATGAAAGAACTCAACAGACGTATTAAACTTGGCTGGAGTGCATTTGGAAGAAACAGTTTTATCCTGAAGGGGAAATTGCCTTTGTGTCTAAAAAGAAAGGTCTTCAACCAGTGTGTATTGCCAGTCCTCTCTTATGGATCAGAGACATGGAGTCTAACAGTTGGAGCAATACGAAAGTTACAGACAACGCAAAGGAGCATGGAGAGGTGCATGCTTGGAATAACTAGGAGAGATCGAAAAAGAAACACTTGGGTGAGAGAGCAAACTAGAGTAGAGGACATCATTGTTAAAGTAAAAGGGCTGAAATGGCGATGGGCTGGGCATATTGCAAGAAGAACTGATCAACGATGGACAACAGAAATTCTGAACTGGATTCCAAGAGACCACCGAAGACCTAGAAAACGTCCTCAAACTAGATGGGTGGATGAAATAAGAAAAGAGGTTGGGGTGACGTGGAAACGAATGGCCCAGGATAGACTTGTGTGGAAAGCATTTGGAGAGACCTTCATCCAGCAGTGGATAGATAATGGTTGAATATGATGATGATACAATAACATAATCCACAAGAATTAAAAAAATGATAGTTTAACAACACTGTAAGCAACAGGCTCTAACACAGTGGTTCTTAACCTTCTTTAAGCCACGACCCACTTTTATAGTAGCCAAGTAATCAGCGAGCTTCTTTTGTAGTAACCAAAACATCTGCAAACCTCCCCCCTTGTCCGTCGCTGTCACATTTGCATAATAAAAGTATTTTTAGCATAGTAAACACACTAAATATAAAATTAGTGTATTAATTATATATATTAATGTATATTATAGATATAAAGTTAACAACCGTTAGTAGAATATTGCAATGTGTGTAGCCATGTTGAAATATAAAAGCGTTGGAAACAGTATGACATTCCTTATAAAAATAATTGCAACTAAAAATAGTTGTGGCGAACCCCAGGTTGGGAACCACTGCTCTAACAAGTTCAAACTTAGAACGTAACTGGTTAATTTAAATATAAAACAAGTCAGATTTTTTTTAAAAAAAAGTATTTTTTCATACCTTGATTTTGGCTGAATTGTAAGCTTATCTGGATAATTGGTAGATTATACAATTTGGTACAAAATTTACGAATGAATTATTTTGTTTTTTAAATTTTTTTTTTTTCAAAAACAAAAAGGCAACCTCTGGATTCAATGCACACATTTTTACAGTGATTAAAAATAAATTTACTAGGGGAATAATGAATTTTGATGATGGTTAAATCAGCCACATGTAAACACTAAAAGTATAATAAAAAAAAGCAGAATACTGTATTAACTAGTATACTTTTGATCTTACATGTATCTTGGTCCTGGCATAGTTTTTCGTAGCTTCCAGTATATGTTACTGTTTTAATCATTAAATAATGTATTTTAATTTTGTAAAATGACTACGGTAGTGCAGTAGTAATGTGTTCGTTTAGCATGTGATTAGCCTGGGTTTGACTCCCAACTGGGGGTGGGGGGGGAAACCTTACCATCTAACTACTTACTGTAGTTCGGGGCATTGGTTTCCCTAGACTGGTTCGTATTCCTCAGAAAATGTAGGTCCCAGCACAACATGACCCTTGCTGTCCTTATGCTGTAAAACTAAAAAAGTTTTGGGAAAATCCACAGGCCGACACGATTTTTGTTGATTTACAGTTGAGAGTTGATTTTAAGGTTTTTGATGTGCCGAAATCAAAAATCATATTAGTTTTCATGTATCATGTCAAGTTTTTTTTCTAAAGTATTTTGAATGTCCAAAAAAATGAGCAAAAAGTGGGTACTTTGTGTGTGGTTTGATTTATAGAAATGGTATGTTCAGAATTGTATGATATAGTAATTGTTACATTTTTAAAACTTCTCTATAACAGACAAAGATAGTAATTACATTAATAAGTAAGCAGTTACCTTCTACATGTAAAGCTCTTACAAACTGCTTCATAATACCAAGTTTTATACGAAGAGGAGGAAATATGATTTGTTCTCTGTGTACTAAAGGCTCGTTTATGACATTTTTTACTTTTAACGATTTTCTCACTGGTCAGACCTTTTTAGTCCAATATTCGTCACTGGCCCGACTATCTCAGAGACATAAAAAATATATATATATATATATATACCCTCCTTGTTGGCTTAGTAAAATAGTCACCATTTTCTGAACTACACAGATGGATTCAATTATGATCACTATATTTCAGTAACTTTAAAACTATTCTTGATATTTTTCCTTTAGATAAATTGAATGACCAATGTGTATTGAGCTATAAAACATTCTATTGTGAAGCAAAACACACTTGAAACTACTTTTAGAACAATCCAAAAATGGGCGCCATTCATTTGAATCATAACTTTGCATACCCATTGCATTTAATAAACCAGATATATCATGACAATCGACTAAACCGCTTCCAACTCTGAAGTATTGTAAAAGGCCATATTCCCTTTCACGATAAAATGTGATTTTCGTACCTTGCTCGAGTACATTTTTTTTTCTTTTAATCTTGAAGCTAGTATTTGAGAAACGTCTCTTTAGAAAAACCCAAATCCCTAACTAAGTCATTCAGTTCTTCTTGGTTAACACCCTAAGGTAGAAGATGAACCAGTATTATCTCCAAAGTCCACATAACGTTCAACTATTTTTGGCTATATCCTTCATTTCTTCAAGTGAAGGAGATAGGTTAAAAACAGGCACAGGTATTTTCTCTGACTGAGCAACTAGGTAGATTGCTGTTTCAAGATTTACGTATATAATATTGCTTATTATAACCGAAAGTCTGGACCAGACAAAAATATCAATCATCTATGTGCTTTTTAGGCTCTCACCGTATTATTGGAATTCCAAATGCTAGTTTATTCTGCTTATATTTTGTCCATAGTCACATATTTCCACAAAGGGCTTACATACTATATGTGGAGCCCAAGACTTGTCTTGATTACTTATTTTTACATGAAAGTAAGCAAAATAGGTTTTCTTCACAAGTAACTGATGCCTATTCTTTGACTGGGTACAATGAAGCTTCCGTAAATATAGTAAAACGAATCTGGACTGTTTAAACAATTGATCTGCCAGACATGATGCCAAGTTCAACAAACACATGGCTATTTGCTCCAATGTCTGGTTAGTAATCCAAGTATATCAATCACAAAACACAATTTTTAATACAATTTTCCTAACATAAGGATCATGCAGTACATCACTAATTTTTTCAGATTTTTATCAGCGAATCCTGCATGAATTGCGGTATCAAAAGTTTAATTCATATAATATCATATCAATAAACACAGAATGCAATAGTTCAAAAACATGATATTATACAAAACAAAAAAAAAGCATCATATTTGAAATCAGCATACAGGAATTTGTTAAAAACAAGTGTCACATGTAAGTCAGCAGAGTTTTTTGGTCAGCCTGTGCTATCAATGATTTAATTTTTTGTGTGTTTAATAAAATCTACATTTTTCAGTAATTAGCGTGTAGTAAGGGAAGATACAGTACTCCAATTCCGGACAGGTTTCACTGCAAGTATACATTTCACTCACCAATGCACGAATCCTGAAAAATTATAAGATTTTTAGAAATTGGTTTGTTGGTAGGTATGAGTATTGTGCAAAAAGTGTGTAAACTACATGATAGACTATTGGAAAATAGTACTATGGAGTAATGAATTCAGGTTCATACGTTTCAAATCCTGTGGTAATTTATGGGTGTGGTAGCAGCCTGAAGAGCATCTGCTACCGCAGTGTATTGTACCAACTGTCAAATCCTGTAGTGGTGGTGTTCTTGTATGGATACCTTTAGCTAGTATAGACTTGGACAGCTGGTCATTGTTTCTGCTACCATGAAACCAGATAATTACATTGATATCCTCGATAATCAAGTGCTTCCAATATGGCGTCAATTCCATGGAACAGATGAACATTATTACTAGGATGATAATACACTTTGTCACAAAGCTGCAGCTATTATAGACTAGTAGGAAGAGATAAGTGTAAAATGGCTGTCTTGGTCCTACCCATAGTCTTGATCTTGATCCCATCAAACAGCTTTAGGATGAAATTGAACGGCTTATGGAAAAGTGGCTCCCAGCATCTTGCCCGCTTTAGATAATGAGTAGGCTACAAAACTGTAAATAATACACCTAATTTTTTAATTGTAGAAGCCCGGTCATCTGAATTTTGCTTAACCGAAATGACCTACAAAATTTGTTTTTTAAGTGAACACTCTTTTAATGGTTTTTGGCAAAGAGGCTTATACCGTGAAAATCGTTTATAATGAACCTTGGTCATCTGAACTTTGCCTAAATGAAAGGATTTATGCTTTTTTTTTTTAAGTGGACACTTAATTAAAAAAAAAATAGTATAGAAGGCCATTTAAGCTAAGTTTGGATGACTGGTGTTCGTTGCGCTGTATAAACGATATTATCAAAAACCATTGAATGAGCATCCACTTAAAAAATAATTAAATCATATGGGTCATTTTGATTTAACGAAGTTCAAATGACTGGGGCTCTACTGTTAAAAAATTGAGTGTATTATTTACATTTTTGTAGCCTACTCATTATCTACAGGGAGCAAGATGTCTGGGGACAAAATGCTGAGGGCCCACGTTTCCAGATCCCGATGGAACGTCGGTTAAGATCGAGATCAACATGTACAAATTCTGTCATTCAACTCAGTGTGGCTTTGTGTGAAGAATGGAAACAAATTCCATTTAATGTCACCTGAGAAGACTGAAAGATTTCCTCAAAAAGTGTTGTCGGTAATCCTGTCCAACAGTGGAACATATCAAATATTGTGTATGTTTATGATTCATAAAATAATAATTGTATATGTTTCCAAATATTACCAGTGTTTTATTATCACACAAGTTTAAGTTACTAGTGTCTGGACAATTATTGGTAGTTAGTGTATTTCTAAGCAATCCTTTATTCATGTTGTATTCTGTGTATTTTTGCGTTCTCCAATCTTTGCAACTTCTTCATCATGTAATTTATAGGAAGTCGTATAGGGACAGCATCTAGTGAAAAGGACTGTCACTCTCGGTCATTAATAGTCCAACAAATTTATGGTTGAGGAATACAGTGAACAGGGCAACATAGATATACTATCATTTCTCTTGAGGCATTGAGCAGTGTTCAGCCGAGTTTTGACTTAAACGTACTGCATCAGTAAATAAGTAATAGTTTAGAAATAGCAATTCTCTGACTACAACTTATATGATGTTTAGAAAAACAGTTTTTAACTATTGTAATGAAATCCTGGCTTCGGCCATGCGTGGCATAATACAAGAACTACAACTTTTAGAGAATCAGGCCCTGTGACTCATCATGGGAGCAGTTAGAACCATCCCTATTGCAGCAATGTAACTTCTTGTGGGAATTATTCCCATTGAAAATGATATCAAGACAAATGCAGTTACTTTGTTTGAGGAATTGAAAAGACACCCTAATGATAACTACAAGGGAGTCCACAACGTTAAACACATAAAAATTTAAAAATTCAGTCTGGTTTTATACAATATGGGGTCAGAATTGCAGATCTAAATTACAATTTTTCAGTTATTGAGTGCCCTCTTGACTATATTGACACCGATATCAATTTGGACTTCGTCACAGAAATTGATAAAAAAGGGGATGCCTTGCTTACAGATCCATGCTATTGCGCTGAAAACTATCCACAGTAGATACCCTGAGGAAAATTGGCTTCATACCTATAGAGACGGGTCTCTGATATAGCTTATGGTACTGGTGTTTTCTGTAATCTTTTCTCATTTTATATTCGTGTAGGACTTTTACTTTTCACTTTGATAGCGAAGTTGAAGCTACAACCTCTGTCCAAAAAGTTCGGTGAATATGTCTATATTTATAATGGATTGGTCTTACCTGAAACAGCAATTACTGTCTTTCAAAGTAATCCCCACTGATGGAAATGCATTTCTGAGAACGGCTGTACAAGTCCTGGAAACTCATGGCATAGTTGAGGATATAGTTGAGGCATAGGAGGGATGGCCTTTAGCTGGGTCGTAACATTATGTTGGATGTCCGAAAACCTCTGGCCCTTCAGGGCTGATTTCAATTTGTGGAACAAGAAAAAGTCTGGGGAGTAGGGTGGGTGATTGAGTGACACAACTCCCTTTTGGCCAGGAACTGCTGCACCAGAAAGGCAGTGTGTGGCCGAACATTGTCGTGGAGCAGGGTCCAATTGCCTTGCTTTGTGTACTGGGTGCATACTCGATTGATCTGTTGCAGCAGACATTTCAGTATTTCCACTTATGTAGCAGCGTTTAACATTGTGCCCTCAGGAAGGAATACTTTATGAATGAGACCTTCAGAGTCGAAGAACACCACAAGCATTGACTTGATGCAGGATCTCTCACTTCACACCTTCTTGCTTTTCGGTGACCTTGAACCCTGCCACTCCATATTTTGACGCTTGCTTTTGGGGTTGTACCTTAAGCACCAGTTCTCGTCGCCCATGTTGATGGTTTTCAGGAAATTTGCGTCTCGATCTGCCATGTCGATGAGGTCTCCACAGGCCTCCAACCGAAATCCAAAGTTAAAATGGGCATTAGTCGGAGCAAAGCTTGCTTTTACACAAATCCTCCGTTAGTATGAGGTGGACCCTCTCACGACCAACTCCCACTTGCTCAGCTATCATTCGCACTGTCACACGATGATCCTGGGTCAAAAGTTCCTTCACCTTCTGTACGTTCTCCAGGGTAGATGCAGTTTCAGGCCGGCCAGTTCGGGGAGCTTCTTCCAACGTGTCCCATCCTTCTCGGAAGCGTTTTAACCACTCATAAACACACTTCAAGGTGACAGCACGTTCTTCATAAACTGTTGCCAGCATTTCATGACTCTCTTTTGCTGATTTTCCAAGTTTGAAACAGAAGAGCATATTCGTTTGCCGATCCATTTCAGGTTTTGACCGTGCGTACTACACCGACACCTTACAATATACTGTTTACTCACAATACACACACTTCCAGCGCCACCTCTTGGGAAGTTGTTCTGGCATGTCTTGACGTATCCGCCGCAGAATGCATCGTTGGCACAGTCTTGCGAACATAAGCGGTATGACGTCATTCACCAAACTTTCTGGACAGAAGTTGTATATTTGTCGTCCTTAATCAACTGCATAATCATGCATATATCATCATGATGGTATACATGAGAAATATAATTTTTTATTTTAAGGGGCCATGGTGAAAAATTGGAGATTTTCCATTTTTGAAGTCACACTATGCTCTTAGTTAAAAGTTAGGAGCTGAACGTTGGGCATCAAGGGCACTTAACAATTTTTCTTCAGTTACCAAAACGTTTTACTTGGGTGCAATTTAAAAAAGAAAATCTGTCGCGATCAACTCTAATTAAACGTTTTTAAAAAAACACCTTTTAATGAAACTGACATTATTTCATATTCCGGCCCTGAGCAGCAGCACTGTAGTCAGAAGCGTCACCCCCCCCCCCACACCCCCAATCACCCAAAAAGTTAAATTAAAATTTGCGGAAAACATAGGGAGCATTTATGAGCAATTTTATTAAAATGAACAAATGCAATTTGTTTGATCTGCTCCTTAAATGCGACAGAAAATCTGTGAATATTGTAGTGTGGGGGTTATGATCATCTTATATACATTATGGTAAGATAAAATAGTGATGTTTTTTCCCAAATTTATTTATTTCATTTGACAAAGAAAATTTTATTTTGAGGGGGTGTGGGGGGAGTTTTTTTTCAAAATTTTCCAGAATTTCATGTTGAGACAAAAACGGGAGATATGCTTTCGAGGGGGAGGGTAGGTCGACTGAATTCTGGAAACTTTACTACTGATTTTGTTTTGCGTGGCCTTCGTGATCCAGAATTGATAGCGAACTTGAAAACTGAAAATGAGCATGAAGCCACAGAACGTCGCTAAACATAAACTATCTCTAAAAAACTTCCTTAAAGGTAGAAAAGTCTACATTAAGATGCTAGTGGGAGGGAAGCAAGGTATTGTAGTTGGCCAGAGCTTACTAGATTGCAGACCATTAGTTCGCCCATAACGAAAGTAACGATGATTCTGATCTTGCAACGTGCGTCGGTGAGATTGGCAAAAGGAAAAATAAAGGATTGAGCAATCGAAATTTGCATTATATAAACAATAAAAATAAAGTTAGGTGCCAAAAATAACGACAAGGTCTAAAATCTTGGTCGTCAAAACAAAATTTATAGGTGCAAAATGCGACTGATGAACGCTAATCTCGAGGACTGGACACACGACCGCAGAAAGACGAGATTCTGATCCTCTCAAAATAAAAATCGCCGAGGAAGGTCACGTGGTATGAAAGCGGAAGTGGGGGCAGAATGAATGGAAGCTTGGAAAGCAGATAAAAAGCAAATGGTGCAGTACGGATGACAATTAATGGGAAGGAATTTAATAGCGAAGTTTCAATGTTTGCATTAAAATTTTTTTTTTTTTTTTGTGAATGTTTGGAGTTATTTTTTTGCATTGCAAAATTTTTGACGCAATTTGTGAAAATGTATCATCTTGCATACGTTTTGAACCGCAAACTGCGATGCGATACCGCTTCTTTCCAATGCTGGACCCATTTCAAATCATGAAATCATTTTTAAATTTTTTCTAATATCGGTTATTTCAACATTATCTGACTCCTTTTATCACAGTGTTCGTTTTTAGTGTATTTTGTACACTTGCTAAGGCTATGAGGTCTAATTTATCTTTTATTTTTAAAAACCATATTTATGGCCTCACCTTGTTTGGCGCAGAATGACCCTTGCGCCAAGTGCAATCAACTAACCAATCGTTCACCTTTTTCCGTTCCCTACTTGCTTGGCTTTTTTATGGTGCAAGAGCATCTGGGCTATACTGCGCCAGCGTTCTCTACAGTGTTGTTTTTTTAAATATGTCATGCAAAACATGGAACCCCTTACTTTTGATAGAGTAGCTCCTTTCTCGGTTTGAAGGATAGGTTTCCACGCTGACTAGGTTTTCTCTGTTGCCTGGCTCAGTAATGATAGTAGGAGACAGCACAATGTTACAACTCTGGACTGTAAATCTATTCCAAACCTCAAGTAAAAATCAACAAATTGTTTTAATTAAATTTTAATATGTCACATACTTCTTGTAAGTTAGCACACAAGGCATTGACAAAAGAATTATTTAGTTCAGAATTGCTTGTATAAAAAATATATTTCGATATTTTGTTTTAATTGACATCTGTTAGTAGCTAATGAAAATTGATTATCAAATTACTGTGTATGTATAACGTATCTGGTAATTATGTATTATATGCAGTCCAGTTATTTTGCTGTGTTCTCAATATTAGTGATAATACTAGTTTTTGAAAGAAAGTAATTTTTTGTTGTAACTTTTATAGGCTTCACAATAAGGGAGTTTATGTGAAAATGGGTTTGAGGAAAATGGTTAGTCGAAAAACCTGGAAAGATTTACATAAAGAAATAAGATTAGAAGTGGACGGTAAAGTAATTGATCTACCACCGGTTGAAGGAATAATTATTTTAAATATTTTAAGGTAAATTTAATTCTTGTATTTAATACACATTTGTTTCTTTCTCATGCATGCAGTTGAATAAACGATGTTCAGGGTGTTTTCCTCTGGATATTTTATTGGTTTTTAGAGCTACAAAAAACTTTGTATTAGTTATGTTCTTTATTTTGTTTAAATATTGAATGTTTAAGAGAACAGTTTCCAGTCGGACCCATATATAAGCTTGGGACCAATGAAAATGCTCACTATATCCTGTGGCTCCCTAATCCGTTTAGGAATCTAAAAGTACAAACTTTGAAAATAATGTATAAAGGTAATATATGTGCATGTAACATGCATACAATAATATTCAACTTTAAATTTCTGTACAGTATACTAAATGAACATGTATCATCATCATATTCAACCATTATCTATCCACTGCTGGATGAAGGTCTCTCCAAATGCTTTCCACACAAGTCTATCCTGGGCCATTCGTTTCCACGTCACCCCAACCTCTTTTCTTATTTCATCCACCCATCTAGTTTGAGGACGTTTTCTAGGTCTTCAGTGGTCTCTTGGAATCCAGTTCAGAATTTCTGTTGTCCATCGTTGATCAGTTCTTCTTGCAATATGCCCAGCCCATCGCCATTTCAGTCCTTTTACTTTAACAATGATGTCCTCTACTCTAGTTTGCTCTCTCACCCAAGTGTTTCTTTTTCGATCTCTCCTAGTTATTCCAAGCATGCACCTCTCCATGCTCCTTTGCGTTGTCTGTAACTTTCGTATTGCTCCAACTGTTAGACTCCATGTCTCTGATCCATAAGAGAGGACTGGCAATACACACTGGTTGAAGACTTTTCTTTTTAGACATAAAGGCAATTTCCCCTTCAGGATAAAACTGTTTCTTCCAAATGCACTCCAGCCAAGTTTAATACGTCTGTTGAGTTCTTTCATAATGTTGCCATCCATTGAAATCAGCTGGCCAAGGTAAATATATGAATCAGCAATTTCTAGCTCAGTGTTGTCAACTTGTATTTTTGTTTCCTCTACAAAATTATTGAACATGATCTTAGTTTTTTGTAGGTTCATCTTGAGTCCAACTTCTTCACTTCTAGTTGAGAGCTCTTGTACCATGTCTTGGAGTTCTAATGGGTCCGTTGAAAAAATAACAATGTCATCAGCAAACCGCAGATGATTTAAATATTCACCATTTATTTTTATTCCCTTGTTATTCCAATTTATCAGCTGAAAAATCATCTGTAAAGCAGAAGTAAAAAGTTTTGGAGAAATGGTATCTCCCTGCCTCACCCCTTTGCCAAGTTTGATAGTTTTGGTATCTTTATGTAACCGAAATTTTGCACTTGCATTTTTATACACACGTTTCACCATGTCAATGTACACATCCTCAATGTCTGTTGATCTTAAAGAGTTGATGACTGCTGATGTTTTTATAGAGTCAAAGGCCTTCTCATAGTCAATAAATGCAACACACAATGGAAGTTCATATTCATGTGTTCTTTCAATTAATTCTCTTAATACTTGAATATGGTCCACTGTACTGAATCCACTTCGAAATCCAGCTTGTTCTCTTGGTTGAGCTGCATCTAATTTTTTCTGCAGGCGATGTGTTAGAACTTTTGTGAAGATTTTATAAATAGCAGGTAACAAGCTAATTGGTCGGTAATTTTTCAAATCCTCTTTATCACCTTTTTTATGCAAAAGAATTACTGTTGCAGAATCCCATTGGTTTGGTATGTTACCACTGTTGAGGCATTTGGTAAAGAATTTTGCGAGTATGTCTTCTACATGTTCTCCAGCTTCTTTTAAGATATCTAATGTAATGCCATCATCGCCAGGGGATCTTCCTTTCTTCATACTTTTTATTGCAAATGCTACTTCTTCTTTTAAGATTTTAGGAGCTGTTCCTTCGACTATCTCAGAGTCTTCGTTTAATCCACTGTTTCCCTCATACAGCTTTCTGTAGAATTCTTCAACTCTTCTAAGTATTTCTTCCCTATTTCTTGTTACAGTGCCATCCTCTCCTTTTAATGCAATGATGTGTTTCTTCCCAATAGACAAACTCCCTTTAACAACCCTAAGGCTCTTGTTGCTTTCAATGGCCTTCCTTACTAACTCACAATTGAATTTTCTTATATCTTCTTTCATGTTTTTGCGCAAAGTTTTGCAAAGTTCTACATACTCGATCTTGCGACTGGTATTTTGATTGTCCACCTTCATAAGTCTTCGCCTTTTCATGAGTTGTTTCGTCTTCTCAGATAATTTGCTATTCTGCTTTTTACATATTACACCACCAATTTCCCCAGCAGTTTCAATTATTGTCTTAACAATGTTTTCATTTGCTTCTGAGATATCAATTTCTTCAATAAGTCCTTCCAGTGCAGAAAAGCGATTTTTTAATTCCAACTTGAATGCCTCGGTATTTACTTTCAGTTTCATTAGATCCACCCTCTTACTTACTTGTTTCCTAATGAGCTTCTGTCGTTCTAATTTAGTATTTAAGTGCACTTTACATCTCACCATTCGATGATCACTTCCAGTATTAAATCTGTTCAGTACACTGCAATCTTCAATAATTGATTTCTTGTTTGCCAGGATATAGTCAATTTCACTAGTTCCCCCATTTGGGTGTTTCCATGTCCATTTTCTTTGCGGTTTCTTCTTAAAAAATGAATTCATGATGCTAAGGTTTTCAGCTTCTGCAAATTCGATGAGTTGATCGCCACGTTCATTCCTTTCCCCATATCCGTATTTACCAACCGATGTCTCTCCTTGTTCCTGTTGTCCAATTCTTGCATTAAAATCCCCCATGATGAGCTTGATGTGTTGTTTCCCCTTGGTATGTAGCTGTTTGATTTCTTCATAGAATTCCTCAACCTCCTCGTCGGTATGGCTTGATGTTGGTGCATATGCCTGTACTATCTGAAGTTGGTATCGCTGGGTTAGTTGAACAACGAGCCTCGCTGCTCGATCTGACGTGCTTTCAACTTCAAGAAGGTAGTCTTTAATTCTTTTGTTGATTAAGAAGCCAACACCACTTGTTCTTCCAGTTTCCGTTCCTCTATAATAAAACAAATGTCCGCTTTTCAGTTCCACCAACTCTTCACCTTTTCTTCTAATTTCACTGAGTCCTACAATGTCCCATTTGATCTTGTCTAGTTCCTCTTCCAATTCCTGAAGTTTTGCTTCAGAAGCAAGGGATCGTCCATTAAACGTAGCCAAGGTCAATAACAAACGGCAGCCTGGGCCATTCCAGTGATTCTTAGCACCCCCTGCTTTCATGCCACACTGACCGCTGCCTTGATCAGGAGCACTCCAGCACCTGGAGACTAGGGGCCATGGTTTCTGGTGTGTCAACATAATGGAGGAATTAGCCATAATTTCACCACGCTGGCTAGACGGGTTGGTGAATTATCCGCCCGCACCCCTTGAAGGCGGGGTAGGACACTAGGTTACTGGCCTGGCCGGTTCCACACATCGTCACATACGTTCAGCGTGTGGGTCTCCTTCCAGTTAGATACCAGCAACCCTTTTGCAGGCCAAATGAAATATATGCATATATATATATATTGATTAAATTGAATAGTTAGCAAGCTATTATTCATAGAAAGGAATTAATAGATAATAGGTACTTAGTAGTCAAAACAATTCAATAATTGGTCCTTCAGTGCTAATTTATGCAGCTTAAAGAAACCATTATTAACAACAGCAAAATTTTAGTATGATTGTGACATGTAGTACCTTCTAATGTAATATACATAAATACACTATACTTAAATGTATATTAACTTAGACAAAATTGAAGTTGTAAAACCCATATAAATTAGAGCAGTAAAAACATATAAATTAAAGTAGTAGAAACAATTTAAAGTAAAAAAGTAAAATTATGGTAAGAGAAGGAAATGAAAGATTAAACAATACCAAGAATTTTGTTCTTCATCAGGGACCGCACAAAATCCCTGTTATTGGTTTGCTTTTTCTGACTACAATAATTGAGATTTGTGATCAATACTGAATCCCAAAGCAGAATGTTTTGCAATGTTCTGCAACAAGCCTTCAGCTGATCAAAAATGTTCTACAGGGGATGCATATACAGGGTGAATTTGACCTAATCTGCCAAACGAAAGGGGGTGATAGAAGAGCCCATGTGGAGCATAAAAAAACACTGCAACCTTGTTCTATCTCAATCCATTTTTGGTTATGGTGAAAAGAAGGAAAATGTGCCAAGTCTGGAAAAAAAATTGTGAGGTTGCTGAAGGACATACATGCAAAATAAGTACATATTTGGAAAGAGCAGAGAAAGTCCTATAAGATGACATTTTCATCAGGATATCTAAATTTAACGTCAAGCTACAAGCGCTGAAACATTGGCAAAGTGCAAAATCGAATTGTCACCAAAATCTGTAACCGGCAATTCCACAAACACCCTTATAACTACAGTTGGTCAAATTTACCAAAAACTTGTCCATTCTACCAGCCTTCGAATAAACCTACAATTAACCATATTGGTATTCTACTTCAGGAGAAATTTAGCCTTTTGTCTACAGTACATCACTGAAATCAGCGTTCATCAGAAGAGACATTCGACGAACATTTGCAGATGTGTTCCAACCTTCCTGCATGCGCATCCTACTTGGCCATCTACATCGCCAGATCTGACTCCAATGGGCTTCTTTGTTTGGAGTTTCCTGAAGCAAAAGGTTTACTGCACAGAATTTGTCAGTTTGTTAGACTTTAGTATCCGGCTCGACGAAGCAATAGTAAAATTGAGGGATGAGCTTTCGCTAAGAGCTACTGCGGTTTCAGTTCGTAAGCAGGCAGGTGCATGTATCAGGTGTGAGGACGACCAGTTTCAGCAGCGGCTTTAAGTATCACACATTCTTCTGAATGCATACATCCTTTAATCACAGACGTGGGATACGTCTATTGGGATTGGGGGTTTTTTTGGGTTTTTTTTCGTGAAAGACGTAGGAAATGTCATACTACTTTTGTTTCCATTGTGTTTGTACACTTCAAAACAAATTTTACTTTTATTGGTTGGCTTTAAAACTTTCGCTCTTGCACCTAAAAAACAACAGGCCTTTTCCGACGAACACCGATTTTAGTGATGTATTTCAGACATAAGGCTAAATTTCTCCTGAACTAGAATACCGATATGGTTTATTGTAGGCTCATTCGGAAGCTAGTAGAATGGGCAAGTTTTTGGTAAATTTGATCGACTATAGCTATAAGGATGTTTGCGGAATTGCCAGTTACAGATTTTGCACTTCACCAATGTTTCAGCACAGATATCGTGATGGAAATGTCACCTTATAGAACATTTTCTGCTCTTTCCAAATATATGCTTATTTTGCGTGTAGATCTTTCAGTAACCTCACAAATTTTGTTTTTTTTCAGGCTTGGCTCATTTTCCTTTATTCCACCATAACTCGGAAACGAATAGACAGGACAAGGCTGCAATGGTTTTTTATGCTCCACATAGGCTCTTTTATCACCCTCTTCGTTTGGCAGATTAGGTCAAATTTACCCTGTATATGTTTATATATGGATTATGGACATTTTTAAATTCTATAAAACATAAATTCCTTTTTTTAATAGAAATGCAGAAAATATTCATTGGATTTTTTTTTCTTTTTTTTTTTTCTAAGACCAAAAAAAATTTTGATTCTTCCTGCGATTGTTCTGCAGTGAAGTTGTTTGTTCTGTGATGTGTGTCACACTTTTTAGCGCGTTCTGCTTTGGGGCACTGAATGAACCAATATCAATTTAAAAAGAAACATTTAAAAATAGTATAAAGCCAGTAATTAGTTTAAAAATATATTTTAATAATTTTAAAATGTCTTTTTTGGTAAAACTAAAAACAATTTCAATTGTTGTAAGCGGCCCAAAAGAAAACTTACAAATAGATACAGCTATGGAAAGTGATTAAAGTGCAGAAGTAAAATTAAAAAGAGTTAAAAATAAAACAGCAGGAAAGTTAATAAAAATAGATAAGAAGACTATAGAGAGAAAATTCATTAATTATACCAAAAAATTTTACAAGAGAATTACACTCAAACACAGAATTATTAATTCATAAAAAATATATAAGTTCAAATAAACATGTATATTTAAAATAAACAGATTTTTTTCTTTACATTTGTAATAAACACAGAAGTGTGCAATCAGAATAAAGACATAAGTATATACAAATTAAGCAAAAATTTCATTATGAACGTTGAGAACGCAATGTATATGCAAACAACAGCCAAAAAACACTTCCTAAAATTCCAGAACCAGATATCAAAACATTTACCTACACTACAAGCACAAATTTATTAGTATCACAAATGTAATTGTAAGAAATAACTAAGCTAAAGTAGAAGTGACAAGAAATATTTAAGAAAAGTGCTGAAGGATTAGAAGATTAAGTAAGAAAGTAATTAAAAGGAATGCGTATGTGTGTGAGATTTGACATGTCTTGGGTGTAGCAGAAAATAACACTGGGGCTCTTTCTGCTAGAAAAGTTGCTTTTTCACTAGGACTTAAAATTATAAATGGTTCTTTTATATTGGAGCAAAAATAAAGCAAAGGGTAGGATATAATCAATGTTAAAAGTGGAAACGAAGATATAGTTAAAAGCATGTGTAAACTGAAATGAAATGGAGGGTTTAGGATAAAGTTTTCTAACAAAATTATGAACCAGATTCTTAGTGAAGTAATATAGAACATTATTGTATTTGCATTTTGGTATGAGTTCTTGAAAGTTTTTTAATTTAAGGTTAGTGTTACTACAGATTCTGTTGATGTGAGAACACTGTGAACAGATAATGTTTCTGTGGACTTTTTTGGATATGTTGGGAGTCCCAGTTTGTGAGGAAATTCACTTTAAATCTGAAGTCTTGCCTTTTATCATACAAGTCAATTTCAGTAAGAGAGTTGTCGTTGATGCTGATATTTAAATCTAGGAAAACACCACTCTTGTTGCCAGGTTTGTTTGTTATGTGGTCATCAATGTACCTAAATGTGACTTGTTGTTGAAGGTAAGCTTTTTCATAAAAATGTAGGTATAGGTTTGCCAGAATACTGGAGTAACTGGCTCCTGTGGGAATTCCGTGGGTTTGTACACAAAGCCTGCCAAACGTTTTCATGTTGTTTTCGAGGCTAAAGGAAAGAAGGTTTTTGCAGTTGGATGCTTCCAGCCCAAAGAAATTCTATTTTTTAAGGTAGTGAAAGTTTGGAACACTGTACAATGTTAGTAGAATTGAATAAATTTTCAAAAATTTTGGAACTTGCTCAAGTTTTGCTGTAATCAGGCATGTAGATGAATAGGGGCTCACATTGTATAGAAGGTGTGTAAGGAGCCAAATTGTCCAATTTGAAGTTTAAATGTATCGTCAATAAATTAGATTCAAAGTTTAAACTGAAAATTCAGAAATTTTAATTCAAAGTATGTTCATGAAAGCTAATTGTCATTGCAAAATGGAGTCTTAAAACTCAGAAAAAAAATATGTAGTTGAAAGAAACTGTCTTGAGTCAATCATAAATACATTAGTGATTTAGAGAGGGTCTTTTTTTCTTTTTTTTTGTCTTAGAGAAATAGAAATTGGTTATTTTTGGTATTGCCTTAATGCACACAAATATCTATTTATATCCTTCTTGAATTCATTAAATGCCTCAGATTACTTGGCATTTTTTGATTGCTGTATAAAAAAAATTTGGGGCATTAGTATTATGGTAATTAGATTGGCATGATGTACATATAACATTTAGGTTTTGCAATTAGTCGTATTTTGAGTTTTATGTTTAAATGTAATGCTTTTGAATTGTCATGATATTAGAAATTGTAATCAGCATTACTTACTATTTGATTTGATAATGCTCATAGTGTGCATTGTATTGTTCTGAATGCTTTTTAAATAACCAAGCCAATTAGCATATACATTCAAATTTAAATTTAATTATGAACTCACTCTCTCTACCTTGTATACACCTTACAATATTATATGTTTATTTTTTGTATAACGTTGTTTAGTATGTCAATGATTCCAATAACTGCAAACTGTGTACAAATATAACAAAGAAATAAAAATCATTTTTAATCCCTTTGCTGTGGGCTAGTCTGACAGCCTTAGTTCCTCAGATGATTATAGGTGTAGGAAATCAATCACTTTTCAGGTGTAGGAAATCAATCACTTGTCAAGTGATTTGTTTCAATCAGTGTCAGTGACGGAATTGACTTGTCCCTTTTTTACATAGTCGTTAATTGACTTCAAATCACAAGTAAATTTATAAAAAGGGTATCAGTTCATAAATTTTATATTTTATAAATATTTTTTATATGAATTTCAAGAAGGTTGGGCGAATTTTTATTCCACAAGGAAAGCATAGGTCATTCTGTGCCAAGTAAGGCTTTCAAAAATAATAAGATTCACAAATAGCCAATTAGTTTTAAGCAATAATTTATGGAAATTGAATAAGCATTAAAAAATTATGCAGTATGCATTGAAACTCATCCTATACAGAGAAGAACCAAATCCATTGATCAAGCCCACACTATACTAATAGCTTGGCCGATATGTTTCCCACAGTTAAGAGGTGGAAAAATAGTATTTAAATGTACTATTACAATTTTACACATAAAATAGCATTCTATGGAATGTAATGTGGATACCTGATCTTAAAGAATACAAAAAAAAAAAAATCCTGATCAGAAGTACACATTGCAGGTCAAAACATAACCTTAGTATTAGCATAGATTTATAAGTGAACAAAATGCTATAGCAAGTGTATTATGACTGAAATGTAGGCTAATAGTTCTTTGTAAAAAAATAAAACTACAAAAAGAGCGTGAATTCTAAGAGAAGCTCAGACCATCAAAGATCAAATAGAAAAGCTTGCTTAGGCTACGTTTTTGATCAGCCATGTTCTAAAATGTACTTTATTTCCTTGAAGCATGGTTGTATCTGAGTCTAGGATGTGGGGAATTTTTTTTTTTTTTTGGAAAAACGTAATTAGTCATGGGAGTGGGATCCTTGAAATATGCTTGAATTTTTACCAGCAATTCTGCTAGACATCCTGGTACTTTATCAAACAAGATTATTATTGTAAGGCCAATTGTTAAGTATTAAATATGTTCAGTTTAATTTATGAATGAATTTTTCCTTTTGTAAGGTTTTATTTCAGAAACTTTAAATGTTATTTCAAAAGCTGAAATTATCTATTCTTGCTAATTTTTTTTTTTTATCAAATAGGTTAAAAAACTAAAATTGATGCAATATTATAATTTAAGGTGAATTGTAATTTTTTGAAAAACAATGTTTTTGAACCTTTTAATGAAGTTAATCTGTATATACGATTGAACATTTTGTTAACAATTGTAATATTTTTTTAGTTATTAATTTCTAGTAATTAATAGGATATGCAAATTTCTTAGATTGTCACTTTAAGAATATATTACTGTAACACAAAAATATAAAATATCAGTTGTAAATGAAAATGCATGCTTTATGTGTGTATGGAAAAACCATATTGAGTATGACTGCTATTTAAAACATCTCCAAGGCTCATCGCTAACCACCCCGAGAATGTTTCTCTAATAAGCATTATCAGAACTTTACAAATCCGTTTGCCATTGATGAGTAGTCGTAAAACTTTTTCTCCTAGAGGTTTACTGAGGCAAAAGAGTGTAGTTCACCATGATTTGTCAAGCCCTAAGCATTATATATAAGTGCATGATTGTTGATGATTTATACAATTATTTTCATTACAGCTGGGGCTCTGGGGCCAATCCATGGGGTCCAGAAAAAGAAGATAGTTTTTCAAAACCCACTCACTATGATGGAATGTTAGAGATTGTTGGTGTAACTGGAGTTGTTCACATGGGCCAGATACAAAGTGGCTTGAGGAGTGCCATTCGAATAGCCCAAGGAGGGCATGTGAGTAAAAGCATTGGTACTTCCAAATACAGTCGAACCTCGTTAAAATTGAACACACTTAACATGAATTATGAATTACTTTTAACACAAACCGTTTCATGAAGTCTTGCCAAATTGTATAAGAATTCCCATTACTTTTTTTTCCTTTAACACAAACATGGTTAAGACGAAATACCTTTTACTACGAACTGATAAACAATGGCCCTTGGAAAATTACGTCCATGTAACACAAACAAAACATGCTTTATAAGATCACAGCTACTCGGTGTGAATTTCAACTGATTGTAGTTGACAAACTAAACATGTGGGAGTGCTAACTTTTATATACACTTGCATAACAAACATTTCCTGTTGGTGTTTACATGTGATAAGAACTTAAAAACGTTTTCTTTACCATAAATACTGTACAAGTGAAGTTCGTCTTGAGGTGGACGGGTGCATTAGAGGGCTAAATTTGCATTATGAGACAGTCGAATGTCAGTTCTTTTGTGATATGTGTTTTATACTTGATTCCTTAAATGCTTAAGTATAAAAATGAAGAAACAGAAAAAAGAAAAAAAAACAGTTTAGAAAGAAATCTAGAAATTCTAAATATGGTTTATGCAAAGTTGAATAAAACAGAAATTTCCTTAAAGTTTAGGATGTCAAAGGGAACTTCATTGAAAATTTTAAAAAATCAGGAAAAAATTTAAGCTTCTTGTGCTGTTAATCAGTTTCAGCCTACTTGAAAAAGAATGAGAATTTCCAAAAAGGAAGAAGTTGAAATAGTGCTGATGAGGTGAATTAGAGGGATTTAGGAACTCTTAAATTTACAGGTGCCATTTTACAAGAAAAGGTCTGCTTTTTTTGCTAATGCCCTGAATTAGTGATTTTAAATGCTTGTCTGAATGATTACACAGATTCGAGGACAGCCATGGGATAATGTGCAAAAAGGTGTGTGGTGAAGAAGCTGGTGTAAACGTTGAAACAAAAAACGAATTCCTGAAAAACAAATTGCATACGATTTTGAAGAAGTATGTAATGTTAGATGAGACTGCAATTTTCTGATGAACACTTCTTAATCACACTTGTTCCTTAAAAGGTATAAAATGTTCTGGAGGCAAGCATAGCAAAGAAAGTTTGTCGGTTTTAGTGGCTTGCTATGTGGATGGAACAGAAAAGTTGCCGTTACTAGTTATTTCGTCACTACTTTATTTGATCACTACTTATTTTATTCGTATTATTACTATTATTTTATTTGTCACTACTTATTTTAGCATCACTACTCTGCACGGGAAAATTCAAGGTCGGATACTTTTTAGACAGACCTTGTATGTGTGTGTGTTCTAAACATCTAATTCCTTGTTTGCTGTGTTTTGTATGCCAATAATAAACTAGTTCCATATCAATCAACTTTTGTGACTGAGTATTATATATCATTTCCAGCAAATGAGACAGTTAACACACAAAATTGTCGCATTTAGGCGAAGGAAAATCCATGTATGCACCAGGACATTACTTCGCATTCTCCTAAAGTGACTGCCTAGTATGGGTTCATGTCGACATTCATCCTTGGCCCATTCTTCTTTGAGGAAATTACTACGAATTGCCCTGTGACAGCTGTGAGGTACCATAACATATTACAGTCATTCGCTTTACTGCAACTACGGCAATGAAAGTGCCTCACAGCTATCATTTTTGTCCAAGATGGTGCACTTCTGCATGTAAGATGGTGCGTGAAACTCTCTTTACTCACATTTCACAAATATGCATGTTATTAGTCATGCATTTCCTAATTGCTGGAAATCATGTTCGCTGGATCTCAATCCATGCAATTTCTGGTTGTGTGGATATTTAAGGAATTCGGTGTATCCTGGAGGTGTTGCTACATTGACAGATTTGAAGTACCATATCACTCTGCATGTATGAAGCATCACACAGGACCAGTTGCAATCTGCTCTTGAATACACTGCCGATTGGCTTCAGATTTTACAAATGCACAATGGTGGACACATTGAGCAAGATTCATTACATTGTTCTGTACAGGATTAACAGGGGGTAGTCAGATTCTTTTTCTCTGTTTATAGTACCTGCATTTAAATGTTCATTGGTAGCCGACTAAGAAATTCTAGCAACGTTATTTTTGTTTAGTGTTGGTCACTTCATCTGTTTGTTTTGCTGAAAAGTATCCCTAGCAGACGTTCTTGAACATTTGTTTGCTAAATTCCTTTTCCGCATCCTTTGGATAATCTGTATACCAATTTTGGTATCAATCTGCTGAACAGTTTTGGCTTCAGGATGCTCTCAATAGGCCAAGTTTAATTATGGCGTCCCTTTATATCAGTAGTATATGCAATAATAAGTTAATCAGTT
>QLNU02015360.1:64995742-65009838 GCA_006491805.2 Dysdera silvatica
AGTTACGACCGGAGTACTAGCATGGTCAGTAGTGTATATATTTATATTGTAGACATATATAAAGTTTGTTTGTTTTGGTAGTTCTACATACCAAAGCTACACGATGGGCTGCCTGAGACGGGACCGCCGGCTTAACTAAACCTCCGAATCATGATACGTTTACAAATAAATAACCCTGGCTTCTGAGAGATTCAAACCCACCATCCAGTAAGTTAGTAAGAGATGTATAAAATGATTTTTTTAAAACCGCTATTCACGTTTCGAGAGTGACACAGATTTGCGACCTACTTATTTGGTTTTATAACCATCAAGGTGTTTTAATTTTATTATTTATACTGTTGTTTTAAAAAAATTTTAATCAATTTTCCGATTTTTTGCAGTTACAATGAACAGTTTCCAACAAAAATCAGTTTGCGAATCACCAATGGTCACGGCCCATTTTGATGTTAAAGACATGCAGAGGGATTTTTTTTTTAAACTTTGTTATTTTTCTTAAGCTTATTGTAATCTAATTTTTTTTAATTAAATACAAAATTTTTGCAGCTCAGAAACTTTTCATGGGCCACTAAAAATCAGTTCGCGACCCATTGGTCACGACCCACAGTTTGAAGACTTCTAATTTATGGCATTATGCACTGTATCCATGTATCTCCAAAGTGTAACGTTATACCCAATGGCGTATAAGGGGGGTAATGTGGATCATAACCCCCCATGGGATCTCACACCCCCAATGGGAAAAAATTACAATTAGGTCTATTGTACCCAAACTAATTATACAGTGCCCCTTATGAATTTTCTGTGTACGCTTTTGGGTATAACTATTTTAACGTCATTATTTGCATTGCACTATCAGGAGTCATCGCCAATGTGTGTGAATCATCAAAAAACTCGCCAAATTTAAAAATCGTGTATCTCAGAAGTTATTAATGACAGACATAAACAAAAACAATACTTGGTATTCCGGAGTGACTATATTCTATCAGTGTCATCTATTTTTGTTGAGGGTACGAAAATTTTATTCGAAATACAAAGCATTATATTTAACATTGAGTTAATGTAAACCCTATAATTTCAACTGCATATTTCTCAAAAACCTAATGTGATAGAGCATTTCTAATGCCAGATTCAAAATCAGGGGGCTGAATTCTTCAAGAAATGCTAGATTGCATACCAGAAGCAGGCAAAAAGTTAAAAATTTGTTGATTAGTGTAATTAGTTCCCTAGGCTTTAAGAGGTTCAGATTCCTTGAAAAAATGCAGGTCCATTGTCTTACAGTTGGTATTCCTTCAGTATATTAATAACTCCATTTCAACTGTGATTACAAATTGCTATATACAGGGTTTGTACAGGGTCAGGAAAAGCTTGAATTTTAAAAAATCCTTTCAAGGCCTTGAATATCAAGTAAATATAAGATGATGCATTGAATTGTTTAGTAATTTAAACATCACCCACATTTAATTTAGATATTAAATTGTCTGTTACAGGTTATTTACACGATGTAACTGATGCCATGATATTTTTAACTGTCTTACGCATTTTCGTCCTAAATTTTGTGTAGCAATACAGATTTAGAGGACATGTTTTTTATCAATCTATAAAAATGTGACCTATCCCTAAAAATTCAAACTTCAAAGAATTTAAAATATGTATGATTTTGTTGCTCATATTCACCATGCATATGTTTGTATATACAGCATGGTCCTAAACTCTGACAAAATTAGAGGGGTTGTTGGGGACACCAAATAAGACATATTTACCCATATCCCTATGTTCAGTTTGGCTGTAGAGCGTAACTACTGTTTACGTCCATCACGTTGCTACGTAGCCAATTACATGAATTAAATACAATTTTTGATGCATAATTTAAGTGATTGAGCTAATAATATAGTAGAGACAAAAAAATTCGGAATTCAGTTTCCTGATCTGTGTTACTATGTAGTGAAAATAAGCCTAAAACTGCCTTTCTTAACACACTGGAAAAGAGTTGGGAACTGCCAAGTATGTGTAACAGGTGAAGAACATCAAAATAAAAATTTTTTGTTCAGTGAATTTTTTTCCAAAAATTAGCCATTCGGGCACTGCAGCGAATTTAGTATTTGCATCCACCACATTCAAGGTTTCCACAAAGATCTACAATGCACCATTTCACAAATTTTTAAAATTATTTAATGTCATTTGTTTGTGGTTTTACGGCTCAAAGACTACAGTGGTCATGCTGCGCCGGGACCTACTGTTTTCCGAGGAATCCGAACCTCTTAAGGCCTAGGGAACCAAACCCCGGACTACAGTGAGCAGTGCGATCTTTATGAGATCTCTGAGTAAGCGTTCTTTTTGCACTGCTGGGAGTCGAACCCGGATTAACGGCGTACTAGGCGAACGCGTTACCACACTGCGCCACCGCAGGGCCTATTTAATATCAACAGACGTCGGGTTCTCTCCGGCGATTTTTTAAAATCAGTTAAATTCACCGGAATTGTATGTGTAGAATCCATGGTCGTAACTGAAGCGGCAGATTCTAGGGTGGTCCTGAACCCTACCGACAACATAAGAGGGTTGTTAGTATGTACACGTCAAGGCAAACAGTTTGCATAATTTTCACATTGACTATTTAGTCAGTCAGAAAAAATAATACACTAACATCCACAAGTAAATACTTTTTTAACAGATAAATGAAAGTAATTTACCAATTTATGAGTCAATTCCAGGAGTCAAAATAGCAGCTTAAAGTGGTGTCCAAGGGCATTGTTACATAGCTGACACTGTAAAATGAAGGGTTGTCGTACCCTCTTGCAGATTCCTTGTGTGCATTAATCTTGTCTACAGCAACAATGATTCTCACGACTAGATCTTCAAGGGAATCCACTGGCATGTTGTACACTGTTTTGAGGTAACTGCAGAAGAAAAAGACCAGTGGATTAAGGTCCAGAGAACGTGAAAGTCAAGCCACTAGTCCATCATGCCCAATCCACCGCCCAGGATAAATCGCATTTAGAAAATTATTCACTTCAGTGGCAAAGTGTGCAGGTGTCCCATTATGCATGAACCACATAACCCTCCGTGTGATAAAAGGAACATTACACAGCAGATTAGAAAGCATTTGCTCCGGAAAGATACCGTATGCTTGCCCGGTCAAATGATCTAGCAAGAGGTAGGGTCCTACTACAGAATCACCAATAATACCTGCCCATACGTTGACAGAAAATCTCTGTTGCTGTTTATGAGGGTTAGTGACATATGATTTTCAAGAGCCCAAATATGCTCGTTGTGCATGTTAAAAATACCTTCCCGGGTAAACAGTGCCCCATCAGTTAATAGCACTAATACATTAAATTCTGCACTAACAGTGTTCATCTGAATCACCCACCTTACAAATTCCAGCCTGAGGATAGTCAGCTTCATTCAAACCTTGAACCTGTTGCAATTGTTAGGGGTGCATTTCTGCCTTATGCGAAACTCTCAACACAGACATTTTACTAGCACCCAATTGGGACGCTACGCTTTGTGAACTTGTGGATGGAGATTCTGCAACAGACTGCAAAACATATTCTTCCATTTCCAGTGTCTGTACACTTTGCAAACATCCAGTATCCTCCTTTGAGGTTGTCAAGGAGCCAGTTTCATGTAGTCTTCTATCAACACTGACGAACGTCAAATGGTGAGGAATACGACAGTGTGGAAATCTCACACTGTGCAATCTTTTTGCTGCACATCCACTACCGTCTACTTGTCCATAGACCAGATGCATATCTGCTAATTCTTCATTTGTGTATGTCTCCATTCTTTTAGCGAATACGTAAGTTGTGATGCTACTCCGCAAATATCGAAAACTGCTTCGCTAGCTATTAAATGCTTACTCGTCATGGGCTTCGCCTTTTCATTTGATTTTCATTTTACCCTTCTTATTCGTTGGCTGTCACTTACTTCAGCATACTATGCTTTTTTCAATTTTACTGTTTTATCTGACTGACTAAATAGTAGATGTGAAAATTATCCAAATTGTTTGCATTGACATGTACATACTATCACCCCTTTTATATTGTCGTTAGAGTTCAGTACCACCCTAAAATCTGCCATTTCAATTGCGACCATGGATTCTACACATACAGTTCCTGGGAATTTAACTGGTTTTAGAAAGTTGCCTGAGTGAGCCCGACGTCCGTTGACATTAAATAATTTTGAAAATTGTGAAATGGTGCATCAAGGCCATTTGTGGAAACTTTGAACAGGATGGATCAAACACTAAATTCACTGTAGTACCTGAACGGCTGATGTTGGAAAAAAATTCACTGAACAAAAAATCTTTTTGATGCCCTTCACCCGTTGCACATACTTGGCATTTTCCAATTCTTTTCTAGTCTGTTCTAGTGAGGCAGTTTTAGGCTTATTTTTACTACATACAGTGAATTCGCCATAAGTCGAATTCCTGGGGACCGACTAAACACCTTGAGTTATCGGAAGTTCAACTTAACATTTGTCGTTGATTGGACTTGTATAAAACGTAAATTACTTATCCTAAGTTAGACTTATCGTTTTATACAGTAACTTCGTTTCCAAAAAGCAGAATATTACATTAAGAATTAGAAGTTATTCATTTTATGTACTGTATTATTTATTGATAAATGCAACTTTTGCATTACCTAGCCATATTTTAAACGCAGGAAACGGTACTTACATTAATTATGTTTTCTCAAAAAATCGGATTGTTTTTGAAGAAATTCTAATTTTATGAAATTATTTACCTTTTGTAAAAATACGAACAAAATTTCGTATACGTTATCTTTACTTTCAAGATACCGTAGCGCGATCGATACATCGTCGCGAAATTTTGCCTTTTCGCTCTTCATAGTCTTAATTGGACGCATATTTTCCTTCGAAGTCCCGAACACAATGTTGTGCCTTGTCTTGAATTTCTCAAGCCATCCAGGACTTGCGTTGAAGCCCTCCACTTTCAACAGACTTTCAAAGTCCATAACTCTTACATGTAGCATCGTACCACTAAAGAGGAATCTTACCATTCTGGCTCCTGTACGATTTAAAACACTTCAAAAAGTGGATTCAACATCAGGAAAAGCATGGGCGTTTAGTCTCTTATATTTCGGATCAACATTGCACTAGCGTCTTTTCATTATTTCCTCTTCACTCATCAAAATATTTAACAGCAGGTTGGGTGGAATGCCATATTTCTCTGCTGGATCCTTTTCCCTTAAGTTTGGATTATGCTCAGTATTATTTGTTAAATCCACTTTTTGTTTCAAATTAAGGATATTTTCGTTTACATATCTTAAAACCCTATGCTTATAAAAACCACTTCGCAGTATTCACTAACCGCTCTAACAAACGACCACAAACACTTTATTATCTGCAAAATCACGTTTGGAAATGCAAGCAGGGAGCTGGAAAGATTCTGATTGGTTAAAAACTCTTACGGCGGATGACGATGTGGTTGAAGCAAACTTTGACTTAAAGGATGTCCACTTCGACTAAAGGAAAATATTTACGTTGAATTTTAATAGACGGGACCGGGACTTAGTAAAAACTTCGACATACACAAATATTTGACTTATCGCGAATTCACTGTAGTAACACAGATCACCATCATTAAACTGAGTTACAGATTTCTTTGTCTTTACAGTATCGTTAGCTCAATCACTTAAATTATGTAGCAAAAATTGTATTTAATTTATGTAATTGGCTACTTAGCAACGACACATCCGTAAACAGTAGTTATGCTCTACAGCCAAACCGACCCCATTGTGGACATGTAAATGTGCCTTATTTGGTGTCCCCAACCACTCTTATTTTGTAGGTAGAGTTCAGGACCACACTGTACAAGATCTGTCTAAAAAGTATCCAACCTATGGCCAGGAAAAATATTACTTAGATGACGGGATTGGGACCCTGATCCTATTCAAAGTAAGCCCCCTTGCACCTCCAGACACTTAGCCCACTGTTCCTTCCACTGCCGAAAACACTTCTGGAAGGCTTCTTTTAGAATGGTGTTCAACTCTGCCGTCACGTTCTGCATTATATCTTCTCTACTCTCACAACAGGATTTTTCAGAGGCCTCTTCAGTTTCGGAAGAAACCAGAAGTCGCAAGGAGCCATGTCTGGAGAGTAGGGAGGTTGGCGAATGACTAGAATTCAATATTTCACCAAGAAAGTCTGAAGCAGGTGCGACGAATGAGATGGAGCATTGTCATGATGCAACTGCTAGTTTTTCGCCGTCGAGAGATCTCGTCTTTTGCGCCGAACTGTATCACGGAGTCTGAGAACTTCTTGATAGTACTCTTTAGTCATTGTTTGTCCTTCAGGTGCATATTCGTGATGCAAAATTCCACGGATTTCAAAGAACAGAGCATCACCTTGATTTTGCTTCTCACCTGTCGTGCTTTTTTCGGCCTTGGGGACCTGGGATGCTTCCATTATGACGACTGTGCTTTTGTTTCCGGGTTGTACCCGTACACCCATGATTCATCTCCAGTTATGACGGTGTTCAGAAACTCAGGTTCAGTGTTGGTAGTGTCTAGCAGGTCCTGTGCAACCGCAAGACAGAGTTCTTTCTGTTCCGCCGACAGAAGCTTGGGCACAATTTTTGTAGCTACTGCGCATGTTCAAATCATCACGTAAAATTGCATGTGTGGAATCTTTACCGATCTCAATTTCTTCGGCAATCTCTCATACAGTCAAACGACGATCTCCCATTATCAGATTTTCCACCCTCTTGACAACAGCTGCATTCCGAGCAGTTTGTGGCCTCCCAGAATGTTGGTCACTCTCCACCAATGTACCACCGTTTTTGAATCGGTTCAACCACTCCTTAATTTGTGTTACCCTCATAGCATCATCTCAAAACACCTGCTGAATCTTATAAATTGTTTCGCTTTGAGAATCACCAAGCTTTTGACAAAATTTGATGCAGTATGTTTGTTCAACTTGTTCAGTCATCTTGAGAGAAATCAAAATCTGACGAACACTTATAACAGCAGCTCACTTGGCAGTCAGCAGGCAATGACTGGCACACTGGAATGAGGCGAAAAAATTCAAGCATATGCGTTAAGCTGTCTCCTTCCACTGTGCACTGTGGTGCCGCCTTAGCGTCACTACTCTGCGTGGGAAATTCAAGGTTGGATACTTTTTAGACAGACCTCATATATATATAGGCCACACCGCATCTTAAAGCCTTGCCTCTTTCGTCAGTCATGTCAACTTCCTTCTCGGATTTTGCCGTGATGGAATAGCTTTCCGAGGGTTGCTTTTACATAACAGATGGGGGGGACCCCCCCCTTGCATTCATTCTTTATTTAATCAATATTTCTTAGGAAGTGTTTACTTTCGTTATGGCTTTTTTTAGATTAATACATCTTGTTTTCTCTCCTGTTCAAAATTTGCAGTCATTGCATTTATGACGTCATACCTTAACATCTCTATCAACTCTCTAAACCACCATTATTTGCATTTGACCTGTCTTCTTTCTTCTGATAATACCTTTCCTTGAACTAATGTGTCCCGTTCTCTCCTCTTCAAATTTGCAGTCGTTGCGTGTGTGACGTCATCTTAGTGTCTCTATTGGCCATCTAAACTGCCATTATTTGCATTTGACCAGTCTTTTTTTCTTCGGATAATGAATGAAAGAAGTGTGCCATTCCTGGCTTATGAAATTTGGTTTGAATGCCTCCAAACATTAGTGATGCAAATGTGAAGAAAAGATGAAATTATTTAATAATAAAAATTTCCTGGAGAATACTGAACCAACATGTTACTCGACAAAGGGAGCAGTTGGCTCCCGAAACGTCGTGTTTTTAAACCTTACGCCAGTGTCGAAATAACTGTTTGTTATAAATACACAATTAAATTACCAGAAAAAAATGTAGATAATAAATCTATTGAAACACTTCAGAATGAACATGCACCTACTCTATATACATGAAAGTGATGGAGCTACGCTTCATAAACTTTTTCCTTCATTTTTAAAGTATAGCGTGAGTTTTGGCAACATTTCGAATCTGCTTGGCGACAAGACTTTAATATGCGTGTTCCCTATATATATATACACCAAGGATACAAACAGAAACCATAAGTACGAGAAACAAGATATTTATCTTTAAAAAAATATATTTGATCTAACATAGGGAACTCTTCAATACGTCCCATATATTGAGCTATAGTGGCCAATAACCCAAGTTCAATTCCAATGGTACCATAGTACATATTATATTTTTCTGCTATCTAGAGTTTGGTTCCCTAAGTTAACAGAAGTTTTGATTCATCAGAAAACAGGTCCCGGCCCATTGCAACTTTAGCTGTCCTTGTGCCACATCACACATATTAGTGTGTCCCATAAACCTGTGTCACATTCATGGGGCATGCCATGCCTTATATCATTAAAAACAAAGATGAAAAACCATAGACAGCATATTCATACCATCCAAAAATCTACCAAACATATGCAGATTTAAACTAAGGTAGCAAATTAAATTTGAGCTCAAGTGTAGGTGTCAGAAATTTCTACCTATAAAAATTCCCCATGAAAAAATAACAAAAACACACCCCAGTAGCTTTGTGTGTTGATTATTATTTGGCCATTGTGTGAACTGTACAAAGGGTAATATCTTATAAACGAAGAAAGGGAGTGTCATTCCTGTGCCTCGGTGGCCTAGCGATTTAGGCACTTCGAAGCTAATGGAGAGCCCTAGTTCGACTCTAGGTCAGGGCCATATTTCTTTTTGTCCTATACTTTAAAAGCTTGAGCTCAAGCATGGATTTCGGAGATTTGCACCTAACACATCAAGACAAGACATTAAAATCAGTCGAAAGTATGGTATTCTGATGGTAAATGAAAATAGATGTTATAAGCTAGTGTTTTTCAAAAGTATGTTCAGGGACGTTTGAGGGTTCAAGAGTTTTGCAAGCAGTTTGTAAAACAGTGCCAGAATTTCAAGAAGTTCTATAATTTTCCTTCATGACAACCCATTAGATAGTTAACTTATCATAACCAATATCCTGTAATAATAGAAAAGTAGTACTTACCGTTTATGCTCATTTTTTATTTTTATATTCATGTCCAAGCAGTGATAAATAATAGCCCTTTAAGTTTTCCTTAAATAATATGTATAGAGGGGTTCCTGTGTCTAAGCATGTGGTAAGAAAAGGGTTCCATTCCGTAAAAAGTTTGAGAACCACTGTTGTAAGCTATACTCTCCAGAGATTTGTTCCAATATAGAATCTAATACCATATCAGTAAATGTATCATATTTTATTATGTCCCTTGCTGTCCTTGTCCCCTAAAAATACAATCAACGAAAATGCTCTCCTACATTCAATAGATATTTTACCATGAAATAATTTTATGTCTGTTATTTAAACCGCTCATTGACAAAAGCGAAAAAGAAATAAAATAAATATGTACCTATATGGAGGAATGAAATGTGGGGTGCTACAAAACTTTTGTCATGTAGTTGTGACTCAGATATGTAAATGATTAGAGGTATTGTATGATTTGGGGGCACTTAATTTTGCCACCGAAAAGCACAACAGTACTGCTACCATTTTACTATAGAAAACTTCTCGGGGGGCTAGGTTTATTTAGTGTACTTTTTTTATTATTGATTAAGAGGTTGTTGACTACTAGACATGCCTCTATGAGGTCAGACATTTTGGCTAGTTAACAGACTTTGAAGGAGACGCATCATTGGTCTGGGAAAAATGGGATGGACATTATAAAGAATTTCTCACCATGTAAGCCTTCTCGACCTAGCTGTTAAGAGACGTTGGAAACTGTAATTAATAAGGGCACAAACAAGCTCCGGACAGCCCAAACAAACCACTGGTAGTAATGATCGTTTGAACTGGAAACAAGCACAAGAAGCTCCAACAGTTTTATTGTCCTCCGTCCAGAAGCAGATGGCACCTTCATTACAGATTGTGTCTTCCCGAACCATTTTCAGGCACTTCACTGGAAGGCATTTGGTGTCACGGCACCCATCACACGTCCTGCCATTAACTACCAGTCACCTCATCTTCGTTTGCAATGAACTTCGTGTCGTGAACGAGAAACCTGGATTTCTACAGACTGAAATTGTATCATCTTTAATGACGAATCCAGATTCTTTTTGGGCTCCAACGACAGTTGCGTTTGAGTGGGAAGGGCATTTGTTAAGCACTTCAGTCTTACCTTAGCTATGGAGTGACACACTGTCCCAACTGCAGGAGTGATAATTTGGAGAGCCATCACATACAACAGCCGGTCATACCTGATAGTGATATGAGGGACACTAATAGCTAAGTGATGTGTGCAGGATGGTCTGCTGCCATATGTATTGCCCTCATGGAAGGGCTTCTAACAGGCATTTTTCAGCATGTATCCTAAATGATGGTAAATCTCATTAATCAAGGCCATAGATTAACCTGTCGCTATCCTTTTTGCTAAAATGTTATGTTAACCAAAGTTTGGCTAGAAAAACTGCTGAGAAATTCGCTGAAAAGTTCCAATTAAAATTGGAAAACTGGTGATGGAGAGATCACCCAACTACATGAAATGGTAAGGTAAGGGAAAGGGTCATCATGCTGCCCTTCACATCGGAGGTGAAACTTACCCTTACTTAGTGTTTCATGTAAATCGAAGTAGAAGGGTGCAACACCCTGCTGAACCTTAAAACGCCCTGCCCTTTAACTTGTCCACCCTTGTGCCTAAATGTCCCTCCTAGCCCTCGGAAAGTAACGCATTATTCTTCCCTGATGATAATTCCAATTCGCGCATTAGAATAGAAAACATGTAACGAAATTTGTTTTTAAATTTTGTACTCCAACATTTCATTTCTGTAATAACACTGGTTGTTTTGGTAAAATAAGATTGCTGACGAATATTTGTAAACAAAGCACTGTTGCCAGGTTTGCAGACTTTCAACCACGGACTACTGCGATAAACGTTAGCGGTTCCACGTATTTTTCAGGTCAAATTTTTGTTAAAATCAATTTGTTTGTCTTTAAGCTCTAAACTAAGCATGTTTTACATCCCTATTTTATTACTCTTACTTGTCATATAGTATAGGATATTGTTTAACTAAATTATAGTTATATTAATTTAATTATTATTTTCTGAAGTTAGGATTTTTCATGCCATCAAGCAGCACTGCTGTTATGAATCGCAAATACTTGCACACTTTCTCCTCACCTTTCGCATGTACTTAACTTTAAAAAAAAATGCTTACCTGCAAACAAAAACTAAAAAATATGTAAGGAAAACAGCACTAGGAACTAAATTAAGATGTTGTTTAAAGAAGTTAATAGCAGTAAAGCTGACGTAACCGCAAATGTTCATCAGGAACATCTGTTATCGCAAGCACCAAAAAAAAAAAAAAATGACAGTAGAAGCTAGAAAAGCAGTAGTAGCTAAAAAAAATTAAGGCAGGACATGCACCCTGCCTTAATTTTTTTCTAAATGAAACACCACCTTACTAGGAACACCAAGCTGCTTATTAGGGACCAAATCTCCTAGAAACATTGTACACTCAAGACAAGGAGACACAACACGTTAATGCATAGTAACAATACCTCTCGGCCAATCCTAGTTGCCAACTCCAAGTAATACACTGTAAAAATGTACTGTGCTGCTGAATAAAGTTTACTATGTGAGAACACTGCTATATCTATAATATGTAAATTTGAATTGTCAGTTCCAGTGCATACTATAGATTCTCACCTTTGGTGCAGAATGTCCCTTGCTGTCCTTGCTCCATAAAAAGACAACCAACCAAGCATACTGTAGATTGTGAGAGGAGAGATAGTGAAATGAATATAGAAAGAGATATAATCATAATAGACTCCATGTCACCAATGTAAACCATTTGATGAACGTATCAATCAATGGGACAGGGGTGGGCAGAATTTGTTTTTATGGCTACATATATTGCATAGTGTATGAAGTGTTATCGAAGAATTCAAGTCAAAGTATAAATATAATTAAATGACATTACTGGAGTTGGTTGTTTCTGACAAAAAATTTTTATAAACTTGAAAACAACTTTTATTCTGGAAACAATTTTTCTGATTCTGCTACAACTTTTCCAGTTTGGCTAAGACTTTTAGGTGCAAGTTAGCTGAAAAGCTACAAAAACATTTTTGGCAGGTTACTTCCTGATCAAGACACTCCATTGATATGATCGCTGATCTCTTACACATTTAAGTATTAGAAAACTGTTCAATCCAAAGTAAAAGAAATATAACCAGTAGAATTTTGACACTGGTTGAATATACAAAATACAAAGAAGGTAAAACATACCATCTGCAACAATATAAAAGAGATATATTATCTAAAATGCAAAGTTTCATCTATAAGGTTGAATTTTGTCACATCTGTCATAAGAGTATATTTTAATTAGAGCATTTCTTTTCTTTTATTCAAATGGAAACAAAAACTATTCAATTACTCAGCATATATCTTTATTAACATATTCCTTTGGGCACACACTTTGAGAAAAACAATCCTGGAGATCTCTCTGGCACACTTTTTGTAAACATGTTATATCCATTTGTTTGGCTGATAATCATATTCAGACCTTCCTCTGCAGATCTGATGTTACAATCTTTTAGAACTCCCATTATGTAACCCATCCATAAATTTTGAAAATCAATGGTATATCACACAGTTGTGGTATGTGGTAAGTACACTTTTGGGTGGCATTGTGCTTAGTGCATAGGAAGTTACATTCTTAAGTAAAAATCCAATATGCGCACATGTGGTAATAATTAATTTTAACTCAAAATTACCAGCAGCACCTGTAAATAAATTACAGATGATGTTAACGAATATTGATTGATTTGATTTACACCTATATATAATTACTTTTAAACTGCATTTTCTCGAACGTTCAATTTTTGCACTTACCACATTTGTGTGTTTTACACCATCAATTTAGTGTATGCATAGTATGTTAATGAATAAACATTAACAAATATGACTGTAATTTAAACTCATGTTTGTAAAAATTGCAACACCATGAAGGACTCGTCCGAATTGAATGAAATTTAATGTACAAACGACCTGTGTTGATACAAATAAACGATTAAAATTACAAAGCAAAAAAACAATATTACATGTCGAAAATCAGTATTTGGTGAAGCCACCACGCGCTGCAATAAGTGATGCTATACGACGTGGCATGGAATCAAACAGATGTTGAATGTGTGCCTGAGGAAGAGCATTCCAGATTGCTTGTATGCGACCCCAAAGTTCATCTGTAGTAGCTATGGGACGAGGATCACGAGCGAGACGCCGACCAACGAAATCCCACACATGTTCAATCGGCGACATATCCGGCGAATAGGCAGGCCAAGGAAGAAGCTGTATCTGTTGTGATGAAAAGAAGTCTTGAACATTCCTGGCAATATGTGGGCGGGCATTGTCCTGTTGAAATACAGCTCCGGGAATGCCTTGAAGGAAGGGAACAACTTCGGGCTCCAGAACTTCATTGATGTACCGGTTGCTGTTAAGATTACCCACAATTCGTAGCAGCTGAGATCGTCCATGATACGCAATCGCACCCCAGACCATAACGCTGGGGATTCGTCCACTATGACGTTGGATAATGCACTCCGGAAGGTGGCGTTCACCGGTATAGCGTCTAACACGGATGCGGCCATCACTGTACCCCAAATTAAAGCGGGATTCATCAGAAAACACCACTTGTTGCCAATCAGCACGCCAGTCTCTATGTCCATGAGCCCATTGTAGCCACAGGCGATGATGGTTTTGCGTCAGGAGGATCCTGTATAAAGGAACTCTTGCACGCAGTCCACGGTGCAGTAGACGCCGACGAATTGATGAAGCACACAATGATACACCTGTAGCAGTGCACCAACGTTCTGCCAACTGTCCAGATGAAGCAAAACGGTCCGTCACCGCCATGCGGACCAGGTGTCTATCATCCCGTGCTGACGTCACCTTTCGGCGTCCACTCCCGGATTTCCGAGTTGTCTGGTTCTCTTGAACCCACTGCTTCCACACTCGCATCACTGTGCTGCTGTTACGCCCCATACGAGCTGCTATTGCAGGATAAGAAAACCCTCCTTCACGAAGGCTGATCATTCGTCCCCGTTCA
>QLNU02015360.1:65014193-65034625 GCA_006491805.2 Dysdera silvatica
TTTCCTAAAATTCTGGAACGGAGTCCCGGTTTTGTAGCAGCGATCTTTCTGTTGATCGAGAGAAATTCAATTTGGTGATCTAACTGCATTTTTTGGAACTTTTTATGTTTACATGGTTTTGTAACAAGGATGTATTTTTGATTGACCATCGTATCTTGAACAGGAGGAACTATAAAAGAGTACCAAATGCGCCTTTACAGAATTTGGCCCAACTTTTTTTAAAACCGGTACACCTTTAATTCTACAGCTAGAATTCTGCTGTCTGCAATGTTCAATTCCGTCAGTTGAATTAAATTTTGATTATAAAGAGTGTATATTGAATTAAAATTTAATATAAATTTGAAACCCATTAACTTCAATTATCGACCTTATTTCGATTTATATTGTCTTGTTTAAAGCTAACTGCTTGATTGATTTTAGGAAACCGTTTTTCATTCTCAATTCTTCTTGTGTCATAATTATTAATTCTGAGATTGTTTAATTATATAACACACCCTAACTTTTATTTTATTATTAAAAAGTTATTATAAATATAAAGTCATTTTCATAGCTTATATCTGATTTGTTCGATTCCTGTTTGCTAATAAGTCCTTAATTTTTTTTCTTTTCTGGTCCTTAAATTTCATGTAAGGAAATGTATACGAACCCTGATTATTGATCAATTAACTTGAAATTAGCAAATCGTTTTATTTCTTCAAAAAAGTTGTTTATATGAGTAAATTAAGACTAAATTAATATTTTATACTTCAGTCTTTCTGAAGCTTGTTTTATTTGTGATTGATATATTTGATTTTTTTTATGTTTATTATTTTTATATATTATGATTTGGGTAAATAGACTTCAGAGAATAAAATTGTTTAATTTGAATGCATATATATACAAACCAAAGATTTCAAACATTTTACAAATAACTTCCCTATTTGTGCGAAAAAACGTTATTGAAGTGTGTAACTGTGTGATGTGCATATCTCATATTTTTTATTAAGCATGGTCTGCCCCACTTAATTAGGTCATGGAAAATTGAATACCCTGCTTATAAGAATAAAATTGTATTGGAACCAAAATTATTCCCATAAGATCAAAGTTAAATTTTCCTGCCTTATCAAATAAAATAATATTTGTGGGCCATCCTCGGACAATCGAATAAGACTGGACAATCTCTCTACATGAAAATCTGTGCTCAAAGGAAAAACTGTGCAGGGGGTAATTTGTCTTTGTAAAGGCCCTCCCTGTCGCCCATATGTTACATCCACAGCCCACACATACACACACACCTTCCTTTTTTTTTAGACTAGAATAGGAGTTTATTTTGCTTCTAACCAATTAGTCTGATCCCAATCATTAGTCACCAGTCATTATATTACGTTATGGGGGCTTTCTTTTCAAATGGACATTAAGTATGTCATACAATAAACTTAAAATGCAGCAATCTAAGTTTATGTAATAATGTAAAAGTTTTTGAAGCAATAAAGAACAAAGTAATGTGCCAGTCAAAATTGCAAGAGGGTTTAGAATTCCTGCCTAAGTAATACTGCAACTGTACGCTAGTGTAAAAAATTTTTCATTAAAAAATACATAGGCACATGTGACATTCATTTTTGTATATACATGTATAGTATTATTTTTTTTCAATGCTACTCCAAATTTATGTGTGTACTAGGGCATTTAAGTACATATGTAGCTGTGTATTGGATTTCCCTGGATAATCAAATAACATATGCTGGAACCATCAATATCTGTATAAGTGGGGCTGACTGTACAATGTATTATGTAGTAGAACTTGCAAATATCGAAATTTTGATAAACCCTGTGATTTGAAGACCCTGTTCATTACCTAGGAAAATTATTTCCATATATAAAAATTTTTATATCACCTTTGTTATGTGGAAGTTCTACTGTATATGCATTTTTTTTTTTAATTTAAAGTTAGTTAATGTGGTTTAGTGTTTGCATTTTTGGGTTAAAAATATCTCGTTGCATAATTTAATTATGAATAAATGTTAAAACGTCATTTTTAATAATTTGCATAAAATTTTAGATTAATCAAATTATGCAAGTACATTTTTGATTTATAGTGTTTGTTTGTTTACATTTATTTATGATTGTATTTGCTTATTTGTATTTGTTTATGTTTATACTTGTTTATGTTTATACTTGTTTATTTTTGTTTAATTATATGATGTGAGACCTAAAAATGTTAGCATATGAAACATAGTTTTAGTGTAATAATTAAGAATTTAGTAACTGTAATCATATTTTAGCTATAAATTTATTATTTTGATATTTAGTTTCAAATTAAAAAGTTCATAAGATTTTAACTAATGAAGTTACCAATTTTTGACTGAGGCATTAAAGTGTCATTTGTGTTTATTGTTCAAAGGTCTGAACTTTTTATTATCAGAAATACACACTAGATTCTGTATTTTTTGTCTATTCAAATTCAATAAGAAGCCTGTGTTTAATATAAATGACAACATATTATATATCTATGAATTCATAAACATATACTTCCCAATTTTTTATGTGTATTGTTTTTGAAGGGTTGTTAGTGTTTAACTGGGAAACAAAGTATACTGAACATTAGTGAAGGTGTGGATCTGGACAGTGCAATAGCTTGATGTCCTAGTCCGCCTTCAAATTGGTACAGCCTGGAACATTTTATGAAAGAATTTTTATATTTAAAGTTTTAATAAAAATATGAAAGGGAGGTCAGGGAATGAAACACAACTCACACATCAATCTGCGTAACCACATATACAGCATGGTGTGTGTATATATATAGACAATATTTCCAGGATGTTCTCTTTATGGAAGAAATTTTCCTCCAGGTGTAGGTAAATCATAATTGAATATGTATAATATCTAAACAAGTACGCTCACAAGTGCAAAATGATTGGCTTTTATTTATTGCTTAACTAGGTGAGAAAAAATTTGTTAACGTTTGTCCCCGTAGTTAAAAAACAAAATCTGAATATTAGGCTTAGTAATTGTTTTTTAAAATTTTTGTAAGTTTATGGCAACATGTTTTTTTAGAAGTTAAAAAAGTGTTATATTATTAATGTCCATTATATATTTAATAATAATGGGAAAAAATGTGGTGTGCAAAAATACAACAGAATATAATTTAACACTACAATTAACACCAGCATTCAATTTCTTTTAATAGAATTAACATGGAAGAGTACATCATTTTTATGTATCCTTGGCATGCTAGGGTTAAATAATGAATCTAAATCTTCTTTCAAATAATTGGTAGGTCATTAAATTTTGATGGGTAAAATTTTGTATAGAAATTGAAAAACACTATTGAGTGAAAATTTGTGTGCATGAAATATGTTGTATTTTATAGCGGTGTGTGCAAATACTAAATTTGACTTTTTTTTTCCCCTGGTTCTCCATCTATTCATTTAATTTATGGGGAAAAAATTGTATTAGTTATTATCTAATGTGGTTTAGCTTTCTCTTCATTTTATACCAGTGTAAACAGAAAATTTCTTAATTAAAAATCTACCATAAACTATATTTACTAGTATAAGAATGAAAAATGCTATTTGATTAATCAAATTCTTAAAATGTGAGTTTGTTTGTAAATAGTACAATAATGGCAAATTTGGTTAAAAAAATGCAGTAAGGAGAGAGGATGTGTAAGGAAATATGACATATGTATGTTTCTATTGATGTAGCCACCATAATTAACACTATTTATTAAGAATAGCTTGCAACTGAATCTGATTAAAAATTACTTTTTAAATGTAAGCTGTTGGTATACGGATTATTTTGTTTATAGGCAAAGCAATATGTCATTGTGTGACTACTTTTAACTTCATGTATTAAAGTTTATTAATTACTATTTGCTATTGTAACCAGGGTTGGCTTTCTACCAGCAGAAACTAACAAAAGTACCTGAAGCATTATTGTATCATTTAGTAAACGAATGATAACAAATACATATTTTTATTACAATAATTTAATATATTTTAAAGCTTTGTATTAACTATTTGAGTAATTAAAGTATTTTAAAATTATAAAAGAATAGAATAAATCAGATTTATTACAAATCCCATCTTTTATCCACATTATGTAACTTATTCAGTCTATTTTGTCTTATCTTTTCTACCTTATTAGACCTTTAGCTATAAATCCTATGTGCTGTCTCACCTTGTTTGGCACAGAACAATCCTCACTGTCCTTACACTATAAAAATGCAACAAACCAACCTTTGGCTATGCAATAAAAAGCAACAACATTGGTAGACTGGACTGGCTGTAAGAAAAACCTCACTAGTTTACAACCAGTCAGTTAAGCTGTATTATGGCCAGTAAACAACACTTTTTTTTAAGACTGTTGTGAAGCATACATTTATCTGTTTACGAGTGGCAAATTCTGCTTGTGGGTGGCAGAAATTATAAAATTCCCCACGAAAATTACAAAAAACGTGCCCGGTGGATTTGTGTATTGACCATTTGGCAACTGTGTTAACCCTGTGGAGGTTAATAATATCCCACTGTCTCACCCAAAAATCTTCTAGTCAGAAAAAGGGAGCATCATTCCTTCCCTGATGACCTAGCAGGTAGAGACACAATGGATCGTACATTGGGTTCCCTTTTCGACTATGGATCAGGGCGATGTCTCTTTTTCTGCTGTACATAAAAGCTCTAGTTTGAGCTTAAGTGTGGGTGGCAGAAAGTATCTGAATTTGCTATGTTGCAACCATTGAATAAATACTATAAACATTGTAACTAAACCTATTTTACTTTAAAATGCATTCCCTTCTGCAATTTGTAGTATTTTGAAAAGTTTTCATAGGCAAAATAATTATTTTCCGGGTTTCTGCCGGTTATTGCCACCTTTATGGCAGAAACTGGTTTCTGCCATAAGTTAGTGCCACTAGTTTCTGCCATGATTGTTTTAACCGGTTATAGTCAGTGGTTTTAACAAACCACCTTGGTAGAAATTTACCAACCCTGATTGTAACTAATGCATATGTTGCAATTGACATGTTTTTACAGTACTTAAAATATGTAGTTCTAATATGTGATTTTATAATTTTTGGAGTTTTTAAATTGGGGAATTTATTACATAAACATAAGTAATAAAATGTACTTATATACAATACATGACCAATTATTCCAGATGAACCTAAAATGCAGAAGCTCTCTTCTCTTTTTCCTTTATTTACATGGCCATATTTTAACTTGATTTTATTGTACTAAATTCTACTACTCGAATATTTTGGTTGTAACTCTTTTCCTTTGTTGTATATACAAGGTGGTTAGAATTAAACTTGACCTATTTAGAGCACCCTGCATCTTTAACCGTTCAGCAGATTGACATCAAAATTGGAATGTAAACTATCCAAAGGATGCGGAAAAAGAATCTATGAAAAAAAAAATACTTCAAAAACGTCTGCTAGGGGACACACTTTAGCATATTATGGCAAAAGCAATCTATGAAATGACCAACATGCAACATAAATAACATTTTCAACATTTAGTAGCACTTATTCTATGAAACATTTCAAATGAACAATGTGTAAGCAATAACAGTAGGCTGATATAGTGGAGAGAACCGATTTTACACAGGCAGCATGTTAAAAACTGTAACAATCAAGCAGCTCTTAATCTGATGTATGAAACAATGTAATGGATTTTATGCACTGTGTGTACCATTGTTCATTTGTAACAATTCAAGCTGATGGACAGTGTTTTCAACAGGGTATCACAACTTATCCTCTCTGTGATATTTCACATGTGCATGATGGTGTCCTTCAATTTGGCTTACATAACACCACCTCCAGGATAAACCAAATTCTTTAAATGACCTCACAACCAGAAGTCGCATGGAGTTAGGTCTAGTGAACGTGGTGGCCAGGGATTTATAAATGAATGAATGATTAATAACACACTCATCTGTGAAATACTGAAGGAAAAAGTTTTGACAGACCATTCAATATGTGGGAGCGCACCATCTTGCATGAAAATGATCAATGAAAGGCACTGTCATTGCTGTAGTTATTCCAAAACAAGCATCTGGAGCAACTGACGATGCTGAAGGGCTATCACAGAACATATGACTGCCACATGGACCATAAACTGTTACAAGTGAACAATTGTGGCAGCATTGAGCAACACCCATTAAATTGTGTTATACATGATTAGCAACTGTTTGTTACATTTCTGTATATGTTGCTTGCATGTGCAAAATCCTTCCTGTTGTATGCCTGCAGCACTGGCCTATACTGTTAGTACTTACACAACGTTCATTTGAAATGTTTTTGAGACAATACAAACATCTGGAGGATTTTGAGACAAAACAAACATCTGGAGCAGCTCACTATACCGAAAGGCTGTCGCAGAACATGCGACTGCTACATGGGTCATGAACTGTTACAAGTGAACAATTGTGCCGCATTGAGTAAAATCCATTACTTTGTCCTGTACATGATTAACAGCTGCTTGATCGTTACATTTCTGCACACGCTGCCTGCGTGTGCAAAATCCTTCCTGTTGTATTCCTGCAGCGCTGGCCTACTGTTAGTGCTCGCACAACATTTATTTGAAATGTTTTGAAACAATAATTGCTACTAAATGTTGAAAATATCATTTGTGTTGCGTGTTGGTCTTTCCATAGGTTGGTGTTGCCATATTGTGCTAAAAAGCATCCCCTAGCAGACATTTTGAAGTAACTTTTTTTCCATAGATTCCTTTTCTGTATCCTTTGGATAGTCTGAATGTAAATTTTGATGTCAGTTCTCCGAACAGTTAAGCTGCAGGGTGCTCTAAATAGGCCAAGTTTAAGTATAACCACCTTGTACATGTCGTAATCTTTCGATGATCTAATTCACAAATGCTTCACATAATTGATATATTTCCAGTTAATGACATCTTTCTGTGTTTACCAACATCCAGCCTTGATCTTCTCCATTTCCTTTCACTGAATGCAAGTTTCTCAATTGGCTCTCTGAACCAATAAGGTTTCCTTTATATTTAAGGCTAAGAGATTTAATGTTTTTCGTTTTAGTTTCACTGGTTAAAAAATTGCTGCCAAAAGGAAACGAATCACGCTTTAAGATAGTGTAAAAATTATTAAAGAATGGAAAATGGTTATGAAAAATGGTAAACCAGAATTAAACAATTTCAGCTGCGTAACTCCATTCTTAAAGGCATTTTAGCAAGTTACGGGAAGATATTGGAGGATATACAGAAATGTCAATCAAAAAAGATAATTGTCATTATCAGATAATTAAAAAGAAAAACATCCGAAAATCCATTGTTCTAAAACAGAAGTATTTAACAAGTCGCTTTTACAATGGTTTAACAAAGCAAGAGCATCCAACATTCCAGTTTCTGATGCATTACTAAAAGAAAAGGTTAACTAAATTTAAAAGTGAAGTTTTTCAAGCTTCGTGCAGATTATCAAGTTCAAAGAAAGGTATGGATTTAATTTGGAAAGTGCATGTGGCAGAAATGTAAGATGTGATTAAAATAAATAATAGAAGATAAAAAGATTTCAAAACATGCCGATGTATTTATCAAATGTGTTGACAGTTCTAAGCCTGCAAGTATAAAAGGAAATAAGCTAAAATGTTCGTCAGTCTTTACTCAGGGCCACATTTTAACTACTTTTTTTCTCGGTCTCTTAAGAGTCATTAATGTGAGAGCTTATGGGTTAATATATTTAATAAAGTTTATCTTCTGGGTGTATGCTTTATTACCAGTTGACATCTTGCATTTTTTATAATTTAAAATATAGAAAATTCTAAAATCTGGATAATGTTGGTCTGAAGATTTCCGCATAGTGCATACAGCCTCATATTGTTTGGTGCAGAACGACCCGCCTCGCTGTCCTTGCACCATAAAAATTCAACCTAGATTTCTGCATGGTTGATCCTATACTGTATTACATAATGTCTTAATTTTGTATTTTATTAATTTTAGTTTTAAATATTTTGATCATATATATATAGTCAGAAATGCAGTTCCTTTACTTTCGCTGAACTAATTTTAGAATATGTCAGTTACAGGGGACGAGATTGAAAAATGAAATTAATGAGATAAAAATTTGTATTAATTGTAATATTTTCTTTTAAAATGTAGTTTTAAAAAAAATCCGTACGGTTTAAGCATGGAACTATGTATTTGTATAACCAGATAACCAAATATACACAAAATTGTTTCAAATCTTAGATATGCAAAATGATGTGCAGCAGAATCCTGATGGACCAAAATAAAGTAGGTGGATCCGATTTCACATAAAAAAATTATGGATAACCCAGAAATTCCAATTTCAGTGTAAAGGTACCAAAAAAATCACATTTATCTAAAAACGTAAGTGCAACTAAACTATATTGATAGACGAAAGAAAAACGAGCCTTCTTCAGACTCCCTTCTTTAAAGGAGGAGACAAAAATAAATCAAAGACTTATGTAAAAGGAAGTTCGCATACAACTATCCTAGTCTCCATTCCATTCTATTCCATCCCTACACAGGTGGTGAAGACAGGGCCCAACCTGAGTCCTATAAAATTTTTAGGATCAGAGCTAGTTTTTATGTGTCCTTCGAAACAGATCTGTTTTTCAGCTGATTTTTCTCTCATAATTTTCTAGTCTTAAATATTCGAAGTTAGTTTCCCCAACCCCTTTTAACATGTTGGTGTTTGATTTAGTGCTGAAATGTTGAAAAGTAGGGAGTAGTCATGTCACAGTTTGATATAAGACTTTGAATTCACAGATGCATCAATTTTCTGAAGATCCGAATGAGGGTGGGAGGAACTATGGCCACTGAATAGAGAGGCACAGTTATAGAACCTTTATTAGTTCCTCTCTTGAAGGTGGAGTATAATAGAAAACAAATATGAACACTTTCGCCAAAAAACATTGAAAGAGTGCCTTTACGACTGAAAGAAAAAGCAAGGTAAATGCAGCGGGCCATTTTGGTTAAGCAAAGTTCGGTTAATTGTTGTTCTACTTTATTATAAGATCAAATATCTTGAACTGAAAAAGGTAGTATTGTATTTTGAAGAAATTAGCTTATTGTTTTCACAGCAAATTAGTATTCATTAAAAACACATTCTCTCTCTTAGAAACTAATTTTTGATGCCAGAATGACAGTGGAACTTTTTTAATTTTTTTAACTATAAAAAATACGTACTGGTATAAAACAACTTTTGCATATTCATATGTAAAAATATTTTGAGCAAAATTAGGTTATGAATTAAGTAAAAGCGTTTTACCTCAGTATGTGTGCTTACATTTAAGCTTATTTCTAAAAAGTGCTTTGTTATTAAAAAAGCATGTTTTTAAATATGTTTTCATATGTGAAATATAGCATTAATAATAAATCTATTGTTTCTGCTACAAATACTGTATGTCACTATTGTACTTAAAATAACATCCACTAACATCGCTTAAATTAGAATTTAAGCTTAAAAATAATAATAAACTATAATTATAATTTATAAGTGTCTGCTTTTTAATGATTTTGTTGTTTTATAAACTGTAGATGTGAGGCAATGGAAAAAAAAAAGGGGGGATTTCTAAGAATGGAACATTTTGACATGAACTTAAATTTTTCAGGTAAAATATTTTAGACTGATAATTGAGGATTAACGCAAAATGAATCTTCAAAAAGATAACCATTATAATACATCGTTCAGATTGACAATTACAACAGTGTTTTAGTGTTTAAAATTAAAAGTTGAAGTGAGCAAAATCAATATATATACAGGGTGGTCCTGAACTCTACCGACAAAATAAGAGGGGTTGTTGGGAACACCAAATAAGGCATATCCTCGTGTCCGCAAAGGGGGCCAGTTTGACTGTAGAGCATAACTACTACTTATGCTTACGTCCATGTCATTGCGACATAGCCAATTACATTAATTAAATATAATTTTTGATACATTTAAGTGAATGAGCTAATAATACAGTAGAGACAAAGAAATCCGGAATTCTGTTTCCTGATATGTGTTACTATGTAGTGAAAATAAGCCCAAAACTACCAAGCATGTGCAACAGGTCAAGGCCATCAAAAGAACATTTTCTGTTCAGTGAATTTTTTTTTCCAAAAATTAACCATTCGGGCACTACAGTGAATTTAGTGTTTGCATCCACCCCATTTAAGGTTTCCATAAATGGCTACAATGCGCCATTTCACAAAGTTTTAAAATTATTTAATGTCAACAAACGACATGCTTTCTCTGATGACTTCCTAAAATCAGTTAAATTTACAGGAATTGTATGTGTAGAATCCGTGGTCGCAACTGAATCGACGGATTCTACATATGCAGTTCTGGTGAATTTAACTGATTTTAAAAAGTCGCCAGAGAGAGCGTGACGTCTGTTGACATTAAATAATTTGAAAAATTCTTAAAATGGTGCATTGTAGCCATTTGTGAAAACCTTGAATGTGGTGGATGCACACTAAATTCAATGTAGTGCCTGAATGGCTAAGTTTTGGAAAAAACTTCACTGAACTGAAAATGTTTCTTTTGATGGCCTTCACCTGTTGCACATACTTGGCAGTTTTAGACTTATTTTCACTATATAGTAACACAGATCAAGTACAGGAAATGAAGTTGTTGATTTTTTTGTCTCTGCTGTATTATTAGTTCATTTACTTAAATTATGTATCAAAAATTATATTTAATTCATGTAATTGGCTACGTAGCAACGACATGATCGTAAACAGTAGTTACTCTCTACAGCCAAACTGGCCCCTTTGCGGACACGGGGATATGGGCAAATATGCCTTACTTGATGTCCCAACAACCCCTCTTATTTTGTCGATAGAGTTCAGGACCGCCCTGTGTGTGTGTGTGTGTGTGGTGTAATTTATTGATTTTTTTTATGCAGGATTAAAAAATAAATTCTTAACTTATGAAGTTGAAAATCTCCTAAAATAATTTTTTTTTTAGTTAGTTAGTTCAGTTCCATTTTAGTAGTTGTTACATTAAATTTGACATATATTGTCAAAGCAACGTATGGATAGCTATGAATATAGCATTTTAATACTTTTATCTTTATTAATTTTTTGAAGTTAAGTAATAGGTAGTTTAGAAATAAAATACAGGGTACCAGGGAGGAAATTTACATACAAAAGGTTAAACACTGGTAAAATAGCAATGAAAAATTTTTCTTTGCTATTTTACCAGTGTTTAACCTTTTGTATATAAATAGTTTAATATATATACACATTTAAACTAAAAGCAGATCAGTAATTTAAGAGTTTGTAATTTTAAATTTAAAACAAAATTTACCTAATTTCAATTGTTCATCAGTATTTTTTCACAATTTTACATGGTGTCTTACTAATTAGTATGTAGGTATAACTCAAATTAATGTTTTTTTTATTTCCTGAAATATTTTTAATTATATACAAATTTCATGCTAATTACTGTAATTTTCAGTGAAGTTAGTTTTAATTTCAAAACACATTACCTACGAATGGGATGATTCATCTTATCAATTCCCCATGATCTCAGGTTTATTTCCTAAGGAAAAAGGATATCTGATGTTTCACCATTTTTGTGACCTGGTAATTAAATACTGTAGCACCGACAACTATATTTGAATTTAGATACGATATTAATGTAAGCAAGTTTTCATTATAATTCAAGGCTACATTGAGCTGTGGGATTTGTTTCAAATATAAATTGTTTTTGGACATTACTTGGATTAGTAACTATAACATATAACTCTTTGCTAATGTGGTTGTGTTGTGCCATAGGGTTATAGCATGCCCCAAAAGTTTATGGACGACCATTTTTTTTAATATTAGATGAAGTACACAGAGAAACAGAAAAATGGAAAATATTTTATGCATACAAAAAATCAAGAGACATATATAATGCAATATTTAAATATCAGTTAACACTCACATATTTTAAAAATGAAATTAAAAAAATGTTGTCCCAAAAGTATATGGACAACAAATTAAAACCTTGTCTTAATGCGCTAAATTTCAAAATTTGCGTATTACTGTGGTTGCTTTATGACGCAATGATGTTTCTATGTAATTTTGCACAAAATGTCTTTACTTATGTTAGTTGAAAAATGTGCCACGAATTGTACATTTTTCTCAAGCCAAGATGTACAAAATATGATGTTTAAAAGCCCAAGGATTGAAAATTGGTGACATCATTAAACAAATGCAACAAAGTAAATCTGGTACCTACCCAGTTTTATCAAAAGGTGACAATGTGACTGCAAAAAAGACAAGTGACTGACAAGACAGGCAAATTTTAAAATCAGTTTCTACTCAAGAAAAGTCTGTGCTTTAAATCACTCAGGATTTAGCTACGGCTGTGTCAAAATCCACTGTTCATCGACGTTTATAGGCAAGTAGAGTTCATATTTACTGTAAAATCCATTGCTAAAACCACATTACAGAGAAGCGCGCTTGCTTGAGCCAAGAAACGTATGCATTGGACCGATGACGAATGGCTATGCGTTATTTAGTGATGAAGAAAAGGTTTCCAGATGGTTCAGTCTATTATTGGAAAAACACATGATGAGAATCTTGTATTATTTTTAGCCGCCAGCACGGTGAAGCATCTATCATAGTGTGAGCGGCATTTTTTTTTAATGGTACCACTGATATCGCTTATATGCAAGGTTGACAGTGTTCCAATTATTATTAAGAAGTACTCCAAGGTTATTTACTGCCTTTCAAAAAAATGTTGGGTGGTGAACAATGGGTGTTCCAATAGGACAACGCTTCTATCCATGTCTCTAAATCAACAAATAAGTGGTTTGTGAAAAATAATGTTACTGTTATGGAGTGGCAAGCTCTCAGTCCCGACCTCCACCCCACAGAAAACCTCTAGGATATTAGCACATGATGTATATGCCAACAGTCGTCAATTGTGCACAGTGGAGGAGTTAAAACAATGAATAGAACGAAGTTGGTCCTTTTTGAAGCCAGAATTCCTTCAAAAACTAGAAAGTATGCCTGATCGAATCCGTAAAGCTATTCAAAATAACGGATATAAAATATGAACTAAAAAGGACAAAATGTGCAATGTCCATATACTTTTGGAACAGCACTTTTCTTATTTAATTTTTCCACAAAATATGTGAGAGTGTTAATTGATATTTAAACATTGCATTATATATGTCTTTTGATTTGCTATTTGCATTCGTTTGTGTTCACCTGATATTTAAAAAAAAAAAGTTTGTCCAGAAACTTATGGGGGTACATTACATGTACCTTATAAAAAGTCACGAAATCGGGTGCAATGTGCCTGATTGATCACTTTTGTCATTACATTCACTCAATAAGATTTGAGGCAAACTGGCATATATTAAAACATTATTGGGTAGGAGACAGCTACTCGATCATAAAAAGTGTTCTGCCGTGTAGGAAGGGAAGAGGGGGATAAAATGTGAGAACTGTGCCCATTAGATTGGTCGCGGCCGATCGAAGGTAAAAAACTTCACATCATGCATATTTCAAACTAATTTTTGATCATCGTAGTTACATTTAATTAATAAAAAACTAATCGAGAATTTGAAGCAGGACCGAATTTTGACATCCAAATACAATTGTCTTTTGCAACTTTATAACTTGAATATTAAAAATTACCAGCAATATTGTGACGGTCACTTCCCACTCCTCACTTGGTGTTCACATTACATAATAGCAATGAACAGTGAAAATTGCATCATATCAAATAAGTCGTTTGAGATTTTAAAGATACAAGGTTTATTAGCATATAAACAATTAAGCATAAATATTCTTTAGGATTTAACACCAAACAAATCACTTTTAACAAAAGACCCTTACAACATACAAAAACATTAAACTTTCGATACCAATATTAAACTAAAACATATTAATGAAAACATAAATTACAAAACCCCAATAATTCATATTAATTATAACACACAAACAATTCTTGGACGATTTGCCTATCAAGACTGTTCTACCAAAAGTCTCATAAACCCCTGTCAATCAACTAAGATTCGTCTCAAGTCTTTCTCCCGGTATTCATCCCCATATCGGGAAGGGCCAAAGAACAGTCTTTCGAATGCATGGAAATTATATCATCTGGAGAACCACTGAAGTCAAAAGATTTTTGTCACTGGAGTAGTTTTTATTATTGAAATAAATAATAACGACGTTTCAGGAGCAACCTACTCCCTTTATCGAGTACGAAAGGCTGAAAGAAGGAAAGGTGATTGGTCCGATCGTCTTTCCTTTTTTTTTCAGCTTTCCTTACTCGATAAAGGGAGTAGGTAGTTCCTGAAACATAGTTATTATTTATTTCAATAATAAAAACTACTCCAATGACAAAAATCTTCTATCTCTATGGAACTTCCTGGTGAATAGATATTTCATTTTCTTAACTCAAGTCAATTTGACCTGCAGAGCAAGTCAACGTCTCAACCTCTACTGGGTTCTTTTAGGCTAAGCCAAAGGCCTTAACTGCAGGATATCAGTTCGAACATCCTGCTCAGCAAGCGGTCCCATCGACGCACGCCAAGAAATAGCCAGTCGTTCCCTACAGGTTTAGCTAATCTGTCAAAACGAAACTTTATCCACGCTCTCCAGACTTAATGCGTAGCAAGGTTCTTATTCAGGCTCAGATACAACTTAATCTCCTCTCAAGCGTCTCCTCCAACATGTAGACCGTTCCAGTTTAAAACAATAAATTACACATCATGAAAGTATACGAAAAAGAAACTTTAAAGGATTAAGCAGCCCGGCCATCCTACTACATTTAAATCCATAATGTAAAATAAAAAAGGGCAGCATCAGCCTTGAAACATAACATGCAAACTCTTAAATAACCCCACATATTGCTGTGTAGGGTTTCACATATGAGTTACTCCAACTCCATCTCAAAGCCTCAGCTTACGTTTCTAGTGACTGACGAGTTCCGACTGGCCCAGTTTCTTATTCAAATTGATACACTAAGAATCTGCATGCTCTAGGAAAACCTGGTGCAATGTAACTATCGTTACAATATATGTATTTGACTAATATACACATTAGTAAAATTATAATCCTTTCTGCAAGTACGGTCGAAACCGCATATATGCAAATGGATGCATCAACGAAGTCATTTATATATAAGCAGGTTTTACATAAAAGCGGTATTCTCTGAACTATAGCGTGCAAATAATTTGCTCATTAAATTTTTATTAAATTTTATTATTAAATTAGATATTCTTATTTCTAATTATATATATCATACACATTATTTATTTCAATATTTATAATGCACAGTACTATTTCTATTAATAAGAGTAACAAGAAATAATGTAGTACTTACATAAACGCATGTACCGTATTTGTGGAAAATAGTGAGCAAATTACAACCATATTCTTTTGTTATTTATTTCTTTGTCTTACTATTTGATTTCAAAGAATTTAAAATCGCCAACTTTTGATCAATATTTAACCCTCTGCTTTCTGATGGCTTTTTGTAAACATGATCCCTACACCCGGGACCAGCCAACGTTTGAAATGGAATCATTCAAGCTTTTATTGCCCCTACTCCCCATTCTTATCTCAGTTGTTCATCTCCTCTCCACTCCAGAATTGGGCGAGAAAACTAACCATTTGTCAGTGGCCCCACATCGTAAACTGTTGCACTTTTTTGGTGATATCGGGAAACTAATAATTTGTATTTGAAACAAACGTTATTTTAAATATACAATTAGGAGATATTAAGTATTATTTTGATAATCATATAATGTAAATCTATGAGAAATGATTCTAGTAATCAGAATAATAAAATGTTGGAAATACAATCCAGCAGAATATGATTATTATTATATCAGTGCATAAGCATATGAACTTTGTAGTTATAGGCTCAATGGGGGGTTACAGAGCTACAACTCATATATTCCTATGTTAAATATACAAAATGGGGGGTGTCTACAACCTCCATCAACATCCCCTGTGTATGCCAGTGTATCAGAGTGTAGTTTATTGCTTATGCATCTATTATGAAAGTACTCCACGCAATGCAAGTGTACATTTATTTATATGATACATTTAGGGCCGGATCTATCGCCTGCAAAACCCCACAAAACAAGAGGTCCAAACAAAAAAAGCAAAGAATTATTTAGAACTTATAATGCACAGCCGTTCTTTAGAAGTTTGTTTTCCGAGTTTTGTTATTCAAACATCGTAAAAGTAACAATTATAGTTTTTACTTTTTCCCAACTGCATGGAGTATTTGAATTAGCGAATAGTTTAAAAGTAGTAAATAAGTAATAGGCGAGTAAGCAAATTAGTATTAATTTCTTCCGTCAAATTTTTTAAAAAAATTATTGGAGTATTCAGGGGCATAGTTGGTTAAGGCGTTAGCCTGGCATCTTACTGGATGGGAGTTCGAATCCCTGTGTGCTGGTTGTTTCTTTGAGAACGTATCGAGGTTCGGAGGTCACGTAAAGCCAATGTTCCTATCTGAGACAGCACAAGGTGTAGCTTTGGGACATAAAACTAACCAACTAAACCAAATTTAAATCTGTTATGTGTACCGACAATCTCTGACGGGAGAATTCAAGTATTACGTAAGAACCTTGTGGGGAGGGGTTGCCGTTGGTCTTATTTTCCTGTGTTAGCCAATGTTAATTTTTGCTTAATAAGGGTGGGGGTTGAAATGGCCAAAATATTGCTTACGTAATACCTGAGCTCTCCCTAAGTAGTAATGGTTCGATATCGGTTAAAAGGATAATTTTCCAGAAAAATCAATTTGCTTTAGTCAATAGAACAGGGTATATTTTAAGATAGCAAATCATAGGCAATTCCCCCATGGTGCAATTTATTAGTGGCATAAATACCCACAAATATAACGAAAGGGCCTGCATTCTTCTGTCTGATGTTTGAAATGGGGGGGGGAATCAATGAAAACGACCAGGGTGGGTTAAAAAGTGATGAAATCTTATGGGTGTACTTTGTGAACAGTTTCTGGGTGATATATATATATTTCCTTATGTATTTGTTTTGATTAAATTTCTTTTTTAAGTGGTATTCTTAGTCCACCACGGCAAGCTGATACATTGGGCAGGAAAAAAGCCTTTTAATGATCCCAAGGCCAAAAAAAAGTCATAAAAAGCGCCATTAAAAATAACCTTTGTGTTGTTCCTTAACCACAAATTACATGCAAATACAGCATATAGAAAGAGGTATTGAAAAGTAACACATGACATCTTACGTTCTCTTAATCTACATAACAATTGTTATGTACATCAAAGCATTGAAGGCCGAAGCAATTTTGATCTTTTTTTCTCTGCATCTGATGCATTTTTTTTTTGGCCACCAATTTTTGCTCTTTTATGAAAGTGAGACAAAACAAATCTTGAAATCAAAGTTATCCTTTTGCGTGGCGACGACTGTTCGCCTATTTCTTCAATTAATTCTAATTTAAACTCAGAGCTTTTGCTATCTTGGCTTGAGGAACGTTGGCAAGGGTGTAAATTATAAACACATTGTTTATTGCTGTACCAAGAAGAAATTTAAATACATAAAACTCCCATTTCTTTGACTTTCTTGCTGTCATGTAATATGTGCGTCATTGATCTGCTTGGTCCACTCCCCCCACATCCTTGTTGTATTCTATGAAGGATAGGGGTTTCATTTTTTTTTTGCTTCCCACTATGCCTAATAACTGTTTTCACTTCGTGTTTTACATTAGTAGACAAAAGCGCTATTTGTTTTTTATCCCTCCACACTATGCATAGACAATTCGGAATTTCAATGCACCAGAAAGAAACATTAGATCCTGTTTGAAGGAGTTTAGTGGACCTTAATTCTTTAGGCAAAAATTTTCAGTTCAGCATTACTGTTCCACACGGATGAAGTCCTTTTTTTAAACAAATAGCCCACCAATTTTACGCTTGTAAAATAACGATTGAAAAATAAAACGTAATGCAGATTTTCTAGTGATTTTATCAAATGTCTGACACTGTCGTATCCTAGACCGTTGCCTGATCGTGGCATTTATTATTTTTTCCACAATATATACCAAAATTTAATGTGTAGCCCAAACTTGAAGTACACAGCATCCAAAACATTTAAGACTCTTTCTGTGGGTTTTAGAGGCATATACTGAACTATTCCAAAGTGGCCTTTATATTTAATCATTGATTCAACTATTGATACATTTTTGTAGGGAGAAAAATGTTCCTTAAAACTTTTCTTCAAGTCTGCTAAAAAAGGTTGTTTTCTACATCAAATCATAATTCTCCTCTGAAGAATGCAAGTCCTTGTGATAATCCGACATATGAAAATATTGTAGAAGTTTAAAAGAAATCGATCCCGAGAAATTATTTTAGAAACAAAACTATTTCCAGGAACTGGATGTTTGGACCAATAATCTTGTAACCCAGGGACACGTACCAAGCTCATAGTTAAAAGAACACTAGAAAGTCCCCAAATTTCGGAAATGGCCAATATCGGTTCCCATTTTTCATCTTTTTTTCCTGTTCTCCTGACTGCTCCTGGCAAAATTCTGCATAAAGGTTTGAATTTTCTATGAACGTTTTCATTACGGTGTATATAAAGAACAGGGAAAAATACGCAAATGATGTCGATCCTGTAGGCAAATCATGGATTGGTCCAGGAATTCCTCTAAAACTGAATTCTCTAAATTTTTAATTATTAACATCGGTACTCCATGAATAATTGCAAGACTCGCTTTCTTCAGAATCAACGACTAAATCTCCGGGCAAAAAGGAATCACCTAATTCATCATGGAAAAATCACCTTGAAGACTATCGCTTTCAAAATCACTTTGGCCACCTTCACTAAACAATATAGATCATATGGCATCATCATGTAAACTGAGTTTACGAGAAGCCATTGCAAACAAAGTAAAACGAAACAGGCCCACACAAACAAATGGACAAGTAAATAAAATTAATTTTCAAACGAAAGAAAACAAGACTGAAAGAGTGCAAAACAAATTCCCAAATAAAGTTTGGCGAGATTGTAGTTGAGTAGAGCTAACTAGAGTTTAATTGCAAACATTTGTCATCTTAGGTCATCGAAGCACATGCTCATAAAAATCAACCGCAAATAGTTTACGCCTCAGGAGGTGGGGGATTTGAAGACCTGGGTTAAGCCCCATCACATGCTTTACCCCCGGCCTTATGGCTGTTTCAAAAAGCAAGTAGTCCGCGTGTATCAGAAAGCAAAGGGTTAAACAGATGTGTCGTTTCTTTTCATCTACCATGTTCACAATGAATATAAACTGAAAAGTGCAAAGGAAAAAAAAAAACCCCTTGCAAATAGACTAGGAAATTTGTAGATCAATAAAACACGAGACATGTAATTCACTGTGACAATTACAAAACAAATTTTGATAGTGATTCCGAACACGGGCATGTTGTGTATGTCAGTACATGCGATTTATTGCACATGTGACTTGTCTAATGTAATATATAAACATGTCTATACAGATTGTATGCATTGTGTGTCTCCCGTGATAAATAAAATTTATTATTAGTATTAGAAAGCAGGGGTGGGGAATTCCAGAAACTAGTAGATAGCCTCCCCGATAGAGTGGCAGTCATCACTGCAACAAAAGGTGGTCCCACTTCATAGTCATTTTTGACTTCTTGTTGGTTTGTTGTATTTTTATGGCGCAAGGACAACAATGGTCATTCTGCACCAAGCAAGGTTTCTGATTTCTGTAAAGGAGAAGCAAAACATGCAGGTGTGCGGATACTTTTGATCCTTATTTGCATAAATCTGGAATATTTCATTTTCAGAACAGGGGTGTTTGGTAATTTGGAATATGACAATTTGTGGAAAAAACCCTTATCATCTAGCTACTTTCAGAGAATTAGAGAAATACGGCTCACTATATCGTCGATAACTTTCTGAATTTTCAAGATATCCCACTGGTATTTTTTTTAAGTTGCCCTATACTATTGACTACAAAATTATGAAAGAAAGTTATTCATATCTTTCGCGCATGCGCAGTAAAAAATTATTTTCTTCAAATGCTCATATCTCATCGTGCATTCAATATATTAATTTCTAATTTAAGTATAATATTTTTCTTGTACGTTGACAAATGTTCTGTAAGTTTTGTGAAATTTGACTGAAAATTGTGGATATTATAAGCAAAAAATATGTGACAAAATTTGGGTTTTCTTAAAGAAACGTTTCTATCTTCATGAATATACATGTTTGTTTTACAAAAATGCACACAGGCATTAAGCATAGCTGGTTAAATATTTTCTGAAAGTTACAAATAATTTCCAGCTTTTTATGATACAGGGTGATCAAATATATTTTTTCACTTTGTCAATATGTGGGTGGTCCCCTAAATGCACAAGTCACCGAAACTTTATTGGAAAGTGGGCGTTCAAGTATGTTCTATATATCTTCAAAGTTAGAGAACAATTGGCCGAGTGGTTTTTTAGAAATTCGAAAAAAAAAACAAAAAATCCAAAGTGTCTGGATACTTTT
>QLNU02015360.1:65045288-65094596 GCA_006491805.2 Dysdera silvatica
TTGAGGTGGCCATATTGAGAAAGACAATAGTAAAGCAGGAATGCACCCCTCCCCTACTGATTCACAAGAGAGAACGGCTGTTTTTGAGGTGTATATTGAGAAAGGTAATAGTGAAGCAGAAGGGTACTATTTGTTGCCGCCACAGCATTCATAAATTAATTAATGCGGGAAATCGAATTTTATCAGATAAATATTCCAGTATATGACACTTTGGTGATGACACTGGCGATAAAAAAACATTTTTGCAAAAACTTGTTTTAAATACGTAACATTTACCAAAATACTTTCATATTTTTGTTGAATGAAATTATTGTTTGTTGGTGGTAGTTTATTACTACGGTCTTGTAATCGAGATGTTTACAGATGGATGTATATAGCGATGTTTTATAACATTTCTTCCTAATCCCAAGGTACTTATTTCGGAGATGGACCCAGAAAGGGATTTTGGGGAGGGGAATCCGAGCGTTTTGTAAAAATTCCCAGGCTGAGACCAAACTCCCCTGGACGTAGCGTTAGCGTCGTTTGGCGAATGATATTGAACTAATTACTTGTACCTTGAAGCGTTAATAAACGTCTGTGCATTAACTATTGTCTTTATTTTTAGCTTCCAACAACTATCCTTACGAAATATAAATTATTGTAACGTTAAAAGAATTGTTTAGATACATTTTGAAAAACTTAGCGTAAAGAGTTTTAGACTAGTTGACTGTAACGTAGAGTTAAAATAGCAATAGCTACGTTAAATAGTAAAATTAGAAAGTAGCAGTTCGTTACATTGGCGCCCAACGTGAGGCCAAATTCGCGAAGTTTGGGATTTATTATGTACTAAGGCCGTATATGGCATATTTATGTTGTCGTTAAAAAATTGTCGTCCTCGGATACAGGTCAAGAATTGCTAAGATGTTTATTAAATTTACTAATTTTTATACTCTTTTCCAGGTATTTATCTAATTTATATTTATTTTAGCGTTATTAAGTTTTCTCCCTCACCCGGTTAAATATGAAAGGAATTCGCTGTTTCGGGGGTGAGCCTATAACTTTTTAGTGTCCCCTGCTGAAAGCCCCAAGCAGCGATACTCCGGAAATTTGAGGGAATACATTAATCGAAGTAAACTTAATTTACAATAGCATTAATTCTTATTGGAAATGCAGTGTAATGATTTTTCGAGGTTGCATTTTGGTGATACACCCGGGTTACAAGCTACCCCGGTACATACGTTTATTGATAGGTCTGGGTTAGGAACTAGTGAATTGTCTTCAGTGGTGCAGTCGGCAGAGGGTAGGCCCTAGCATTTTCCGAATTTAAGATTGACCTTTAATGGCAATGTTGAAGATTTTCTGGCTTATTGTATGGATAAGGGGGTCCTATACCGGCTGGGAGAAGTTGATTTATTGAAGCTGGCCGCAATAAATCTACAGGGTGAAGCATATAAATAGTGGAAGCTGATGGGAAGACACCAAATTCCAATACATAGTGATCACCCTTGGCAGGAATTTTGTCGCGTATTAAAATCTATGTACCCTCGTTTTTGTAGTCGGACAGACCTTGCTAGGTAAATGCTTTCTCGGAAATATGAGCAGGGCTCGATAACTGAGTTTATTTTGGGAATTCTGGATTTATACAGATTATGGTGTAAGGTTACGATGAGAACGAAATCATGAAAATGCTAAGAGATTAACTCGGAAAAGACTATAAAATGCATTAACCTGTAGAATGGTTAAAACAGTCCCAGAACTACTAGAATAGGTTCGGGAGTTTGAGTCAACTACTTCCCTACCTGTCCCCTGTAAGAACCGGGAGTTTGGAGACCCTGGGATGACTTGTGTTAAAAAAACAACTGAGAGTAATAGCCCTTCAGTTAGTTTACCCTGTTTTAGGTGCAAACAGATTGGACATATGGCTAGGGATCATACTCAGGATTCTCTGGCAAAAGAAACTGTGGCTGCATTGCAATTCCCGGGTGGGTGCAAGCTTTTCGGAACCGGTTGTGGGAATGGAAGATCAATATGTAGAAGCTAAATTGGATACAGGCTCCGACATATCTGCTATTGATGCTGAACTAGCCAGTACTCTGGGCATGTTGAAATACTGGAAAACCGGAAAAGACTGTGTACCGCCAATGGCGAAGAAATGTGGACCTCTGTGGAACGGTATGCGCCGGTTAGAGTGGCAGGGTATGACCCTTCGGTACGAATTTGATGTGTTACCATCCCTTTGTAAATCTGCATTAATAGGTAAGGATTTATTTTATCAGTTAGGTGCTAAAATCGATTTCAACCAGTTGAAGGCCCATTTGGCTGCCTTAGGCCCCAGGGGTAAGGTTGACGATAAGGCCATGGTTGAATTAGTGGATCGTGCTGATGCAGAGCAAGGACAAAAGCAAGAACTGTTAAAAATTTTAAAGCTCCACGCTGATTTATTCAGAGATAAACCTGGACAGACAGACCTGGTGGAACACGATTAATACTGGAAATCACCCCGTCTTTAGCCCTCCCTTCCGAACTACGTCAGAAAAGAACCCGAGTGAACCATGATTGGGTCCCACTTATTTTATGGTTAGAACAAAAGAGGGTGGACAACCCGGGAAAATTACATAAACTGAAAAATATAAATAGTATTTTGTATGACAGATGGAATACTTTGTTGTGACCAGGAAGAGCCGGTACCCGTGATTCCGGTATTCTTGCATCACAAACTTATGCGGGAATTTTACGAACACTCGATCTCTGGCCATCAGTGTAAACGCCGAACCTATGAACGTTGCCAAAAACGTATGTTCTGGCCAGGTATGCATAAAGAAATTCACCAATATGAAACATCTCAGTGCACCCGAAGAAAATTACAAAGGCAGCCGGCGTGCATAAATACAGGCATAGAATTGTTTAAGCTTTCCCCTTCTCTCTTTCAAGAGATGGTGAAAACTGTATGTGTGTGGGGTGATTATAACAGGTCACGGTTGGATTGTTAAAAACATATCCAAACGTGCCATACCATTTGCTGTAATTGTTTAGGGAAATCGCCGAGGACCTAGATGACGTCATCATTGTATTGCGTATATCTGTATTGTGCATATCAAGCTACTTGCAGATATCATGGGAACGTTTTGGACGAACTCGTATGGTTCAAGCACTAACTGAGAACTGATGTACAGTCTGCCCGGGATTGAAAAATCCAGGTTATGAACAATTGAATTAATTTTATTATAGTAAGTCTTCGTTGATCAGTAAATACATTTAGTTGTTTCTTTTAGTAATTGGTTAAAATATTTTTAGTATACTAGAGACCGTCTCGGTGGATTCCTTGTTTGAAACTGAACGTAGAGTTGGTGTTGTTTCCTGGATTCACTTGGTGAATGATATTGAACTATTTACCTGTACCTTGAAGTGTTAATAAATGTCTGAGTATTAAATATTGTCTTTATTTGTAGCCTCCGACAACAATCCCCATGAAATATAAATTATTATAACGTTAACAGAACTGCTTAGTTACCTTTGAAAAACTTAAGAGTTTAAGACTAGTAGTTTGTAACGTCAATTTAAAGCAGCAGTTGTTACGTTAAGATAAAAGGTAGCAGTTTGCGTGTGTTACATATACGTTGAGTAAACGTCAGTGAAGGGGAGTGGACAAGTCGGAAGTGTCGGGTCCAAACCTGGAAGGCGCGGGGTATCTGCATGGTGCGTTTTCTTTTACCAAAAAAAACATAAAAAAAATGCGAATTTTTGAGGGGCTGGTAGAAAATTACACGTGACATTTTACATATTTTTCATGGTATTGACTGTAAAACCATAAGGTGGAGTTAAAATCCGTATAAGTTGGCATCTCTGTTCGTATAATCTATAGGCATGACCTCGGACAAGTATGCTGCCATGTTACAGTGCGCGAAATAAATATGGCCCTCGGTATTTTTGACATGTGTAGTAAGAATAGAATTCCTGTGTTATATTTACTCCATTGGCATATGTAAATTAGAAATTCACTCATTGGTGTCTAGAAAAGTATTCTGCGCATATGTGGTAAAATTTTATCAGTGAAATCCAACTTTAACAAGCGAAACAATTATGGCCCTTCTGAGTTAAATGTTTATCGATACGGGTGCCCTTTGGTAGAAGCCGATTTTTCTCAATTGCAACGACATTCTGAAGAAAAAAACTCAATAAGTGATTTAATATGTTAGGATAAAGAAAGTAAGTATGTCATCCGGCTCTCGACTTTCTGCCATCGAACACGGAAAATTTGATGTCTTGCAAGTGCAAACTGACATGAATCCTACAGATATTGCTCAAGCACTCAATAGCAGCTCAAAAGTTGCACAAAATTAACTTAAAGATTCAGCTGGGTGTGGAGAAAGGAGAGCACCGGCAGATTATGTAAAGTTACGAATAAGAAAATTCGTCTTTTGAGGTGGAAAGCATCAAAGAGAATTGTATCAGTACGCCAATTGTGAAATTTTTTGAATTTGCCAATTACTGCTTGATGAACACAATTGCTAAATCAATCGAGCCTTCATTTCAGAAAACTGCAAAGGAAAACAATGCCGTCATCACTCCACAAAGCCAGTCGAAAAGAATTGGTTTGTAGCTGTATGAGTTGGAACTCGCAATTGGCGAAAAGTTATTTTCTCCAATGAGAAAAAGTTTAATCTGGATGGGCCGAATGGTATGCACAGTTATTGAAAGGATAAGAAACAAGAACCGTTAGTGTTTTCCACTCGATAGCAGGGAGGAAGTTCGATAAAGATATGGGGGTGAGGTTGGCTGGGAAAAGAAGAGCGATATTGAATTCGTAATTCGTACATGGAAAAATGAATAGTCTTGCGTACCAGTAAATGTTAAGCATGCAGTTGTCTCGAAATGGAGTTAAAATGGCCAATCGGAATTGGTTGTTCCAGCAAAATAATTGCAAAATTCATGTATATAAATCGTCCCAGAATTTGTTTAAGTAAAAAAAAAAAAAACTACTCAAACCTTGGGCCGCGAAATTTCCCGATACGTACATAATAGAAAATGTGTGGTATATGCTAGCACAGAAAGTTTATGAAAATAGTTATCATTTCATGAATACGGACATTTTAAAAATACCTATTCTTGAAACATGGAAGTCTATCAATATGAAATATATTCACGACCTACATGACAGCTTACCTCGTCGGATGGAAGCTTGCTATAATGCTAAAAGTGGCTGGACACTATGTTAAACATTTCAATCTGCTATAAGAGGCACGGATGAATTGCAAGCCCAGAGGGCCATATGTATTTCGCCATTTATTTATCACTTGAATGTGTATAAAGCCTGTACAAACATGTTTTCCAGCAGAACAGCTTGTAACCTTTATTGTATGTACTTTAAAATATAATTTTTTAAATGTCATATGTTTTCTTCATATTGCAATACAATGAAACTTGTGTAGGGTGGAAACTCACGGGACCGGAAAAAAATTCCGTAGTATGCAGGTTTCCGTCTTATGTAGGTTACATGCAAAACAAATACATACATAGTTAAATTCAGTGGTAAGAGATGACTGCATATGCTAATTGTTTTTATTTGTCTTATCTTGCGAACTTTAAGATTATATTTATTTTCCTTTTGATAAAAATATTTATTTTATCACTGCATTTTATTTTTATTAATTTTAATTTTTGCACTATTTTGTGGGTTTAGTAGTTACGATCAATATGGTGCAAAATTTCATGCAAACTATACATGCTTATTCTATACAAAAAGTCTATTATGTAAGCTTAAATTGTAACGATAAAGTACCTCCCTTGTAAAGATAATGATTCCCTTGTATAAAGATACTCTTCCTTGCGGTAGGTTTATCCATGAATTGATAAAGTCGATATGAGTGACTTTTCGTTCCGGTTAATAATGAACGCTTTTATTTAAGAAGTGGGTGGCACTGGCATACGTAAGAGGGGTCGATTATGGTTGTAACCCCCATTGCGATGAAATTGTGTATAGTATACATGTAAATACAATGGAGTTGTAGCTCTGTAACCCCCCATTGTAAGCCTGTAACCCTCCCCTTATGAACTTTCTGGGTATGCCTATGGTGGGTGGGTGGTGTGCAAAATGGTGATCGGACAAGTATAGGCAGAAAGTTCATAAGGTGGTGTTATAGGCTAAATGAGAAGGGTTACAGAGCTACAACTCATATATTCCTATGTTAAATATACAAAATTTCATTGCAGGGGGGGTTTACAACCCCCAAAATCGTCCCCTGGCTACGCCTATGTGGACAAGGGCATTCTATATCTGTAAAATGTCTTTTGTTCGCCAGCCTCCACTTTGCTATTTGCATTGTATTACAACCCTCTTTCCTTTTTCTGCCGAGAAAATTTCCTTTCTGCCAGCGATTTTCCGCTTTATGAAGGCTTTTCTCTTTGACGGGATTAAATAGTGCTTTCCGCTTCCGCGTTAGACAGTTTCTGTGTTAGCTAATGTTAACTACCATTGACTTTTGAAGGGATTGTAAAAAAATTCCGTGTTGAGCAAGTTTCCACCTTAGACAATTTTCACTGTATATATTTTTTTCCTTCGAAACTGACAAGAGGGCCATATTTATTTTGCGTACTGCATTTCCTTCTTTTTTTTTTTACTGAAAACTACTGAAAATTCTTGACATTTTTACTGAAGACTACTTTCTCAGGTTGACATCTCTGCTATAAGAATCTCAAATGAGACTCCAACTTGTCATAAAGCTGTGTAATGTTGGCCTTGGATCTCATATTTATTGCATTTTTTATAACTAGACCTAATAGTTTTTGAATATAAAATTCTGTAAGAAGTTCTTCATGACCAAACTTTGTTTTTAAACTTTCCATAGCTTTCATATAAGTTTCTGCCATAGGTGAACAGTTGTCTATTATCTCTTTTGTTTTACCACATGGAGTCACGTATTGCTCCAAATATTAAAATTCATCCGCTAATCCCATATACTTGTCTTCGTGAATTTGACTGAATTAGCTCCTAAACAGCCAATCTTTCATTTCACTGCAGAATTTGGTAAACTCCATTTCTGAGAGCCTAAGTTTTGATTTCTCAGAATGCGAGGAAATGAAGCTTTGTTGTGCAATTGATTCCTGAAAAATTAATTTTATATGAGCTTGTACCATGTCAAACTTTTATCTATCTATCTTCTATTATTTCAAATTCCTCTTCATATTTGTACGTATCTCATGGCTATAATTCTAAAATTTCATTGTTGATTGTTACTAAGCTAGAATATATTCTTTGTAACGAGGCAAACTTATCTTTAATATCTGATACCATTACATTTTCGTCCTCTGGCATAAACATAAAACACTTACATAACTTAGTAAGTCATTCGTGTTCTTTTTTTGGTAAGATGCTCCATTTTCAGTAAGTTTCACACCAATGAAATTTGAATTGCACTATTTTCGAATCAAAAGATTAATCCTGTTATGGATGCCAGTATTTTAGATATGACTAGAAACGTAACCTGTTCCTGCCTCTTCATAAACTTTATTTTACTTCAACAGAATTTATAAAGCTTTTGTAAACAGTCACTCTCAATAACTCAGTACTGAAAAATTATAAAAAAAATCAAATAAAATTTTCATTCACGTAAAAAGCATGAACTTAAACACTTGACATTTCAACTATCACAAATGATTTTCTAAATGTCTATAATGAATACAAAAAACGTGTTTTAAATGTTTCTTATACTTCACACTTTGTATTTATTTTTTTAAAACTGTGTCAATATCACAAGTAAAAAGAATCAGCAATAAAATTTACATTCAATCATAAAAACTATCACAGCTCTAACATTATATATAATAAAGTCAAATTTTATAATTAATATATGTATATATATATGTATATATACATACAGCTGTCTACTGCCAAAAATACCAGCTAGTCAGAGCACCACTTCGAAGCAGCTCCAGTAGTGGTCACTCCATAGGAGGATGACACAATGAGTCCCGCCTTAGCGCATGACTTCAGTTGAGGGGAATCTTCATTAAACTGTAGGTCTAGCTTGCCAACCCTTCTGGTCAACATGGTGATCAAAGGCTGCTTCCTCTGTATTTCTTTCACCGTACTACATGTATGTGTGATAACAGAGAGACCTCCATCCTGCAAAAAATTGAAATTGGTTGTTGATGATGATATATATATGTTAGAATATTGTCAGATAATACTTGTTTTGCATGGTAAATAATTGGAAATAAATCACCTTTTAATTATATATAAATTCTCAGTACATTTAAAACAAATTTCATGATCAAACAACAATTTTAACGCTTTTTGGCATAGTGATACCAACTCCAATGGTATGGCATGATTAGATGGTGAAACGTTCGAAAGAAAATAAATATTTCTGCGTTCGGTGGGACCTGAACCCACAACCTTCCACTTGCCGGGCGGAGGCTCTACCCACTGAGCTACGAAGGACAATATATAATCTCTTACGAACGTATATAAAGACTTTACTGAAGCCGGTTCAGCGAAATAACTGGCTTTAGTAAATAGTCTTTAAACACATTCGTAAGAGAGTAAATCTTGTCCTTCGTAGCTCAGATGGTAGAGCCTCCGCCCGGCAAGTGGAAGGTCGTGGGTTCAGGCCCCACCGAAGGCAGAAATATTTATTTTCTTTCGAACGTTTCACCATCTAATCACGCCATACCATCGGCGTTGGTATCACTACACCAAAAAATGTTTAATTTAATCTGTGTAGTGGTTGATTTATATACATTTCACGATATAAACCAGGGTTATAAGGCACTAAGCAGATTAAACAATTTTTATCAACATTTTTTAGGCGTAGTAATAGTAACGCCGATGTTATGGCATGGTTAGATGGTGAAACGTTCATACATAAACAAAATGTTTTTTCTGTGTTTGATGAGGTACGATCCTAAGACCTTCTGTTATCTGGGCAGGTGCTGTTACCAACTGAGTTTCAGATGACAAACACTCAATTAGCAGAAGGTTGTGGGATCATATCCCACTGGATGCAGAAAAAAGTATTTCTTTTTTGTACAAAAGTTTCACCATCTAACTACGCCATAACATTGGCATTACTATTAGTGCACCTACAAAGTTGATAAAAATTGTGTCTTAAGCATATTGTTTGTTTTAATAGGTAATGTTTGCACAGAAATAGATAAAAAATATACAGAACAGAAAAATATGTTGTGGTAACCTTTTCTTTCTATAGCTTCTCTTATAAATAAAGCATCATACAATAGCGTTACTAAAAGTAATCAACAGAACTTAAGATTTAATTCATTGATTTCTCCCTTGACACATCTCACAAAACATTTCAGTGTGCCAACTAAATTTGACTATATGCTTAAAGCAATTCTTCCATTTATATTCAAAATCAATATTATGTAAACATTATAAGTAACAAATATATAAAAGTATTAACATTCATCTTTTTCATGGAATTAAACACCTATTTTGCACTTACCAATATATATTTTGAATATATAACAAACTGAAAAATATTAGGCACCATTTTTATCGCATTTGCTGTCATAAATCTGTTTTGATACCTGTGGATTTTCTAAAATGTTTGCCTTTTGAAATGCTTGTTGTGGTATGGATAAATATTGATTAATTGGGTTATAAGTTCGATGGAAATCAGATGGCAATTCAAAACAGTTCATTTTTTTCAGGTGATTAGATGATTTTGATGATTTAAAATTCCCAGTAAGAATTCCTACTTCATTAGGAACTTCTTTACAGTGAAGTATATAAGCAGAACTATTAACTTCAGCTGAAGGTTCACCTTTAAAAAATAAAAATGTTAGCTTATGCGCATTAGTACTTTAAATATAATAGTTATTAAAATTAAAAACTGTTTTACAAATTCCTAAATTACATCTTTTTCTTAATACACTTGTTATTGATTATGTCCTTTGCTAAGAAAATAAATTATTTATAGCTCCCGAGACATTAACTATGCTGAGTTGGTTGGCTGGTTGTATTTTTATGGCACAAGGGTCATTCTGGGCCAAACAAGGTGAGAACATGCACACGGTTATAAATAAAGAATAAATTAAAGCAATAGTAAAAACATATTGAGAGAAACGTATTAAATGTACCAAACGAAACGATATAAAAAATCATATGAGATGGGAATAGCCAATATTAGATAAAAAGTTAAAAACGATCTCATGGCTAAAAGAGTCACATAAAACTACGTTGAATTAAATGGTGAAACATACTAAGATATATTCAACGCATGTGTAACTTGCTCGAAAAGAAATGGATGGGGCATAAACCAAATGAACGCAAAAAATTTAGAGAAACAATGACCATTATTTTGACACTGGTGTAAAGTTGAGAAACATAGTGATTTGTTTCAGGAATCCACTGTTTCCTTTATCAAGTGGAAAGGAAGGGTAGTCCTAAGTTTATATATTCCCACGTTGGCATAGCCAAATTAAGGGAGGGGGGCTAAAAGGACTACAGCCTAGGGACCCAGAAAGTTCAGTGGCTTTACTCTAGTTGTCATGTTAAGTTTCCAACACCTGAGAAAAGGGGCCAGTGATTAAACAAAAACCCAAAAATTCACATAGGTAAAAAATTTCAAAAAACTAAATTTCAGTTCACAGGGCTTTGCCCCAATGGGGGTATCCTCCATCATGCAATGCATTTCTTCCATTGGTCTCTGTTCCTCTCAATGTCTGTATCAATATTTCTTTTTTTCCATAGCTTCAAATCTTTCCTAAAGTACTGCTGCTGCTTCTTTGAGATTATCTAAATTAACATCAGGTGATTATTTCTCTTTTTGGTTCTCTTTCATGGCTTTGATTCTGTCCTCATAAAATGGGCCATGATCGTTTTATAGATGTAAAAATTTTAGGACTTGCATCAAAATTCTTAATGTTGCCACAGTTTTTCATATCTCAGGTTTAATTTTTATTATGCTATTTATACTTTGAGTACAAAGACTGTTGCTTCCTTGCTTTTAAGTTTTTTTATTAATGCTAAATCCTTGCTCATAATCAGCATTGCCATGAACTACAGTCAACAATGCTTTAATAAGAATTGGCTAGTGTAATAGTATTTTAAATTTCCAGATAAATCTCTTTCAGCAAACGTTTTAGTCCAATAGTCACCAATCCACTCATTAGAAGGTAATAATTTTTCTATGTTTACAGAATCTGATTGGTATAATATTCACTCATCTACTAAGCTAGATGGTATAACAGTGGGAATAGCTGTCAGCAAGTGTCTAATGCAAGTTAGAGAAGATCATTCATACCAAGATAACGGATACAATCACTTTAGCCATAGTAGAAACTTATTTTTGAGTGGTAAAGATTTAAGAAAATGTTCTGCACAGGTAATATAAAAAGATGGAGCTCTTGAAAATGTGTCAAAACACCAAATGGTGCCAATAATGATAATGCAGATCCTCCACAGACCTTTCTCAAGAAACTAGATAAGGATTTTTTTCTAATAAAAAGGCAAATAAGGACCATAAAAAACAACAGATCTAATACAGTGACTTGTATACATATAACATTTTCTTTCAATAATTGGTTCTCAAATTTTAAATACCAGCTTCTCGATATCCTTATTTAAAATATTAAAAAAAAACAGCCTTCTCTTATAGAGAGCAATTATGAAAATTATATTTTATACTACCCCCTCCCTCCTGCCAAAAAATATAAGCAAAAAGTACTCAAAAAAAAAAAGTAGCTTGTGTTAATTTTACTCAAAATAGAATCTATATATTTATAATGTAATGTCAATAATTCGTTAAACTCTAAACTCAAACTAAAAAAAATAAAATCTAATTCAGTAAATTGCAATATACAGGGTGTTTATAATTAAAGTTCCACTTTGAAATGGCCATAAAATGAAAACTACTGGACCAAATGTTATCAAACTTGGTAATAGCTTACAGGAGGTCATGGGATTTTATTTTCTGTCAAAAAAAAAAATGTTCAAAAATCACCACCAGCGGGAATGGCGCTGTAATCAATATTGTTAAACGAAATAAAAAAAATGAAGACATTGGTTTAAAACGTTTTTAATCGTTTCTAAAACGAAACTCTTTGTGGGGTTATGCAAATTGTTTATGGTGATAACATAAACAATTTGGCGGAATTGAAAGATGCGATACACCGACATGTCCGCAACATTCCTCCTGATATGCTAAGAGCTGCTGTTGAGAACGCAGTAATGCGATTTAACTTGCTTTCAGAAAATGGTGGACGCCACATTCAACATGCTTTGTAACACGTTTTAAAACGATGTCTTCATGTCTTATTTCATTTAACAATATTGCATACAGTGCCATTCCCGCTGGTGGTGATTTTTTATTTTACGAAAAATAAAATCCCATGACCTCACGTAACCTATTACCAAGTTTGGTAACATTTGGTCCAGTAGTTTTACTTTTATGGCCATTTCAAAGTGGAACTTTAATTATAAAGATCATGTATATATTAAAATACGGAACAATTTCGTTTATGGGTACAATAGTATTATTTCATAGATCATCCACAGAGAAAAGAATGATTTCACGTGTCTGGTATGGTACGATTTTACAACCTTTTGCTTATCAGTCAAATGCTCTAACCATTAAGCCGCTGACAGCTATCACTCCCCTCTGTGAGCGGTTGTGGGATCATACTCCACTGGATGCATGAAATCATTCTTTTCCCTGCGGGTGATTTATCAAGTAATATTGCTGCCATCGACCTTACAGACGGAATTATTTACTTTCAACAATAACGTTGTTAATAAGGGACATGGAAGAATTATTCTTTCAGATGTTGCTGAAAAAGACTGATAGCACTGCAACAATCCAATCGCCACAAAAATTGTCCTCAACATTAAAACTTCATTTTATAGTTTCATAAATATGTGAATTTCATTTTACTATAGAAGCATGAAATAATGAAAAAGAAAACTTTTTTTTCATTCCCATAATAAAATTCTCATATCATATTTTACTTCCAAAAATGTGCATCAATAAAACTATGCATATATTACATAGGCATATGCAGAAAGTTTGTAAGGGAGGGGGTTACAGGCTTATAATAACTTAGAGCTATACAACTCTATATATTCATATATGGTAAAAGCTCTTTAATATAGGCATTCTTTAGTTTGACACATTTCATAAACCAGCACCGATTGAGCTGCTCACGTGTTTTTGTTTTTTTTGGGTGGATTTAGGCATTTGCTGACCTTGATCTGACCGTGAGGTTGGATGACGAAGGGGACATGGTAGATGAAGCTAAAGTCTCGTGAAAACAAGATTCAGATGCACTAAATATATTTACAAAATTTGCCGAATCCAACGAAAGCTGTAACTCTTCAGAACTTTTAAATATGTGTATAATCTGTAACGATGTTTTGAAGGAAAGATCCGAATCACAAAGGCAACATGTTATCAGAGACTTTTTTAAACAGTAAAGCTTATATGTATTTTTTTCTTGCTATACAGCAACTTATTACAATTTGTTTTAAATATCATTGTACTGTATTACTTTTCCTTTGGTATTCCCATTAAAACATACTGACATTTGATAATCTGATAAAATCACTAATTTTAATTAATGTATTTTCTGGTATGATGCTAAATTTTATATTTTGATTTCCAAAATTATAGAATGGGTTATACAGGCTGACACTAGTGTTTTTCACTGGTGTGTGTTACAAGATTATTGTGACATTAGAACCATGATATATTTAGATACAAATTTATTGCGAAAATGAAGAACAGCTCAGTGGATTCAAAACCTCTGGTCAGAACCATCGGTTCAGATTAAATCAATGATAATAATCGCATATATGGGGAAAATTACTTAAGAACAGTAAACATTTTATTATGAAAAGTACATACTATACCTTATTTAAATATGCAGCTTCAATAGAAAAAAATTTTGCTTTTTAACTAAAATATTTACATATTTAAAGTTGGGGTTATTTATAAACTTAGAAAGATGTAACAATATTTACATTATAAAACATAAATTTAAAAAATGATTTAAAACATTGCCAATGTAAAAAACTCACATTTATATTAATTGATATTTACATAACATGTTCATATACATTTAAGAAAAAGATTAAATGTATATTCAATAGTAACATGCTTTATCAGATCTGATTTTTCAATCCACATATTAATATCTTTGTTTTTAAAATATTGGTAATTATTTACACATCAGTTTCTTTTGTATAGTCTAGGAAGCTCAAGCGTTATTTGTGATATTCTTAACACAAGCATTTAACAAAAAGTTACATTATATTTGAAAAATTAAAGATTATCCTTACAAAAATTAAAGGCTTTTTTAGAATAGATACAATACACACAATTAAAGTCACATCACGGATCTTAAAATTCATTCAGTATATTTGGAATATTAAGCTATTTATACATGAAAAGTACAATTCATGAAAACTCAAATGGCTTATTTACCATGAGAATATGCAGTGGGTGGTGTTTTTCTTCTACGTTTGGTTCCTTCATATCTAAATGTGTTTCGCACTGAATTGCATTCCACTTGCATTTGTCTATGTAATTATTTACAAAAAAAAGCACAAGTTATAAACATATATGAAAAAAAGCCAGCCATTAAAAAATACAACTCCTATCAGTAGTAGTAGTTGTCATGCAATTTAATATTTATATTTTCTCTTACAATTCATATTTAGTTTTAACAGAAACACTGAACAGAAGTGTTTTGGTTTGTTTAAATTATAACTAAGTTCAGGCATATATCAAGGGCAAATCCAGTGAGGGGTGGAGGGGATGATCGCCCCCCATCAGGGTTAAATTAAAAAAAAAAAAATTAAAGACAAAGAGTATTTTGTTGTTTGTTACGACTGTAATAAATAAAAGTCTTACACAGGCGTCCAAAGTCTCCAAGTCTTGGAGAAATGCGATCAAGACGTTTTTCCACGAATCTATAAGCTACTTGCCTTTCAAACTACGTTTTCAGTAAGTCTTGCTTCAGCAGAACGTAGTTTTTTATCCTCGAAGCGCCGTCAAACTTGGCTTCGAACGCGGATGACAGAAGAGACTTTTAATACACACTCACAGAGATCTTCATATTGATGTAAATAAAGTGATTGACAAATTTTCAAAGAAACCAAGATGGCTCGACTTTGCACTATAAACTTCAAGTTTTTTAAAAAGTTGCTTGTTATAAAAAAAGTAAAATAATTACAATGTTTTTGTAGTTTAAATTTAAACTTGTTCTATTAATTACATTGTAAATTATCGTTTTGGTTATTGTATGTCTCCTTTACTAGCTTATCCTTCTGTCATACTTGACTATAATCTACCCTAAACCATATAGTTTAATTAAAGAAAAGCCCATCTTTAATTCATTGTCTTAAATTAAATATTTTGGTGAAGATAAAGGAAGGCTAGTAATATAACAACATTTACCTAAACTATTTAACAGTCCAAAACTAAAAAAAATTTGAACTTTCCCCTGAAACCGCACCTTCCCTGTAATAACATTCTGCATCCGCCCTTGGCATATATATTTTCAACACATTTTATACAATTTATGCCCTAATGTCACTAAATACATTATTTAGGCAGGTTGTTTTATTGAGGGGATTGGACCGAGAGGAGAAGGAAGTGAGCATACCTAATACAGTAAAAATGCCGAAATCAGAAAAATGGCCATGCAAAATTAATAAGTGAATATAAGTCTAGTTTAGAAAAATTACGATTTTTTTACAAATAAGCAATTCACTTAAAATATAATTTACATAATTTCAAAATGAAGAATTGATTTCTTCATATTTAACTTTTAGCAAACTTCTCTTATTGCAGAAATGCACTGATATATATTCAGATTTACCAGATAAAACCTTGGTTGCTTGAGCTATCTAGGAAATTAGATCTAATAGGCTTGGCTGTTCAAGGTAAGTTTTAACTAAAAGTTTCCAACATTTATGAGCTAAAAGAGCTACAGTTTGAGCTGAAAAAAGTCGTCGTTTGAACTTAATTACCTTAACCACTTTTCTTACATACCTCCACTTTGATAGATGATTCAAAATTGACAGTTTCTTGTAAGCTACATGTTTATTTGCTAATGAGAAAGGACTATTCCTGATTGATACATAATAGAAAATTTATAACGGATTATAAAATTATTTATTTTACAAAAATTATTAACTTTCAAAAGTTGGTGAATTAAGTAATTTGACAATATTTAATTTTTATTTAATTCAGCTTAAAATCAACAAGACTCATTGTCTTTTCTAAATTTAAAAACATCTTGCATTAATGTATTTTTTACATTGTGAGCACACATACACACATACAGTAATGGGAAATCAACACGATAACCAACACCTACTCAGGTTTCAAAACATTGCTTTGACTTTTTTCTTTATTACTAATAATGCCCGCTTCCTAGAAGAAAACAATATTATAAATTGTGACTAAGATAAAAGTCAAGACATTATAGATGAAGATATTTGATTATGAAATTTAATGGCAGGCAGTTTACAGTCAGTATACATAACATGCATCATTATTAGTTTAGTTAAATTTATGATGATAACTGGCAAGAACAGAAAACTCAGTTAAAGTTTAATACATTTCACTTGCATTATCGTCATGTATAACTAAAAAGGCTAAACTAAAATACTTACCTAGTGTAACTAAAATTATGAATACTATTACTAAAAAAAACTCAATATTTTTATTACTATTAACTGAATCACTTTAATCACTTAAAGATTAATTTCATTCAATTCAATTTTTTAATAATGATTTTAATAACATATCTAAAAATGTAAGAAATTTTGTTTACGATTGCTCGTATGAGAGAAGGACCTGCAAAAATTTGCCAGTATTTGGCATCCATGTCAGACATGGGGCTATTAAGTGCTTAATTGATACTGCAGTGTTCAAGACTTGTAATCTACCTTATTCATTGTTGTTATAAATGGTAAGAAAAGCAGACTCATTTGCATTAGCACATAAACTTGTTTAATAAACAAAGTACTTTACTTGAGCTGTGGTAAAAAAATATATCAGGGACAATTACTGTAATAGGCATTTTGATAATATGCCTAGAAAAGCAGTACTCCTCCCAAGACTTGAAGGGTATTTACTACCTTAATAAATTTATATGCACCCAACCCTTGTAGATGTTGCTTGGCTGTACATGCAGATTTTTCCTGCTTTATAATTTATATAGCATGGTCAATAACATGCAAATGTAAGGAATAATAAAATCTGGAACCATCTCTGCACCATTCAAAATTTATAAAAAATGGCAAAACAAAAAGTCAAGAATATAATATCTTTCAGAAATTAAATGGATCAGGTATGTGGCAGATTGCAATAGAATTGTTTCTAAATAGAAGTCTACACTGTCAGAAATTATTTCTTAAACACAGTTTTATAAACCAATCTCAGCTTGTCTGAATGCAGCAACTCTCAATCACCATCAACTATTGACAAACAAGATAGAATTTTGTCATCTTGTCATAAAATACTGAACTGCTATGTTCATGGAGGGTGCGAAACTATGGAGTGAACTTAACCGACCTGTAAGTCAACGAACTGCTGGCAATGGGCTACATGACATGAGCTACAAGCTTATATGAGAGTATGCAAAAGCCCAGGTTGATGTTAGTTCAATGAAAGAAGCAGTTTATATAGGCCAGGGACCACTTATCCTGGACTGAGTCTCATTGACAGAGTATTTGTCTGACGAATTGCCCTTGCAAATTCTATATGGATATCACATAATTATGACAATGTAGCATTGTTGACGTAAATAGAAGCCAATAATCAAGGTGAATAAATCCAAGCAAGCTTAATCTAGTATAAAAATATTTATTGAAAGATTTGACCCTTTAGAAAAGTTAAAACACCAAATGATAAATAATGAAAATAACAATATTTAAAGAATTTAGTACACCATTTTTGTTGAGTCTTCGATAATGCATACGTACATGTTGATGATAAAGCAAAGACTGGTCTTTTCTACAATTTGGAAGAAATTTTTTTTTTATCACTTCTTATCAGCATCATTTGGAAAAAAATCACTTGGAAATTATCATTGTTGCCAAATATTTAAAGTGAACCATATCTTTGCTAAACATGAAAGAAACATTTTTATTGTTGCAAATGACATAAAACTAATTATGAAAGTTGTGTTGCCAGGTTGTTCCAGTGGCAATAGTTTATATAACCCACTACAGGGTTATTTGGCGATCAAATGGAGGAGTTGGCCAAAACTATATAAAGCAAAATATCAAATCCTCAGACACACTGCAAGTATGTGGGTGTTTTGAGAATTCTGGTTTTGCTGCTTTTGCTGTGATAGGACGGTTAGTACACAATGGCTACTAAGCAATTTAGCAATAGGATATCCTATCTTACGTAATCACCTTCATCCACAGGGAGATATTATCTTCCACTAAGGTCTTGCCAAGCCACAGTTTGCAGGTTCCATCATTACTTGGCTTCCTCAAACTGGGTCCAAGTCGTGGACTGTGTAATAAATATGTCTGATCTCAACCCAGTCGAAAATTTGTGATGCTTCCTTAAGAAAGAAGTGCAAAAACAATAGCCATGAGCAAAAGATCAGTTAAAGACGGTTCTTCAAGAAGAATGGACTAAAATTTAACAGAACCTTTGTTGTGCCTACATTGAATTAATGCCTAGGTGAATAGCTGATATATATACTGAAAAAAAAAAGGACCTATAAAACGGTGATTGTACACAAGAGCTTGGTATTTGTATAAATAAATGATAGCTATCATTTGAAGCAGGTGATTTCGACCTTAATGATAGGCCACACTTTGATCGATGACAAATTGTCAAGACCATGATAGCGCAAGATCCTTTTTCGACAACATCGGAGATTACAGAAAAGCTTAACTCAGCCCAACAAACCATTTCAGACCATATTTGGAAACTAGGATTGGTCTATAAATATTCCAGATGGGTGCCTCATGAGTTAAGTGAGAAAAATTTACATGATCGAGTCGCCATATGCACATCTCTGCCTGCTCGGAACAAAAACAAACCCTTCTTGGACCAGATGATAACTGGTGATGAAAAGTGGATTAACTAAGAAAACATTGTTAGGAAAAGAGCATATTGTGAGCGCGGACAGCCTTCCCCTTCCACCTTTAAACCGAGTCTGAGCCTGAATAAGAGAATGCTGTGTATATGGTGGGACATCTAAGGACCCATATAGTATAAGCTTTTGAACCCTAACAAAAAGCTCAATTCAGAGAGACACTGTCAGCAAATAGATGTTTTAAACAAAGAAGTCAAAGAAAAGAGGCCGGCGATATTCAATAAGAAGCACATCATACTGCACCATGATAATGCTAGACCACATGCTGCTTTGGTGACTCGTCAGAAACTTACAGAGCTAGGCTGGGAAATTCTGCCACATACACCATTTATACTCCACAGGCCTAGCACCCCCCGATTATCACTTGTTTCTCTCCTTCCAAAATTTTTTGAAGGGGAAAAAATTCAAAACTGAAGCAGGTGTCAGTCAAGCACTACTTGAATTCGTCGCCTGTAAGAAAAAGACATTTAAAAAAAATGGTATTTACAAATCACCATCAAGTTGGCAAGAGGTCATAAGTAACGTCGGAAATTATATTGTACAATAAATGTTATTGAAGGTATGAAAAATTCATTATTTTCTTTCACTTCCCAAATGGACAGAACTTTCCGGTAAACCTAATAATATAAAAATAAGTTAAATAATATCTGTTTTTTTTTATATTTCTATAGTAAGCATATAACATTTCAATAGAATAGGGACGCACAGTAAATATTTTTTTTCATGGATTCTTTTTCTGCATCTTTTGGATAGTCTGTATTCCAATTCTGGTCTCAATCTGCTGAATGGTGCAGGATGCTCTAAATAAGCTGTTTAATTATAACTACATGCATGTGTGTGTATGTATGCATGTATGTCATTAACTATTAATATGTCCTGCATCTTATCAGCCTAAACTTGGAAAATCCATTTCAGAATTAAAAGTTTTAATCATTCATAATTATAGCTTTCATGAACAGCACTGGACTTTCAAAAAAACCACTTGTGGTGTGTGTGAAGGGCAAAATTATTTGCACTGCATATTTTTCTAAACAACGAAAAATATAAAAACAAAAATAAAGTAAAATTGTCAATTTTTATGATTTAGGAAAGTAAAAGAAACCCAAATGAACAAAACAACCAGCAATTACTTAGAAACTTAAGTAATGAAAACAAACCTAATTTAATTTAATTAAATAAGGAAGCAAACAAAAGATTAAAGCAATACTTTCCAACATTTTCGTGACTCAAATTTAGCATTTCAATAATCGCAAGATCGTTGCAGATATAGAATTATGATTTATTTATTTTTATCTTTAAACTAACAATAATTCATTTTTATCTTTATGAATTACTATTTATCTTCTTTTTCCTGGATGTACAGTTCCATTATATATCTGAAAAGCATAATCCGAAAATTATTCTGTATGAGCCATATACATGAAACATATGGATGCCATTAGAGCACTTACTTTACTGTGAGTTATAAATGGTTGGATCTTCTCACTATCTGACAAATAGCAAAAACTATGAAGGTCAGTTGAGATTCCAGATGCAGGATTAACATCACTATGTTCATCATCAGCTGAAAAAGTTAGCAACACATTCAATACAGTTAGGACGTTGATGCAGAATGTATTTTTTAAAGCAAATTTAAAAATACTGATACATATGTAATGTAATGAATTAAACGGATCACTAAAATCAAATTATTTATTGAAGTTTATAATTATAAAACATATGCATGCCAATTAAATAGTTTTGTTTGTTTGTGAGCTTTACAACAAAAGGACAGCAAGGCTCATGCTGTGACAGGACCTACAGTTTTTTAAGGAATCTAAACCTCTTATGGCTGAAGGAACCAACACTTGAACTACAGTGAGCAGTCAGTCGGTAAGCACTTTTCTTTTTGGTACCACTGAGATTCGAACCCAGGATAATGGTGCACTAGGCAAGCATGTTACAAATGCACCATCACAGGGCTCAATTAAGTAGTAATATATACAGTTTATGATATTTCATTAAAATCTTTCTTCTAATTTTGTAGCGTATAGTGTTTAGTTAAAAATTTTAATGTTTGAAGTGCTAACAATAGTACAGCTGACATATGTTTATCTGCTCCATTTTTTCCCCCATAAATGAAGATGAATTTCTTAAACCTCCAATTTCCTTGATAATTCAAATATATATTTACCAGTTACATAATTATTACACTAATAAGTAAGTTGACGACTATGAAACTAATTAGAATTATCATACTGTGTGTGCCAAACGTTCATAAAAACTTTAAAGAATGATAGAAAAGGAACAAATAATGGTCAAGTGTGGTTTGAACAGAAGGGTTTCTAGGAAAATAGCATTTCTTTTAGTAGAAAAAACAAAAGTTTAATTCAAAAGTCACCTGTAGATGGCACTGGCAACTTCAAAAGACAATGAACAGGACAACTATGCATTCCATAGATTTATAATAATAATAAACATAATTTTTGTTTCCAAGTGATCATTCATGCAGTACATCACTGCATCACATTAAATTACATTTAGTATGTATCCTTATATATATTAAATGGCACATTTTACATATATGCATTACAAAATTTATACATGCTATGATCACTGAAATGGGTCATGAGTAAATACTTCACTTGCATAATAAGCTCATGACCCTTAATTATCCACTTCTGCATCAGGAAGGTCTACCACCAATCCTTATTTCCCTTATCATTTTATTATTAACAAGGGAACCCCTTTCGCTGTTCACTGCACTTTGAGATCAGACCTATGGGAGATGATAGTGCTTGACTTCCTGATCACGAATATGTAATCATTTGTCTGCTAAAATGATATAATTTTTTATGAATATTTGAAATCCAAAAATGACACTTTTTTCGCCAGGTTTGATATTTTTTAATCGCACTGTATGTGAGCAAAAACAGGTTTGAAGTCGGTAAGATTATGAAGGATCATCGTATTTAACGGATAAAAATAAAAAATTATGTCTCAGCTAATTTAAACAGTATAAAAAAATTAATATGAAAAATGAACTTTTAGCATAGATATTTGGCGAATTTGGCGACAATTTTGAAGAGTTGGCGGGACATTTAAGTTTCGCATTCCACTAGCTATATAAACTCGTCCGCAAGTGTAACGTCAATATAGTTGTACGAGTTTCCGATTGTGAGAAAATGAAAAATATAGTGAACATAATTCAATCCGTTTTGAATTTGGTCGTTAATAAATACGACACGCTTCCGTCGTTAATAACTGATCAAGAACTTAAGGAAAGTCGGGAAGTATTGTCGAAAATCGAAAACATAATTTTTAATAACAATGTCAGTGAAAATATCAGTTTAGATTTTGAAGACAATTGTGATTTCCGTATCGACGAAGAAAGTGATATTAGTATAGTCGGTGACGAATATTATAACTGTACTGTAAAGGGCGATCAATTGGCAAATGAATTCAGTTTAGAAAATATGCAAACAATTGTTCAGTATTTTGACAGTTGTCAAAAAAATAAATTCCAGAAAACAAACAGGAGATATCCAACAGTAAAATACCCTACTTATATTTCGAGGTTTAGAAAATATATATCAAATATGGGCACAAATATAGAAAAGTATAAAATAATAAAAAATGAAATGTTAGCCAGATTTACAAAAGCTAGGGAAAATTATTTACCTGTTCATGATATAGATTTGAAAAGATGGGCGATCCTGAAATCCCAAGAGTTAGGATTTGAGGATTTTAAATGTTCCGATAATTTTATAGATAATTTTAAGAGCCAAAACAAAACAGTTCAGTGGAAAGTAACAAAATATATCACTCAAATATACACCCAGAATATGGGTAATATAGAAGATAGTGCCATAGAATTTATTTTGATAACGAGAAATGTTACTGCTAATATTATCCCCCAACAAATTTTTAACTCTGATCAAAGTGGTTTTACAATAATTTTTTTTTTTGCTACCAGGATGGGAAAGCGCCTTTTTCTCCAAAACCAATAAGCTCTAGTTTGAGCTGTAATTAATATGTGGGTGGCAAAAATTATTGTATAATAAATTTCTACCAAATCCTACTAAGCAAATTCTGGCTCTTCTGGAGGATTTCCTCTTTTTAGGTTGACTATATTTGCAATTGTGTTATTCACGGAGGGTAATACACACCTAACAAAAGTGGTTTTACCTATTGTTTCAAACCAAAGGCAGCTATCGCATAAAGGTGAAAAACGGACATTTTCTTTAATAGGGTCTGATTTTGGTAGAACACATTCATATACAATAATGACAATAATATCAACGAATGGGAAACTGACAGGGAAAATGTTACTTCGTTTAAGAGAAGCTGCGGGAAGATTTGGCCCGACTGTCAAAACGAATTTATTTCAACCTTCAAACTTATATATTACATGCTCCAAGTCGGAAAAAATGGACAAAATCAAAATGAGAAAGTGGGTAGAATGTTGTATGAAACCCATCATGTCTCCTCCTTCCTGCGTTTTACTAAACTCATGGACAGGTAGTACAGACCCAAACACTTATTAAGATTTTCCGGAAAATTGTATATCCTTGCAAATACCCCCCAAAGCAACATCCCTCATACAACCGCTGGATGTTTATTTCTTTCGACAATAAAAAATTTGTACAAAAAAATAATCAACAGAATAGCAATCGATGAAATGGATATTGACATACGACATCGAAATGAGATAATAAAAATGCATTCTTTGGTTCACAATCAATTACAGTCTAAAAAATATCGCTTTATATTACAATATGCTTGGTTTAGGTGCTGTTATAGCGATCATGATCCCGGAAAATTCAAAAATGTTGAGGAAATTTCTTTTGAAATTGAATACAACAATTGTAGCCGAGATAATTGCAAAAATCTGTCATTCTTAAAATGTGCCCACTGTGATCAATTGCTTTGCTTCACTCTTTTCTTTTTTTGTACTGTAACACTTTTACGACATTCCTGAGATGTACACAGTTTAATTTTTCTCATTTTTAAATAAAGAGCATAATTCAACAATTAATCCACAATTTATGGTTACATAACTTCATGAAATAAAATACATTTCATGAAATTTTGTTCACATTTTTTCTAATTACAATAAATGCATTTTCAAATAGCCTACTATTAAGTTTTGTTCACAATTTTTTTAAATTCCATGGTTGCAACAGCATGTGATATGCAATGACCACATCCAGGTTGTGTAAATATAGCAACTTTTCATTATTCATACACATCATTTATTCATACTCATATATTCATACTCACATATTCATTCATACATTTCATTTATTCATACTCATGTATGCATGCTTATATGTATTCATGTGCTTCTTTTCCTTATGAGATAATATTTTGGAAAAAGAAATGTAAAAGAAACTTGACATGGGCTGCGATAATACGAAATAACTACTTCAAACGAAAATCTGGCGTAGCCTTCAAAATTGTCGCTAAATTCCTATGTAAAAGTTCATTTTTCATATTAATTTTTTTACACGGTTTGGATTAGTTGAGACATAATTTTTGTTTATCCGTTAAATACGATGATCCGTCATAATTTTACAGACTTCAAACCTGTTTTTGCTCACATACAGTGCGATTAAAAAATATCAAACCTGGCGAAAAAAGTAATTTTTGGACTTCAAATATTCATAAAAAATTGTCATATCATTTTAGCAGACAAATGATTACATACTTGTGATTAGGAAGTCAAGCACTATCATCTCCTATAGGTCTTATCTCTAAATGCAGTGAACAGCGAAAGGGATTCCCTTGTAAGCCTTATTTTGAAAAGTGCCTGACTATTTTATACATGAGCTACTTTATAAAAGAATAATTAAATTTATAGATGAAAACAATATAATGAATAAAATCAATTTGGTTTCAGAAAAGGAAAATCAACGGAGGGATCACTGCTTAGAACAATTGACAAAGTACAAGAAGCAATTGAAAATAAGGAATATGCAATTGGCATATTTTATGATTTAAGCAAGGCATTTGATGTAATAAATAGAAAGATATTAACAGGAAAATTGAAAAATTATGGATTAAGGGGGAAAATTAATTTATTAAGTAGTTATTTAAAGGACAAAAAACAATTACTTTATGATAAGGAAATAAAATCTGAATTACTGATAAATAATTATGGAGTACCGCAGAGATTCAATATGGGACCACTGCTCTATTTCTGTGTTCTAAACGTAGAAAAAACCAAAGTAATGCCATTTTCAAGTAAGAATAAAATGTACATAAAGATATAAAGAATATTTGAATTACAGTTAATAATAAAAAAATTGAAATTGTTGATAAAATTGAATTCTTAGGAATTCAATTAACTAATAAATCGAACTGGAATGACCATATAGATAAAACAGCAAACAAAATAAGTAAAAGCTTAGGAATTCTAAGAAGAATTAACACAACAATAACAGAAAAAAACAGCATAGAACTGTATTATTTATTGATCTACAGTTATCTGGCATATTGTATTGTGTATGGGGGAACTTAGGCTTGGTAAATAAAAATGTGTTGCAAAACATACAGAAAAAAATGATGAAATTAATTAACAGTGGTAACAGGGCATCTACCTAAATTCTGTTTCAAACTTCCCTGACTTTTCCACGTTTCTAGACCAAATCTTAATCGATTTTCAGTCCCTAATTACAGTAAACAACACACAACGCATTAAAATTTGCGTAATCAAAATAAGTTTCAAGGCCATAAAATCCATTAATGCAAACCACAAAGCCATTTATAACTCAATTATAGTGAATTTACAAATACAGTCGAACTTCAAGAAGTCGAACCTCTGCGGGAGAAGGCAAAACTTCGAGTTATAAAATAATAAATTTATTACTACACATGAATTCAATAACATGTTTTAAAATCATACAAAATACTGTAATTGCTATAAACTATGATCAAAAGAAAGTTTAACACGTATATACCCTTAAAAATTATATTTTATTAAAAAACTAATTTTTCCTTGTCGTTCTGATGGAAAATTTTCATTTAGAATGTGAGTCTCTAAATCAACAATAGTCTTAAAAATGTTTTCAGGCATTGATTCGTGGGATTCAGCAAAGGATCTTAATGTTTCAATTGCAGAAAAAGTGCCCTTAAAAGTAGGAACAGGACATGAACTCTGTACCTTGTCGTCATTATCATCAATAGGTACAGGCCTGCACAAAAGTTTAGACACAGAGGCAAATTATAAATAAAAGCGAGAATTTGCATTGAACTTCGCCGATATTGTATCTAAATAATCCTAGAACCAATAATAAATTGTGCAACTTAAAAGATTACCAAAAGTACTGAAACAAAATATCCCAACACCGTAATATTGGAATCTGCATGCCACAAATGTTTAGGCACATATGTCAGATTTATGCAAATTAACGGCGCGAAGTTCCCAAGTGATCGAAGGGGCGTTTCCCAGAGTTGTTATATAAGGCCTGAAATAATTTAGAATGCTTAGAACGATGCCGAAGTCAAAGCAATTTACGAATGACGAGATTTTGAAGATTTGGAGGCTGAAAACTAAAGGTAAATCTGTTACTCAAATTTCTGTTGCATTGAACCGTTCAAAGCGAGGCATTTATCGAGTGTTATCCCGGGGTGATCAGTATCAACCAAAATCACGATCTGGGAGGCCTCGAGTGACCAGCATTCGGGATGATAGACAAATACGAAGATTGGCTTCAAATGAAAGCCTGTCTGCAAATCAAATAAAAAACACGTTAGCAATGCGAGTGTCAAGAGAAACCATACGTAGAAGGATTGTAGAATGCAGGCATTTGAGATATGCAAAAATGCGCCGCAAGCCCTGCTTGCAATTACATCATAAACAAGCACGACTACAATGGGCAAGGCAGCACATATCATACAGTGACGAATGGCTGCAGGTGTTATTTAGTGATGAAAAAAAGTGGAACTTAGATGGTCCCGATGGCCTTTCGCACTACTGGCACGATCTTCGAAAACGCCCCTTAAGTCGGTTCAGCAGACGTCAAGGAGGAGGTTCAGTCATGGTTTGGGGAGCCTTTAGCTTCAATGGACAGACTTCTTTGGCGTTTTTGAATGGAAAACAAGATTCCAAGGCATACCAGGCAACTCTTGAAAGTCACCTATTACCTTTTGGCGAACTTTTATGTGGACGAAACTGGGTTTTCCAACAAGATAATGCGTCCATCCACACATCCAGGTCAACAAAAGAATGGATGAGCGCTAAAAATATTACAGTTCTCGATTGGCCTGCTCTTAGTCCTGACTGTAATCCCATCGAAAATGTATGGGGCATACTAACGAATGTTGTGTATGCCAATGGAAAGCAATATCCGTCCGTTTTAGAACTTAAAAAGGCTATAGAAGAAGCGTGGTTTAATTTTGAACCAGAAACCTTTCAAAATCTTGTGCTTTCAATGAACGACCGCGTATTTAATCTAATACGAAGTAATGGTGGCTACATTGATTATTAAAATTGTTCATTTCCTTATGCAAGTGCTAAAATTTATGTTTGTGCCTAAACTTTTGTGCCACATATTTTACTTATTTTAAGTTATATATTGCAGCAAGTTCGCTACTGATGTGATTTCTGTTCTCAAATTTTTAATTTGCATATTACATGTGTTCATACTTCGTAATATTAAAGTTCCTACTTCTTCAGTTTTAATAGTATTTTGTTATACTCAAATTTGTGTTGTGTCTAAACTTTTGTGCAGGCCTGTAATCTCCTGAACTGAATAATATCGTTATCCATAGGATGTGTTAAAATTGCCAAATTGGCATCGATATCAATATAGTTTTTGTTTTCTAAGTTACTTCATCTGGCATTTCCAATTCAAGCGCTAAAAATTCTACTCATGTGAGGTTGAAATGCTGCAATCAGTATTTGATGAAATTTTGCGCTCTTCGAAAATTTTTCCGTGGTTGAAACGAACTTTTCTGAGGTGATGCACAGTAGTTGATGGTTTTGCACTTTCCCATGCATACTGAATATCTCGTACAGTCCAAAAGTATTACTTTGGGGTACTCTGTTCATCATCTCGAGAAGAGATGAGTTTTAAAATAATACGTTTCCTGTACAAGTGTTTCAAAATTTTTCTGAAAGCTTGATCCATGAGCTGAAGATTTGATGTTGCATTTGGAGGTGAAAAATCACTTTAGTTGCCTTTAATTCTTTACTAAAAACCTTTGGGTGAGCAGGACAATTGTAAACAACCACTGCAACTTTTCATACTTTTTTTTTATTTTCTGTCCAATTTTATAATCCAAGACCTATACAACTCGGATATCATTCAGGCCTTTTCATTGTTCTTGCATTTTATAGGTAAACATTTTATATTTGCAAAACCCCTTGGCATTTTAATTGTGCCTATTATTAATTAAAGGGGGCAACTTTTCAGTTCACAACATATTGGCTCATACCATGGTGGTTAACTCGCATGAACAGAACTTCAGGAAGGTCCACTACTACAAACCTAACAAAACTACTAACTAACTACAAGAACTGCACAATGTTTTAGAAATCTATTCAATCAATCTAATTACTATAGACGCTATCTCTGACCAATCATATGCATTTACCGATGAAAGGAACTACAATTTAAGGATTTTATTAGGGACATATTAGGGTTTTTTCCAACGTCAACCAATTTTTATATTTTGCACAATATTCCGCAGGGAACGGAAGTACATATTTTGAAAGAAACAACTTTCTCCACAAGATTTCAAGTTACAGAATGTAAATTTGTACTTCAACAACACAAAAAAACTAGAGAGAGAGAAAACTTAAGAGCTATAGAAATTCAACTTATAGAATAAAAAATCCATTGAAATTTTTACAGAAATCGCAACATTTATTTGAGTTACGGAACAATTCGACTTATAGAAGTTCAATTTGCAGAAGTTTTGACTGTACAAACATTTTATTAAAAAGTGTATTTCTTTACACTAAAAACTTGCACTAATTAAATATTTACAATAACATATCCATTCGGCCCTTTTTGAGTTCATTATAAAAGAGTTTAACTATATAATCGCAAAGCTGATGCTTCATCTTCTATTCCATTTAAAATGTGTATGAATATAGACTATTTAAAGGAAAAGAGATTGGTATGATCAAAATCTCTTACAGATTAGAAAATTTAGCTAAAAATACTTTTTTTTCCAAGTTTTAGTTATATATTTGGCAAACATTTTCTTCTGAAAAATATATGGGCTTAATAATTTTACATAAATTATATTAGTTTCGGTGCAAAATGATAACTTTTGGAAGAAGTTTAGTCAAAAGTACAAGTTTTTCAAATTTTTCAGTAGGTAATGTGGTATGAAAAGCACAGTTCAGGAAAATTATTTTAATAAGTTATTTATTATAACAATGAATTTTTCAAAATTTTTCCTGATTTTTTTGCAGTCAGAAAAATTTTCCGACTTGTCCAGATCTGTAGACACGTTTATGATAAAAGATTAAACTGGAAAAAATTATTTCTGAATATAGTATATTACCAAAGAACATTTATATGAAACAGTGTCTTGATTCAAATGTATGAAAGGATAAGGGAAGGGCAATCACACAGAAAACTGAATAAAATTTAATGAAAAAGACACAAATAACTGTCATATATATATCATCATATTCAACCATTATCTATCCACTGCTGGATGAAGGTCTCTCCAAATGCTTTCCACACAAGTCTATCCTGGGCCATTCGTTTCCACGTCACCCCAACCTGTTTTCTTATTTCATCCACCCATCTAGTTTGAGGACGTTTTCTAGGTCTTCGGTGGTCTCTTGGAATCCAGTTCAGAATTTCTGTTGTCCATCGTTGATCAGTTCTTCTTGCAATATGCCCAGCCCATCGCCATTTCAGCCCTTTTACTTTAACAATGATGTCCTCTACTCTAGTTTGCTCTCTCACCCAAGTGTTTCTTTTTCGATCTCTCCTAGTTATTCCAAGCATGCACCTCTCCATGCTCCTTTGCGTTGTCTGTAACTTTCGTATTGCTCCAACTGTTAGACTCCATGTCTCTGATCCATAAGAGAGGACTGGCAATACACACTGGTTGAAGACCTTTCTTTTTAGACACAAAGGCAATTTCCCCTTCAGGATAAAACTGTTTCTTCCAAATGCACTCCAGCCAAGTTTAATACGTCTGTTGAGTTCTTTCATAATGTTGCCATCCATTGAAATCAGCTGGCCAAGGTAAATATATGAATCAGCAATTTCTAGCTCAATGTTGTCAACTTGTATTTTTGTTTCCTCTACAAAATTATTGAACATGATCTTAGTTTTTTGTAGGTTCATCTTGAGTCCAACTTCTTTACTTCTAGTTGAGAGCTCCTGTACCATGTCTTGGAGTTCTGATGGGTTCGTTGAAAAAATAACAATGTCATCAGCAAACCGCAAATGATTTAAATATTCACCATTTATTTTTATTCCCTTGTTATTCCAATTTATCAGCTGAAAAATCATCTGTAAAGCTGAAGTAAAAAGTTTTGGAGAAATGGTATCTCCCTGCCTCACACCTTTACCAATTTTGATAGTTTTGGTATCTTTATGTAACCGAAATTTTGCACTTGCATTTTTATACACACGTTTCACCATGTCAATGTACACATCCTCAATGTCTGTTGATCTTAAAGAGTTGATGACTGCTGATGTTTTAATAGAGTCAAAGGCCTTCTCATAGTCAATAAATGCAACACACAATGGAAGTTCATATTCATGTGTTCTTTCAATTAATTCTCTTAATACTTGAATATGGTCCACTGTACTGAATCCACTTCGAAATCCAGCTTGTTCTCTTGGTTGAGCTGCATCTAATTTTTTCTGCAGGCGATGTGTTAGCACTTTTGTGAAGATTTTATAAATAGCAGGTAACAAGCTAATTGGTCGGTAATTTTTCAAATCCTCTTTATCACCTTTTTTATGCAAAAGAATTACTGTTGCAGAATCCCATTGGTTTGGTATGTTACCGCTGTTAAGACATTTGGTAAAGAATTTTGCAAGTATGTCTTCTACATATTCTCCAGCTTCTTTTAGGATATCTAATGTAATACCATCATCGCCAGGGGCTCTTCCTTTCTTCATACTTTTTATTGCAAATGAAACTTCTTCTTTTAAGATTTTAGGAGCTGTTCCTTCGACTATTTCAGTGTCTTCGTTTAATCCACTGTTACTTTCATATAGTTTTTTGTAGAATTCTTCAACTCTTCTAAGTATTTCTTCCCTATTTCTTGTTACGGTGCCATCCTCTCCTTTTAATGCAATGATGTGTTTCTTCCCAACAGATAAACTTCCTTTAACAACCCTAAGGCTCTTGTTATTTTCAATGGCCTTCCTTACTAACTCACAATTGAATTTTCTTATGTCTTCTTTCATGCTTTTGCGCAGAGTTTTACAAAGTTCTATGTACTCAATCCTGGAACTGGTATTTCGATTGTCCACCTTCATATCTCTTCGCCTTTTCATGAGCTGTTTCGTCTTCTCAGATAATTTGCTATTGTGCTTTTTACAGGTTACACCACCAATTTCCCCAGCAGTTTCAACTATTGTCTTAACAATGTTTTCATTTGCTTCTGAGATATCACTTTCATCAATAAGTCCTTCCAGTGCAGAAAAGCGATTTTTTAATTCCAACTTGAATGCCTCGGTATTTTCTTTTAATTTCTTTAAATCCACCCTCTTACTTACTTGTTTCCTAATGAGCTTCTGTCGTTCTAATTTAGTATTTAAGTGCACTTTACATCTCACCATTCGATGATCACTTCCAGTATTAAATCTGTTCAGTACACTGCAATCTTCAATAATTGATTTCTTGTTTGCCAGGATATAGTCAATTTCACTAGTTCCCCCATTTGGGTGTTTCCATGTCCATTTTCTTTGCGGTTTCTTCTTAAAAAATGAATTCATGATGCTAAGGTTTTCAGCTTCTGCAAATTCGATGAGTTGATCGCCACGTTCATTCCTTTCCCCATATCCGTATTTACCAACCGATGTCTCTCCTTGTTCCTGTTGTCCAATTCTTGCATTGAAATCCCCCATGATGAGCTTGATATGTTGTTTCCCTTTGGTGTGTAACTCTTTGATTTCTTCATAAAATTCTTCAACCTCTTCGTCGGTATGGCTTGATGTTGGTGCATATACCTGTACTATTTGAAGTTGGTATCGCTGGGTTAGTTGAACAACAAGCCTCGCTGCTCGATCTGATGTACTTTCAACTTCCAGAAGACAGTCTTTAATTCTTTTGTTGATTAAGAAGCCAACACCACTTGTTCTTCCAGTTTCCGTTCCTCTATAATAAAACAAATGTCCACTTTTAAGTTCCACCAACTCTTCACCTTTTCTTCTAACTTCACTGAGTCCTACAATGTCCCATTTGATCTTGTCAAGTTCTTCTTCCAATTCCTGAAGTTTTGCTTCAGAAGCAAGGGATCGTCCATTATACGTTGCCAAGGTCAATAACAAACGGCAGCCTGGGCCATTCCAGTGATTCTTAGCACCCCCTGCTTTCATGCCACACTGACCGCTGCCTTGATCAGGAGCACTCCAGCACCTGGAGACTAGGGGCCATGGTTTCTGGTGTGTCAACATAATGGAGGAATTAGCCATAATTTCACCACGCTGGCTAGACGGGTTGGTGAATTAGCCCTCCCCTTCCGCCTTTCTATCCGTGCAGCAAATATTAATTTGCCACATAAATAGAAAGCTCAGCCTGCACCACTTGAAGGCGGGGTAGGACACTAGGTTACTGGCCTGGCCGGTTCCACACATCGTCACATACGTTCAGCGTGTGGGTCTCCTTCCAGTTAGATACCAGCAACCCTTTTGCAGGCCCTTTCTTGTCATAAATACAATGACTTATTACTTCCAAAAATAAAAATTGAAATAGGAAGGAATAATACAAATTATAAAGGTGCAGAACTTTGGAAAAGGTTACCAGAAGAATTAAAAAAATTGAAAGGTGAAAAACCATTAAAAAAAAAAAAAGTCTAAGAAAATATTTGATACAGGGTAATGGAAACTAAAAGACAAAGAATTGGAAAAGAAAAAGACAGATACATTAAAGGATGAGTGATTCCCAATTGGTTGTATGTCATTTTTAGGCAATTGCATAATAATTGTTTATTTAACAGTAATAAAATTCAAGGACATGAGGTGGGATTAGCAGTCTGTATGGATCACAGTGCTATGCCAGTGATTGATATGAGTGTGGAAGCAGTGGGCTGTATAGAACCAGAAGAGTCGCAAATCAGGCAGTGGATGATGAAATGTTATGTCAGCATGGGATAATGGACACTTCATCCACATGGTAGTAATGGACAGTATAGCTTCATCTCAACAATTGATAGAATGCTAGAGAATTACTACAGATGTGTCATTGTCTGCTCCAACAACTTGTTGGCATTTGCTGCACCGTGGAATGCATGAAAGAATTCCTTTGTACAGGATTCCTCTGATAGAAAACCATCGACACCTGCAGATACAATGGGCCCATTAACAGACAGTGGCATACCGATTGGCAACAAATCGTTTTTTCAGATGACTTCCACTTTAAGTTGGGGTACAATTATGGCCACATTCGTAGTAGACACTATAAAGGTGAACACAATTTCATAGAGTGTATTATCTAATGTCATACTGGACAAATGTCAAGCGTAATGGTCTGGGGTGCCATTGGGTACCATGGACAATCTCAGCTACTAAGAACTGTCCATGATCTCAACAGCAACCGACACATCAGATAAGTTCTGGAGCCCGAAGTCTTACCTTTCCTTCAACATATTCCTGGAAATGTATTTCAACAGGACAACGTTCATTTATATGTTACTAGGAATGTTCAAGACTGCTTTTCAGCACAACAGATAGAACTTTTTCCTTGGCCTGCCTACAAGCTGCTATTACACAGTAAGTAAAAACCTCTTCATGACAGCCGATCATTCATCCCCGTTCAAACTCCGCAACTTGCTCATATGGCACCCTCTTGTCGTAGAGGCATAATGTCTTCTCATGAAATCTTTTATCACTGGCAGATAACCATAGATATTTTACAATGTCACGCTATAGCTCTCTATTAAAACAGCTAAAACAGAAGTTCAAAGGACGCTGCTCAGCCCACACATGTGCAGTGACTCTAAAATTTTAATCATTTACATAGCAGGCTTCAATCTGTATTTACAGTACATTTCAGCTCAATAGCAGGATTCCTTCATGGTATTGCAATTTTTACAAATGAGTTTATTTTTAATTTGACATTATACAGTTGTTCATACTATTTATCCTTCAAACTAGATTAACTTTAAAAATATATACATAAAAATTTTTTGTACTTCCGTACTATAGCGACGTCTGACTTTATTTGGCGACTTCTAAATTTCGCCAAGATCGCAGCTTTTATATATCAGGCAATAGCACACCTCCGTATTTGTATCTCCGTTAATATAATATTTTGATTATGAACTAGTACTTTTGTAAATAAATCAGTACTTACCTGAATCACAGAGACCGAACTGGGGAGGAGACCCCCAGTTCTCCCCACTTGTCACTTCACGACTCATGCCGTTTCGATTACATTTGATGTGCACTGCCTGAATCAGTATCTGTTGAATCAATATCTTCACGCACAGTATATTTAAATAAAATAAAAAGCCTCAAATAACCCCAGCAAAAATGCAACACCATGCTAATATAAGAATACTTGGCAAAATTTTGGCGACATTTTCACCAAAATTACCAACTACTTTGGCAATATATTGCGGACGTAGCTACAATACAGAAGAACTCAAATTTTTAATACACAACAAACTATATCGATATAAAGAGAATTATAACTGCTACCATACCTTCTCTACCTTCATCATTTGTTATAAATCCATTGTCACTATCATCACTTGAACTCAAACCGTTATTACTACTAAAAATAAATGAAAAAATAAAATAACACACACGTTTATATATATTATTTATGTAACAGATGATCATAATTATACCATAGTCATTCAATACTGTCTGGAGAGAGATTTAGCAACTTAAACACAACCACATTGTATATGATGATGTTTCAGCACATGCAATAGAGATTTATGCAGATTTTTTTTTATTCTAAAACGTCACTCCTTGCTAAGGGACATATGGCTGTGAGCTGCAAAAAGCGAAACAATTGTGGACTTACAAAGAAAACAATATAATAACTCAAGAATAAATCGGGATATATGCTGCCTTCAAGGTGTAATTTTTTCATTTGCACTTTAAGTACACAGAAGAGAAATATCAACCTGAACAGTACAACAGATACTGCTTAATGGAGTTCTCATCCTAAACTTGAAGTTTACGATCAGTATGTTCAATAATTGACCACAACTGACCCTCTATGCTATTTCTATAAGAAGTGTGATACTGCTTTTCAAGAGTGCCAGGTTAGAAACATAACTTCAAGAAAACAGGTCTCTTAAGTATTCTCACAATCAGAAATCACAAGGACTAAGATTCAGGGAATAAAGTGGCAATAATTTTGAAAGCCAGTACATAATCATTTTATTCTTCGTGAAATGTTGGGGCAGCAACTACTGTACACACTGTCCGATACATGGACTTACATTGTATACACATTGTTGATGCAAGATATTGTCATTGCTGCTATTGCGATAATATAAAAATTCCATCCTCTCATGATACCTCTTGGTAATAATGGAGCAGGTCATAGAGCATGTAAGGCAAGTTTTCTCCAAGAAAAAAAAAATGATAAATGTGGCTGTAAAGCCACACTTACCGCTACAGCGATTGCAGGCAAGTACTGTGGAAAGTGTTGCAATACATGAGGATTTTGCAAACCTTAAATGCCACAGTTATGGATATTCGCTTTTCAAGAGTAAAATGATTTCTTCTGCTACCAAAGTAAAAAGGGTAACTCCACAAAATCTCCAAAGAAAAAAAGATGGCGAAGTATATCATCTACCTCCATTCTAGCACGGAAGTACAATGTAAAGGTTGGTTGAGTTTCCCTGTCACTGTCTAGCAGCTATTGAGTGTGGTTGATCTTATACCAGAAAAATACAACTTTCTCCATATCTTTCGCACTGTTATCTAGGATATACTCAGTATCTGTGACACTGCTGAAACATGCTATATTATTTATTGAATATTTCATAATAGCTGTGACATTTTCAATAACTTATAAAGCAATAGCTTTACACTCTTATCCTGGTTGTACATGTAAACAATCATTTGTCTTGAATCAAGAAATCATTTTGCACATGGTGCTAGTGAATTTGTTTACCATGCAAGAATTCTCAAAATGCGAACACCAGCATCCCATTGTTTTCATAAAACAAGAAAAAAGTGTTCTAGCCTGGTGATAGCCAATTTGACTGATCAAATGTAAAAATGTCTTTAATATGTCAAAAAAGAACAGTTTTATACTCAGAACTTACCTATAGCATAACGCACTCCCACTTCAGAAGTGACAACTAAAACAATTTCATCTGAAAATGTCATTAGGATAAATAACGTCATCTTCAGAAGAAATGACACATCTAACCCTACAATAGTTTCCACGAGAAACATAATAACAATTTTATTTTTCTAAATACATTTTGATTGAGTTACATGATTTACTCAGGAAGGATTAGTAGATGTAAGTCCTTATAGATCTTTCCAAATCATTTATGGTAATCATTAGTAATAGTGCATTTTTTAGTCTTGTTTTGAATTGTTCAGGTGTTCGACTGTTCCATAACTTTATTCCTGTGTAATTTATGTTCTCCTGTGATTTATTTCTTTTTGGCATGTATAGGTCTTCATTTCTTGTATTATACATATTAGTTCTTTTTTCTAATTGTATAATATCTGAAAACTGATGTTCATTTATTCTTTTATATATTAGTATATACGGCTATTTTGAGTTTATAAAAGTTTTGAACTTTCAGTATTTTAAATTTCTTCCTTATATCTGAATTCATTTGAGATGTATTACTACTTCATAATTTTTCAATTGTTTTATTTTGCATTTTATTTATCTTGATCCCATTGACTATGCCAATTTTTCCCCCCAACACTGAATTGCCATAAATTAAAGAATAGTATAAATCTATTTTTACTTTTGTTGTTAGTAGTGTTTAGTCTATGTATAATACCCGTACCTCTTCGTACTTTTTTCATCACTTCATTAATGTGGGGATTCCAATTTAAATCCCCTGTTATTGTTAGGCCTAAGAATTTTGTTGACGATTTTCTTTCAAGTTTTATTTTGTCTATGTATAAATTATGGCTTTTCCTCAAGTTTAAATATTAAATAATGGGTTTTATCCATGTTTGCAAAGAAACTGTTACTGAACCATTCTGCTATTTTTGAAAATTTTAGTGTTAGATTAAATAATTCATCCAAGTTCTTGTGATTAGTAATCCAGCTTACATCATCGGCAAATAATATTACTTCGTTATTGATATTAAATATATCGTTCATGGCTAGAGTAAATAACAGCGGGCCGAAAATTGAACCCTCAGGGAGACCTGCATTTGTTTTTATTTCAGATTATTATTTATTACTGTTATGTGTTTTCTTTGCTGTAAGTAGCTTTGTAGTATATCGCCTGCTTTCATTTTTTTGCCGGATTCCATAATTGTTAGCTATTGTTATAAGTTTATCTCTGTTTATGAGATTGAAGGCTTTGCTATATCATATCGAAATAAATACCTATTCTATATTCATTTTGTTCAAGTTTATGGTGAATCATTGTTATTTTTAGTATTGCACTTTCTGTAGTTTTATTTTTTCTGAATCCATATTGATTTTCATCTATTAATTTTTTGTTCTCTAGGAAATTTACACAACAGTTTTTCAAATATTTTTGCAAAGATTGGGAGTATTGTTATAGGTCTGTAATTGTTGCAGTTTGTTTTTTCCTCTTTTTAAAAAATTGGAACGATTTTAGCTATTTTTCATGCTGTTTGGGATATATTCTTTATTAATCATACCATTGTAAATTATTGTTAAGGGTATTAAAAATTCACTTTTATATATTTTTATTATTTTTGGTTGAATATCATCGATCCCTCCCCCTTTTTTTTTTCATTTATTGAGTCAAGTTCTTTCATAATTTCATCTTTCGTTATCATCTCTCTTTACGTTATAAATTACTATGGTGCTTGATATTTCATTTGTAACATACTGTTTGATTAAACATACTGTTTTTGTTATTTAGTGTTCATCGATTTTATATTGTTCTACTATGTTCATAAAGTTTTCAATCATTGTATTAGCCATTTCAACGTCATCTGTTATTTCATTTCCTCCCTTTATAATTTTATTTATTCTGTTTTCTTTATCCTTTTTTCAAAGTAGTTCATTTATAACTTTCCATTTTTTTTAAAATTTTTATCCATTAATCTATCTCTAACATTTTTCTTTCGTTACTTTTATTATTTTTTTCATGTTTCTTATCTGTGTGTATGATATTCATTGTTTTTAGATAATGTTTATATGCTTTATTTCTTTTCTTATTAGTTGGTTATACCATCTATTTCCATTTTTTAAATTATTTTTTGCTTTATTATGGGAAAACACTTATTAAATTCCTGTGTTATTTTTAGGAACAATTCATATTTATCCTCTATTCCATGTTAGAGTTTCTCTAGTTTTTTCCCCAATTTATTTCTGACATTTCTCTGAATTTTTTCTATTTTTCTCCTTGCTTTCTTACATATTTTTGCACTATTTCATTGATACCTTCTCTGTTATTATTATAGGTTTATGATCACTCAAATGTCTAGTACTTCAGCTTTTGTATTATTGTTAGTACGAAAATGGTCTACCAATGATATAGTTTCTTTCTCAAATCTTGTATTTTGTTTAATTACATTCTTAAATCCCCCTTTGTTCTGTTATATTAAGAAGTGTTTCTTTAGTTGTACTTTTTTTTACTCAAGTCAATACTGAAGTCACCAGCTTTATTTAAGTGTTTTTTTTTTATCTCTAATTTTTTTCAATTATATTTTCCAATTGTACAAAGAAATTACTTAAGTTAACTTTTAGCGGTCTATAAATTACCATAAACATGTTGTTTTCTGTTTCAGCACTAATTATATCAGATGTTACGTATGAGTCTTGAATCATTTGTTCCAGTTCATCACATTTGTAATATACAGGGTGTTTGGAAAATATCTGGCAAAACTTTAAGGGTTGTAGGGGACCCGAAATGAACCATATTGGCCGATATCCCCATGTTCGAAACGGAAAGGCTTTGGCTGTAGAGTAAATGTATTGTTTGCGGCCAGCTTGTTGCTACATAACCAATTACATCAATTAAAATATTTTTTCAATATAGAATTTAAGTGATTCACCTAATAATACAGCAGAGACAAAGAAATCAAGAATTCCCTTTTCTGATTTTGATCTGTGTTACTATTTAGTGAAAATAAGCATAAAACTGCATTTTTTATCACATTGAAAAACAGTTGTGAATTACTAAGTAGGTGGAACAGCTGAAGCATATGAAAATAAACAATTTTTGTCCAGTGAACCCATATCCCAAAATAAGCTGTTTGCCCACTACAATCAATTAAGTGTTTCCATTCACTGCGTACAAGGCTTCCACAATTGGCAAAATGCATCATTTTACGAATTTATAAAATTATGTCAAAGAAAGAACGGCGGGATCCCTATATTTGGCGACTTTCTAAAATTACTTAAATCAATCTGAATTGAAAAGCGTGAAGTACAGTAAATCTTGGTAAAAGAGATATCTTAGGCAGGGACAGCCTTAGTGGGTGGGGGGCAGTTTCGTAAACAGAAATTTTTCGGGGGTCAGTTTTTTCTTTATTTTATTGCAGATGTGGAAAAAACCCTAAAAAATCTCCACTTCCATTCTCTTTTCAGTTTCGGGGAGGGGGTCCGGACCCCATGGACTCCCCTTGGCTATGCGATTGTGGGGAGTGAGCCAGGACACGCCTGTGGCCGCTAGAAATTGTACTACACCCACTCAGAAATTAGTTTTTAGCGGCCATTACGTACATATTCTCAACAGAGGTGGTAAAATCCCAGACCAAAAAAAAAAATGTACTGTATGTACAATGGATGGAATCAGTTTTCATCGACCCTTAAACACTTTAGGAAGTCGCTAAAACCCCTAGAAAAATTTTTAGTGCGCGCATCAAGGTTTCAGATCTTAGCGGCCCTTACAAATTGTCTGCAAATATGAAAGTCTGGATCATGAACAAAGGATCGTGAAACAATTATTTTTATATCATACAATGCATGGTTGAAATTAAAGCTTTGAAGCACAAATACAGTAATGGCGCAGAAGATGAAAAAACAAGTTTTATTCAGAGCTAATTACAAGGGTTTGTTCAAAAGGGATCCACTATTTCAAAAAGGTCGGTTAAATAGTTTATTTCAATCATATTTTGGGTCATTAAAGAGTGGTAGAGGGAATCAAAATAAACTTTTTTCCCCCATAGAATATGTGTTCAGAAATGCCGCATTTAGGTGTTAGAGGGCGCAATGCAGGTCAAGCCATAACATCTTGTTTTGGCCTAAGGCATCATTCTCCGCTGGCATTTTTAATAATATGCATCGCTACACAAATTCGGAGCTTGCAATTATCCATATGATGTATGGGGCTGTAAACGGAAATGGACTAGCTGCACAAAGATTGTACAGTGAACGATTCCCGACCAGACAATTACCAAATTGGCAAACATTCAAGCGTATACACCGGCAGCTTTGCGAAAGTGGATCTTTCGGTGCCACCAGACGTGATGTGGGCCGGACAAGATCTTCAAGAACTCCTTGAATGGAAGAAACTGTCGTACGTGCAGTTGAGCTAAATCCTTCGACAAGCATGAGGGCTGTTGGGTGTAACCTAAGTGTGTCGCATTCACTGGTATGGCAGATTTTACGTGAGAAAAGAATGCACCCATTCCATTTACAGAGAGTACAGTCATTGAATGTGGACGATTATCTTCTTCGTGTAAACTTTGATGGTAGAGGCAACCGTCTGCACTACAGCCCTACTTCCCTTTATGAGTGTTATTCACGGATGAAGCTATGCTCACTCGGGAGGGATTGTTTAACATCCACAATGGTCATGTTTGGGAGCATAAAAATCCCCTACCAACCCTTAAAGTTTTGCCAAATATTTTCCAAACACCCTGTACAGATACTCTTCTTCCTTTTTCTTGTCACATTATAGCCTTTATAGTTAGTAGTATATTTTCTTCTTTCAATGTTTAAGTAATTATCACTATCTTTGGATTTTGAGTTTCTTCATTATTTGTTCAATGTTGTCAATTTTGCTCCTCATGCTTCTTTCTTGTGTTAATTTGTAAGTATTTTTATTCTTTTATTTGCTAGGGTTTTTTTCCCCATTTTCCTTAATTTTCTTATTCCCTTCCAATGCAGGTTGTTTCACCATAGCTCATTCGGTGTTTTGTATTTTAAAATTACTCAAAACGCAAATTGACAAATTTTGAGTTGTGTCACTTCTGAAGCAGGGATGGGATATGTACGTTATGCTACTCATATATTTTTTTTTTTACCACTTCAGAGTTCCCACTTACATTAGTGAAAAAAAAAATTAACTTTTCCAACAAAATTCCAGAACAAATTGCTAACAAAACTTTGAATTAAACTTTGGTTTTGAGGAAAATAACCTCATGTTTACATAAAATTTAGCTATTCAGAACAGAAGTTAGGAAGACTTTCCCTGACTTTTTCAGGCTTGACTAAATAATCTCATTTTCCCCTGACTTTTAGGGACAATTTAAAATTCCTTAACAATTCCAGTTCTCCAAATGCATGGGAACCCAGCACTTTCAGTGCCATAAATTCCGTATCGTTTATTTCAGAAACACATGAACAGATTTCTTTTTTTTTTCATGGAATCAGTATCTCATATTGTGAACACATACTTTTGTGCAGAATCTGCTGTTTGACTTTTGTTGTTGTCTTTGAAAATGTTTGTATTAAACTATAAAAATGATATACAGGTTCCAAACCACATGTTCCATTTATGGAACATTGGTGTTTCAACAGTTCTGGGTTCTGGTAAAACAAATATTCATTATACAGAAACATTTTGTCTCTCCTTCTGTATCTTAGCCTTTTGTTTATAGTGGAATTATCAAGGCGCCATGTGAGTTTAGATAACAAGGGAAATAAAATAAGCGGATAGAGGGTACCAAGGTCATGGAATGTTTTTCTTTTTTCCCTAATTTGAAATGAACTAATCGGCTTTTCGTCTGATTTGCAATTACAACGATTTGAACCATTTGTTTTCATAACTTAGAAAAGCAAGGCGTATATTTTTAAGCTGTGAACGAATTTTTCAGTATGGTAGAAATATTTCTGAAAATAGAGGAAGCCATGAAATATTTAGAAACACTTTCGGATTCAGATTTATCTGATGTTGATGTGTGTCAGCCTCTTGATGATGATGAGACGATATCACTGATGAAGACATTATGTCAAATGCCTAGAGCCCATTTGCAAACAAAAGGTTAAACACTGGTAAAATAGCAAATAAAGATCCCCCAAGCTTTTAGATATGTTAGGAGCTACCCTTCGTCAGGAGTAAATTACTCCTGACCATCATTCTGATGTATCAGTATACATGTGTAACTGGAAAAGTGGTAGTCATAGTAACATTAAATTGCTATATGCATGAATACATTAATTTTATTAATTATTAATACAAAATTAAGAGATATTCAGATGTAAACAAATGTAAAATAGATACCTAATAACCTTACATCATCAGGATATACAACGAAGGTATGGGGCGTTGACATTTAGAATAAACTTTTAAGAAGTTACAAACCATAGTTGAAAAATACGAAATGGTGTTGGAATCTATTCAATAATTACACATGGCATTTGTCACTAAGTTGGATTTTACATTTCAAGTTACATGATATAAAAAATTTCAGACTGTAGAAGACAAGTAACAATGAGTCTTCTGCAACAGATAACCATTTATCCCAGACCTCACAATTATGTACCAAAAGGGTCAAGAATATCCGATGGCCATTATATTGTACCTATAACACAAGGGCATTGTGCTGTATGCAAGAAAAAATGTTTTCAGTGTGACAAACGAATTCAACAAAATTGTTTTCAGTAATATCATGGAAAATAGAAATTAATTTGCTCATATAAATTGTCCTTGAAATATTTAAAATCAAGTGTGATATTTAATTATAAAATAATGCAAGTGAAACCAAGCAATAAAATATTCAAGTGAAAACAATCTCCGTTTTCAATGTTGACAGATATATATATATATATATAGAAACTTCATGCAAAACGCCAATGTTCCAAAAATGGAACATAGCTGAAAACAAAGATTTTTTTTTTCTTCAAAATTTTACCATGTATAAATATTCTAAGAAAGCATAACTGTAAAAAATTATGTAAATGTAACTGGCCATATTTAATTTGGCATTTATATGACTAATACATAATCTTTATGACAGCCTCGAATCTTTTGAAAACAAACTATTTTATGAGAAATACAAATCAGAAAAAAAAGGTTTGATGCATTTCCTAAAACTGTCCAAGTTTGAGTTTTCTAAAGTGAATAAGTATGCCTCTGCTTTGAAAGAAACATTAAAGTCAAGATTCACAGACTTCAATGTAAATGAAAACAAATTAACTTGTCTGCTAGACCTTTCAGTATGTCTGTTGAAGATATGCCTGGGAACATGCAAATGGAACTAATTGATTTGTAGTGCAACAGTGATTAAAAAAAATTCAACTTAGGACTCATTGAATTCTATTCTAAATATGTTGATAAGAACATCTTTCTAACCACCTTTCTTTCCAGAATGAAGCTCGTAAAATCAAAATTTAGAACCAAAATAGCTGACGTCCACCATGGAAACACTCTTAGGGTTGCAGCATTAAAAAGATCTGATATTAACAGTCTTGTTAGAAATACGCAGTGAAAAAAATTTCACTGGAAAGGTTTGATTTCGCTTTATATATTAACAACTAAAAGTATTGTAAATGTTTTTTGCTTCTATATGTATTTTATAATACATATATATTCAGTCCCACACACACAGGGACAGACCCAGAAATTTTTTTGAGGGACATGCAAATCCAAAGTAGAGACCTAAGAAAAAACGGCAACAAAGTCATACAAAATAGAATCAATGGCACTTCCAAATGATGTTTATGCACAGCCAAGCTTAATGCAAATTGAAACCATCCCAGTGAGTTTAAAGACTGGTTGTAGCTATTGGGCCATTAAGGTACACATTAAACAATAGAAGATCGATTACTAATTCTACAGTAAACAAACATGTTAGCGTCATTTGTGCTCAGATGCTAATGATGACCTGTTATATAATTACCATCATAACTAGACCTGATCTTTCATCCTTCTCTCATTCAATATCCCATAATTAAAATGAAAGGTATTATGTTTAGAAATAAGGAAATTAGAATTAAATTCCTCGCCAAACTCAATATGATTGAACTAAACTTCTCCCTGTTCAAGAAGTATTGTAATCAATGGGAAATAGTGTAAAAGAAAGGTAATATGTTAACGTGTTATTACACTGCAATCCAAGTTTACTTATAACGATGCACACAAGATCTAACATACGAATAGTAATACAAGATGTGCAACATGGGTAGTTGAACTCACCTAATCACAAGAAGGGTTACATGCAACTATATTATCATTTATTATCAGATGAGCCAAATAGTAGGCTGTTTTGGAATTTCATATCTAAGGCAATTTATTCAATGGGCTATTGGGGATGGAACTGACAACATATTGTGTGGTCTCTGAAAAAACCAGAATATTTATAAATACCCATGATTACTCAAATTTAAACCGGAATTCAGTAAACACGACTGCAAATTTGACGAATGAAATTTCTCCTTTCTGGGAAAAAAAAAAAAAATCAGATCTGTCTTAGCTTTCCGTCATCTCATCATGTGTAAGGAAATGAAGAGATATCACTTTATTTTATTACATAAGCTGAAAAACCTAATGGAACAATGCTAAAACTACTTTTTGTATTAGTGAAGGAACTGGGTCTTTTTTATATAACGAATTAAAAAATATAACCATAAAAAAATCTTACCACTGAAAGTTATGGTATTGAATATTATCACAATCCATTGATTGATTACTATTACACAGCCACTCACATGGATTTAAAATAGCATTAAAACTTGCTTTCTTTTCTATCACACTGTATTCAATACTTTTTTCTCGAAGGCTTCTCTTGCGTTTTCCACAATATGTCTTTGAAGTTTGAATACACCTACTGCTCACATTTTCTATGTCGTTTGGCCCATTGCACATTTGTTCAATATTTCCTGATTTCTTATAGCACCTTGAGTGTTTAGATGGAATGGTTAAATACTTTTCTATAATAATGTCTGTTTTTATGTCTGGCTGAGGGTCAATAGCCATTCTTTTGAATTTTCGTTTTCGTTTATGTTCACGAATGGGATGAAAATTCTCATTCACAGAATCAGATTCCACCATATTTGTGGTACGCCGCCATGACTGCAAATGATGACGATGCCATTTTTGATTTACATCATCTGAATCAGTTTGAGGATGAGAACCATCATTTCCTTCTATAGGAAAAGAAACTTTATCATCTGAACTCGATTCTGAATCATCGCTAACAGCACTTGATTTTATACCAATCCCTCCATTGACATATGCTAAGCTACTACTAGGCCAATACCTTCGTTTCCACAAACGGTCTTTTTTAATATTTTTTCCTGAAGAAGATCTACTACAAGATGTTTCTTCTAAAGCATGGCTCAGATCTGGCACCAATCCATCCATATTATCACAATCAGATGGTGTAAGAACACGAAGTCGTTTTATTTCATTGACCAGCGTTTCTTCCATTGATAAACCTTATTAAAAAACACAATTATTAAAATATATATATATAAACAAAAAGTAAGGTTAAAGTAGTATAATACTATTTCCAGTATTACACAAAACAATTTTTCTGCAAGGTATTAGCGACAAGGTAATACTTAGAAAGAGTATTACCAACATTCGAGAACTACATCCTGATTCTTAAATTGAAAAATACCTAAGTGCAATGCAAAACAAAATATATACAAACAATAAATATATTTACAATATTTTACATACAAACCTTTTTCGAAAACTATGAAATATTGCTAGGATACAAATGGCAATATAGTAAAATTGTAAAGAAATGAACCCAAAAGTGGAATAAAAAATTTAAAGTAGGAGTGTAATAATAAATGAAATATGAGAAACCCATAGGACAGCACTTTTTCAAGAGAGACACCTGTCGCAATGAGTTCAGTATTGGATGTTTCCGTTTGAGTCCTAGCCAATGCTAAACTTAGGATCTCAAGTCTCTCGACATTCAATCAGAGAAAAATTCGGAGCAGTACCATAGAAAAGTAACTTTTTTTTTTTTTAAAATGAGAATGAACACTTTGCAAACCCAAACCAAAACTAAACAAGCCTGAATGTAAACAAATTCAAAGTGTTTCCAGAACTACATCCACAAAAGCTGCCATTTCAAAGAGTAAGTATTTAGTGCATTAAGTGATACGTCTTCGGCAGCAGAATTTGTCACTTACACAAATCAAGCTTTGCTAAGATAAGATTATAAATTATTTAAATAATTTTTAACTAAATAGACTCATTAATGATTTAATCAAATAATTTAAATAATTATTTAATCAAACAATTTAAATAATTATTTAATCAAATAATTTAAATAATTATTTAATCAAATAATTTAAATAATTATTTAATCAAATAACTTAAATAATTATTTAATCAAATAATTTAAATAATTATTTAATTAAATAATTTAAATAATTATTTAATTAAATAAATTAATTAATTAATCAATTAATGTAATCATGATATTTTTTAATGTATTTTTTTTATTCTGCTGAAGTAATCTTTGCCCACCCCTACAAAAAATTCTACCTGCATGATGGGGTAATGCAAATTTCAATGTTTGCATTATAAAATAAGGGTTTTTTTTGGCCATTTTCAAAAGTGTTTGGAGTTAGTTTTTTGCATCGCAAATTTTTCAACGCAATTTGCGAAAATGTATCGTCTTGCATACATTTTGAATCGCAAATTGCTATGCAATACCGCTTATTTCCAACGCTGTTATAAAGAGCCTTTTTTCAATCCAGAGTATCCTGCCCTTTTCTAATCCCAGAATAAACACTCTCTATATTATTTCTGGAAGCCAATGGGTGGTTGAACTTCAATAGCACTAAGACAGCAAAGGACATTCTACACCAAACATAGGTTAACGCCGCAAAAAACAGACGAGTTATCACACACAACTGTAAGGCTACTTATTTGAAATAGAGATATCAATGTAGCAAGACATGAACATCTTTATGATCATAAATTGGTTGATTTAGCATTTTATGGCTCTTGTATGTACCAGAATGATCAGTGTTTTACCTCATGAATCAAATTTAAGATCACACAATAGGACTCTTTTAGCAATTTAGATTATCTGCATGAACATAGAGTTTGCAAAATTATTAGGGGACGGGGCAAACACATATTATGTACATTTATACATTACAGTATATGTAAAATTGTAATTTATTTCAAATTATTGGGGGCTCATATAACTCTACACCTATCACTATCTGAGTGACTCATAATAAATTACACATGCTATACTGACAAAACAACAAATATAATACTTTTCATATCATAAACATTATCAATGAACATGGGGATAACCTAATTTGACATATAAATGTATCTTACCTATTCTACGCCACACAAAATATACTTAATACACTGGACTGTTGCTGAATCAACTAAAAATAAATAATAAAAAGTTAAAACAAAACCTTAAAGAATTATACAGATACTACATTCTATCGTGCATATCACACATTCAATACATTACTACTATGTGGTGTTACAATAATGTAACATGCATACAAGGGAGGGAACAATATTTACACATCCCTAGGAAGTTTAGCAGATCAGACCTCCAACTAAAAATGTTTAATGATAAATCATGTTCGTTATATTATTAAAGTTTTGTGCCCAGGCCCTTGGGCATTTACACCCTTTGCTCCCCTGTCCCCGGCTCTGCATGCATATCACATTGTTATAACGGGATTTATTTTATCGAGTTTACATATTTGAACTAAAAAAACCATAAAGAAATATTACTGCACATCAATGGAGTAGTACTTTTAAGAAAACGCGGTTCAAAATTTACACCTATGTAGATCAAATGAATTAATCAATGAAATTACAAATGGCAGCAGTATCGTTTAATTAAAATAAATAATTACTATGTGTATTCACATTTTGTTACCTAGAGATGCCACTTCCTACACTAAAAATGTATTTACCATATTCATGCAATACCACAATCATACTTCTCTCTGTAAGGGAACATAGGGCCTTCATAAAACATCTCCATTTGCTTCAATTTTCTACCAGTCTCTTGAACTCTTATGTGTGCATTTTACTCTTTTTAATTGTACCTTTTGCAGTTCTCCATACAGTATCAATATATTTTACTGACACTGTATGGAAACTATCAGAGTAATACTATTATTATATTTCTCTTACATTATTAATGTATTATAAAACTTGTTGATGGTTTCATGAAGCTGTTTAATTTCTGGACATTAATAAATGCTAATCATCAACAATAAATGCTGATTCTATAGAAAAATGTATTAAGTTTCGAAAATTTCAGTTAACTTTAAGGGGCATTAAAAACTATTATATACAGTGGAACTCCCCTGTTTCAAAATCAAAGGGAGCAAAAAATTTTGAATTATTGAAAATCCAAGTCATCAAAACACATAACATACCCATTAATTTTATTTGCAACTTCTTTTTACTTTGACTTACAAAATTTTGGGGTCACTGCACGAGACATCACCCACTTACTTCACTTTTCGCTAGAAATCGCTAAAAATTGCACTAGATGAATTTTTGACGTAAATCACTTTACGTTAGAAACCGCTAAAAATTGCACTAGATGGATTTGTAACGCAACAGAGTCACTAGCCCGTAGCGGGAAAGCAGATCGGCCGAAGAGTAATCCTCCTGCGCATGTTTGTAGACTTCGCCAAAATTGGTATTAGTGTTTCCCCACAATAATAATACGTACTTGGCTAGAAAACTAACATCTGACCAGAAGAGAAAATAGCTCAGAGAAGATATTTTAGAAGAAATATTTTGGAGGCTATATTTTAGAGGAGGTATTTTGG
>QLNU02015360.1:65098336-65115730 GCA_006491805.2 Dysdera silvatica
ATAGTGGATGACTGCAAAGGATAATAATGACAAAATAAGACGAATTAACGCAGTTTTCTTTTTTATTTAATGGAATTGTTAAAAGTTTTCAGAAAAAATCTTCCCATCCTTAAATAAAACAAAACTGCGTTATTGGTGTAATTCTATCCCTTCACAGGTTGACAATGAGTAGGCAAATTTTATAAAAGTTATATTCGCATAAAAACTTACAGCTGACTTCTAAACTTTTGTACACTTACAACTCTTCAATTAAAAATTATAACTGCGAAAAATAGTAGTACAGATTTATATATGTAAATATGAATTTTTATTAAAGTAAGGTTATGAACAAAATCCGATTGCAAGCAAAGTATTTTCACTAATAAAATATGTAAATAAATAAGTACAAAATACATAAAAAAAAGTGATCGATTTCCGCAGGCATCGAATGCAAAAACGGAAAGCCGGTAACTTACCAACTAAGCTACTAATTGACTTGCAAAAGGTGTCATATTTTAAGCTTATAGGATGCAAAATATTTAAATCTTTATCATATCTCCAAATAAGTCGCATTGTCCCGAATGCCGAGACACGTATTCCCTCATTTTGCTCTACTTTTATACATAAAAAAAATGTCATCAAAATCGGCGGTGCTCTCACTGTGGGTTCTCCTTGTCAGTCGATCAGTTTCACTTGTAAATAGCTCCAAAGGTTGTCGATGTTTAATTAAATATCTATCTACAGCTACACATTTATAATTTCACAAACGTTAAAATACTAATATTTTACATACTTCGTTGCTGCACCTAAATTAACACATCATGGAAAGACATAGCCAAATTGAAATTGGTAATGGATTCTCAGGGCACCCTCTGGGGATGAGGGACAACTCTGTTTCAATCCGCATAAAATACAGAAGGTGGGTCCTGGAAGCAGATCATCAATGGGAAGTGGGAAAGCAGTTATGTTAGCTTTTGGGTTAGGAGGAAGAAATGGGATCCTGATCAGAATAACAAGCAAAATAGAGATAATAATAAAAAAAAAAGTTATCGTACGAAAAATATCAAAAACATATTCTTGAACTGAAATTTCATTTTTTTTAAATACTGGCAGATTATTGGGGGGGGGGGACTCAAATCCGTATTGAAAATTATTGGGGGCTCATACCCCACGGGCCCACATAACAGTACACTTATGTTTAGACCAATGACAAAAAATGCTACTCTTTATAGTAAACCCTGGTCAATCATCCTTTTGTAATTTTGGTTAATATGCAAATACCTTATCAATTGCTCGGGAACTAAGTAAATCTTGCAAACAGCGTAAGGAAACTCTATGAGAACTGTACAGATTCCAGGAGAGATCACACGCCGTTTTAACGTTTCAAGAGCTCAACATGAAAAACTTTTCTGGTACTCCTCTTGCTCCGATCTGTATAATTCATGTGCGTTTCATAGTAATAATCAGGGCTCTCGGCAAATCGCATCCAACGGTACTCACCCGTCTCAAAAGAAAACTTACTTACAATGGAAGTATTTTAACTGCCAATTGCACCCAGATTTGAGACTTAGTAAATTGGAAAAATCTATATTTTTGATAAATATATCCGTTGAAACCAGCGTGTAAGACGCATTTTTCGATTTTTTATTCATTATTAAAAATATTTGGATTGGCGTATTTACTGACGTAGGCGAATGTTTGGCGCTAATGAATGGGAGTTGTAGCCCTTCATTTTGGCAGACTAACTCGGCGCTTTCAAGCAACGAAGTTGCAGTATTAATTAATGTGGAAGATATTTTCCCTTTTCATACGGATTAGGCATCGCATTTAATGAAGGTGTAATTTTTTTTTTCGTACTGGAAAGCAATACTCTTCACATATATTATACCATGATTTGAAAACATTATTTACATATAAGAAAAATCCAAGACGTTATTAATAATTTTCAAACGCTTTTAAATTTGGCAATCGAGGCATGTTAACTTAATCTTACGACAATTAATGAGAACCGGTACATATAAAGTAAAATTTTCATGCCAAAATTTGAGGAAATTATTTTAAATAACTCGGCATTTGAAGAGGAAGTGACATTGCATTTCAAAAACGAAAATGACTATTGTAATATTGATGATGAAATAAATCCTGCGACGAAATTTGATAAGAAATGCGAGACAGAAAATTTTACTTTACCTCAAATGAAGGCTGTAATTAATTTTTATGACTGGTGTAAAAGCAGTAAATTTTAGCAAACATAGCAGCGTCATAAACGTATCCACGATCAGAAGCAAATTTCTGGTTTCAAAAATGATGTGTCGAAATGTGGTGCTCGCAAAGATAAATTTAAAACTCTAAAGGAAATGTTACAATCGAAATTTCATCGTATTCAAAGTCATAGTTTACCAGTTCGTGATAGTAATTTAAAAATATGGGCCACTAACATTGCAAAAGATTTAAATATGAAATCTAAAATATCTAGTAACTTTATCAATAAATTAAAATTAGACAATCGAATAGTATCACAAAAAGTAAGGAAATATACTACTGTCCGATCACTTCATGATGTTGAAACTAATGAAAACAAAGCTATGGAATTTGTTTTATAAACAAGAGATTTAATTTCAGGCTGTAATATACGGAACAAGTGCTTAATGCAGATCGGAGTGGGTTTCAGTACTTCATCCCAAGCGACATAACGCTTTCTATTAAGGGTGAAAAGTGTACAGTATCAATTGTTGAATCCAAATTTGCAGCCACACATTCATATACGATAATGCCATTTTTGTTTATGACCGCAATCTGAAAGGGAAATTACTTTTTACGTCAACAGTCGGAAAATGTAATCCATCAGTTCAAAAAACATTACGTCGCCCTAATAAAATTTTTATTACATGCCCCAAATCAGGGAAAAATGGGAAAAGATACTATGAAGGAATGGGTTACCAACTGCCTCAAACCACTTTTAAGTCCCCCTTTATACGTTCTATTGGATTCCTGGACCGGATCGACACACAAGGCAACATACAGTGAACTTTCAAATAGTTGCGTAAATTTATAAATTCCTCTTGGCACAACAGCTCTCGTGCAGCCCCTAGACGTATATTTTTTTAGAGAGTACAAATTCTTTATTAAAAGGATTGTGAACTTCGTTCTTACAAATGAAATAACAATCAAAGTAACTGATCGTAATGAAATAGTTATTAAGTTACATTCATTAGTTTACAATCAGTTGCAATCTAAGAAATATCAAACGATAGTTCGTTATCCATGGTCCAAATGTAACTATAAAGATGATAACCTTGAAAAACCTGGCAATGTATCTTCAATTTCATTTAAAATCTATCACGGCGTATGCGATTTTCAGTCATGTGAACAATTTTCATTTATTAATTGCATTCACTATAAAGTCTATTTTTGTTTACAACATTTCTATGTAGATTACCACTATCACATAAACGTAGTATAATTAATTAATCATGTATAATTTTTCAGTAACATTTCATGTTTATATTCTTGGACGACAGCGGTTTTTGACCCTTCTACGGTTATTTAATGTACATTTTCCGCTAGCCATAGCTATACAAACCGAAAATCGAACGTTCGACGTGCTGCCTTATAAGTTACATTGGTAAAAAAGAAAAGAGTAATTGTACATATGTTCTTTTTTCATAAGCTAAGTTGGTTTGTTTTTGAAAATAATTATTTTGTTATAAACTGTTTACATTAGTAGAACAGTTTTTCCAAGTTTCGTTTTTACGAAAATATGTCTTTGGTTTGTTTTTAACTCTCTAAAAAGCAAACGAAATTATGTATGTAGTTATAAATTTCGTGTTATAAAGTCAAAATGTTCTTATTTTTGTTATTAAAAATAATATATGGTAATTATGTTTAACAGAATACAATATATTACGTGCGTACAAGCCATAAATGACGTAAATACGGATCGAGCTTCGACTCACACTTACATCAAAGGTAATCACATTTTAACACGTTTCTTACAACTGAAAATACGGAGGAGTAAAAAAAAAAGGTGAGGTGATGGCAAAACTTTTTTCCATCGTAACATAAAATGTGATTTTATTGTTTTCGCCAATAAGGAGTAACTTTGAATTGCAGCAACCATGTCCATCATTTTTGCGGGCAGTTATATAAATGAGCTTGGCTGAAAACTGGCAAATGCACCAGTTCAAATATTTTTAATAATGAATAAGAAATCAAAAAATGTGTTTTACACGCTGGTTCCAATGGATTTATTTATCAAAAATGTAGATCTTTCCAATTTTCTAAGTCTCCAATCTGGGTGCAATTGGCACTTAAAACACTTCCATTGTGAGTGAGACCTAGCAGGAACTACTCTCTACTTGCCAAAATCTAGTTGTTAGTAGCAACCTGATTTACCGACCCCTACTAAAAAATGCGTTCTACACTTATATATAGATTTTCTAAAATTCAGAGGAAATGAGCCCATTCGACTTTAATTTTTGGTTTTTGTAGCAAAGCCCAAAATCATGTTCGCTTTCGTTGGTTATTCTTTAATTTTAAACACAAATGTGTATGCACGTGTGCATAGGCGAAATCTGGTGGGGCAAGGGGGGACACATGCCACTCCAGTATTTTAAAATAGAGGCAAAATTGCATCTTTTAAGCCCAATTTTGGGTTTTTGTTCTTTTTGTCCCCCCCCTAATTTACGCTATACTTAACACGCAAGTTACGTTTATGTACGTGTACCTTGCGGTACACAAACATAGCTTGTTTTTCTACTGTGCGGAAAACCTAGATTTAAAATCCGACATTAGAGAATTCCTGCGGTATTTATATTTTTACGTAGTCCGGGTTTTATTCCTCAGACAACAGAGATTCGGAAAACTATAGGTGCTGTCCATTTATCAACCGGCGTGCAAAACTTACGGCCAACTCTTCTATGATACTTTTATACTACATGCACGGATGGCAATTAGAAGAGCCTCCATCTTGCCTTGGATAAATAATCAATCATATATATACAGTAAGAAAGTATTTTTCTATGTAAAATATTTGCGTCTGCTTGATAATAGTGAATGTGGGTGCTCATTAGAAATTGGTATGTTGGAAATAATCAGGTTTATTGGAAATTGGTGTTTCACTCGGATATAAAGTTAGCATAAAATATGGATTAATATCAGAAAACAATATGTATTTATGTTAGATAAAATTTAAATAATTTTTTTCTCTGAAAAAAGTTTTCTCCCATTTTCTGTCTTTGAAGTTTGAGAATCGAAATATTTTTATAATCGAAAATAATCATTGTAAGTCTGAAATCGCAAAGTCCCAATAAGCAAGAGAAGAAGAAGAGAATAGTTTGTAATCTATTTATTAAAATTATTAAAGAAAGAAACGTTTATATTCAATAATGACACTTAATGGAGCACTGTGATAAGAAAATAAAAAAAAATATATCCCTTGAAAAAAAAAATGATGAGAGTTATCATGAGGATACATAATAGGAATCGTTTCGTACCGCTATTCAGCGGTGCATGGAGCCAGACAGCCGGGAATCACACCTCAGTTCGAACCGCTTATGGAGTATACTGTCCCTCGATGGTGACGTAGTCAACCATCCGAAGGCATCCTCCACTTCGCTGCCTCTTATTCAGATATATCTGGCACCTCCACAAAGCTAATCGCGCTTGCAACCTTTAATTTGGGTTGGAGTAGAAAGTGTAGCAGGGCAACGCATGACTGAAAGGTACTGTCGCATAAGGCTCAGAAATATGGAAGGCCGAGACCTTTGTCAAACGGCATCACAAGGATGTGACTCTCTGAATTACTAAATAGTGAGGCAGACACCGTAAAATGAAAATTAATATTTATAGCGAAGTACATTCGAGCCTTGAACTTTCTGTACGTCCTCAAGATTCATCATAGTTTAATAATTATGAACTCCAGAAAGATCTTATCAGCTGTTTGACAGGGGAAAGTCGTACACGGCTAAGTTATTGCAAGTTTGACTATGGTTAAGTCATTTGAAACGTACCTTGACTGTTAATAAGCATCCTGTTTTTGTACAAACTGAAATTTTTAAAGTGATAAAGTCTTCAAAAAAATTTCACATGAAAACTTGAATTAATTAAAAACAGTATGTTGTTTATCAGTGCAAAAATATAGCAAAATATTTTTGTAAAAGTAGTAAAGATAAAAGTAACAAAGTGGGATCAGGGTGTCTGCCGGAATATTTGCTCGGGGGGTGGTAAATTTACCTTCAAAATTTTAATTTTTCTTATAAAATGTACTTACCAGAAAGAAAGGAAACAAAATATTTTGTAGCAATGAAATAATTCTTCCATATTTATATAAAAAAGTTCATTCTTTTATTCAGAGGAAAACAAAATTCAAGCATTTCTTCTTGGACATTTAACCCATTCACAAGCAGTTGATAATTTTTGAGGTGGCAGGATTTTACTTCATATGATACCTTCTCCCTCCTTATATCCCTATCCGTATTTTTCTTTGAAAAATTGCTACACACTAAAGATTATTACAATTTACATATGCAGAAAAAGTATAGGAAAAATAATTTTCGCAATATTTTGTTTTCTTTCTTGTAATTTGAATATTTAGCGGGCATATGAACTTTGAGGCAATTGAACTAAAAGTAGTAGCCTACATTTTTTAACGGAAATGCATTTTATAATGTACGTACTTTGTTATATTTTACATACAAGAATAAAACTAGGTTTATGCTCAGCACACGATATAGTATAATGAAGCGTTTTCTTTTCAGTTTATTAAAATGCATCGCATATTTTAATAGGAAAACATGTGCAAGCATCGGCCTTTTTTATATTACGTGGCACTGTTTGCCGGGTGTTTTACACATCTTCCCGCCGAGAAGTCATGCTTCATGCTTTGCGCGTACTCCTGTTTAGATGTTTATTAAGAGTTCATAAGTTGACAGCGTGACTTCATTTTTTAATGATCTAATAACGAGCTAGGAAACCGGACTATGGGGCGCCCTTATTCGTTTGGTTTTAGAGAATTAGAGAAACATTGAAACTGCATCTCTTACACATTTCGACGAATTTTTGCAAAAGAAACTGTTTAAGATTAACTGATATAATAACTATCTTGCTATAAAGGTATCTAAATAGAGTTTAAAAAAAAAGTTGTCATTGGTCAAAATTGTTTGTTTTGTTTTTACAAATTTTTAACAAAATTAAAAATAACGGTAAAAATTTCTTAACTAATATTTTTTTTAGTAAATTCGGAATTTTTAGGTTTAAAAAATACATATCAGGGTTTGAAAACGTATATAGGGCCAGCTTAACCATGAAACAAAATAAACATGTGCTTAGAGCATGAAGGGAAAGGAGGCACCATAAAAATTTTCTATTGCTGGATTTACCATGGAAGCATGGAAGAAAAAATATTATTTTCCATTTTACTGTAAATTTTGTTTCACTTCGAAATATAAAATTTTACTTTATCATTGTTATTTTTCATTGTTTATATTTTGCATTAGATATATATATGAGGTCACACCAAAATCCTTTGAGTGCTTGGGGTCTCTAAAAGGCTTACTCTCTGTTCATGTGTAAATGAGAGACCTGTTCATATGTGTTTGTTCACTGGTCAGTTTTACCCTTTCACGAACGAGTATGAAACCCTTTCGAAAGCCGAATAATTCTCTCAAGCATTACCGAACTGCCAAGAATCAACCTCATGTGTATTCACTCACTAGTCAGTTTAGCTCTCTTACGACCATTATAATTTTTGGCATTCTGAGCAAGAATCTTTGCAGACGTACTTAAAACCTTATCCTACTTTTGTTTTTGCACCACCATTGGCGTAACTAGGGGCTAGAGAGCTTATCTCTCCCGCTAAGAAAACGAAAATTACAGATGAATGCTATGTTCAAAGTATTTAGGTTAGGATTCTAACCCCTCCGTAGGCTTTAAAGCTAGTTACACCAAGGCGCAGCATAGTTTTTTTGTTCTTCATGGGTGTGTAATTCCAACTCCCTATATTGTCCATCATATACGAAAAAAACATTTTCTTTTTATATATAACACTAAAAGTAAAGTTAAAATACAGTGGTGCCTCGGTACATGTCCGCTTTGGTATAAACCCAACTTGGTATACGTCCTTCGTTTGGAATAAGACTCGTGTGCTAAAACTTGTATGAGTCAAAATAAGTAACGACACCGCGCGTCATTCTTGTTTACTTCTCTCGAGACAAAAATGAAAGAGAAAAATACAAGAATGTCAGAGTTCTGAAATTTTATTGGAAGAGGAATATCCTTCTCAACAATGACATCTTCTCCTCCTCCCTTCTCAGCACCATCCTAGTAGGCACTAGACGCTTTTCAGCAAGGTGAAGTGAGGTAACTTTTCATTTATTTCAGATAATAGCTTTCGTATTCATGTATTTTAATATTAAGCAGTGTTTGAATTTTTTTATACAACCTCATCAATATATATACTCACTTTTGTAAAAATTGCAACACCATGAAGGAATCACTTGATTGAGCTGAAACTTTCAGGAAATGCAAATTAGGGTATGCTATTCAAATGATTAGAATTTCAGAGTCATCACGCATGCGTGGGCTGAGCAGCGCCCTCTGAACTGCTGATGGATCCGTATAAATAGAGGGCTGTAGCGGGGCGTGTATGGCTATCTGCTAGTGGTAAACGTTACATGAGACGTCACTATGCCTCTACGACGAAAGAGGGCGACATTTCAGCAAGTTACGGAGTTTGAACGGGGACGAATGATCGGCCTTCGTGAAGGAGGGTTTTCTTATCGTGCAATAGCAGCTCGTATGGGGCGTAACAGCAGCACAGTGATGCGAGTGTGGAAGCAGTGGGTTCAAGAGAACCAGACAACTCAGAAATCCGGGAGTGGACGCCGAAAGGTGACGTCAGCACGGGATGATAGACACCTGGTCCGCATGGCGGTGACGGACCGTTTTGCTTCATCTGGACAGTTGGCAGAACGTTGGTGCACTGCTACAGGTGTATCATTGTGTGCTTCATCAATTCGTCGGCGTCTACTGCACCGTGGACTGCGTGCAAGAGTTCCTTTATACAGGATCCCCCTGACGCAAAACCATCGGCGCCTGCGGCTACAATGGGCTCATGGACATAGAGACTGGCGTGCTGATTGGCAACAAGTGGTGTTTTCTGATGAATCCCGCTTTAATTTGGGGTACAGTGATGGCCGCATCCGTGTTAGACGCTATACCGGTGAACGCCACCTTCCGGAGTGCGTTATCCAACGTCATAGTGGACGATACCCCAGAGTTATAGTCTGGGGTGCGATTGCGTATCATGGACGATCTCAGCTGCTACGAATTGTGGGTAATCTTAACAGCAACCGGTACATCAATGAAGTTCTGGAGCCCGAAGTTGTTCCCTTCCTTCAAGGCATTCCCGGAGCTGTATTTCAACAGGACAATGCCCGCCCACATATTGCCAGGAATGTTCAAGACTTCTTTTCATCACAACAGATACAGCTTCTTCCTTGGCCTGCCTATTCGCCGGATATGTCGCCGATTGAACATGTGTGGGATTTCGTTGGTCGGCGTCTCGCTCGTGATCCTCGTCCCATAGCTACTACAGATGAACTTTGGGGTTGCATACAAGCAATCTGGAATGCTCTTCCTCAGGCACACATTCAACATCTGTTTGATTCCATGCCACGTCGTATAGCATCACTTATTGCAGCGCGTGGTGGCTTCACCAAATACTGATTTTCGACATGTAATATTGTTTTTTTTGCTTTGTAATTTTAATCGTTTATTTGTATCAACACAGGTCGTTTGTACATTAAATTTCATTCAATTCGGACGAGTCCTTCATGGTGTTGCAATTTTTACAAACATCAGTTTAATATGCCAATAGCAATGCAATTTTTTTCATGGGAATGGAGTGATCATTCTTCTTTTTTATGGGAAAATACATTTGGTATAGATCTCAGAATCTTGAAAAGATCAAGGACGTATACCGAAGTACCACTGTATATATAATTCTGAAACTTACCAAACACACTAGATGATATGTCAACAAGACTAAATAAAATGCGGACGAGGTACAATGTATAGACACAATTCACATATAATCGAATGAAAATGCATAGAATATATGATAATCCACCCCCCCATTGTTTATGATAAATCTTAAAACGTCTACTACTGACTACCCTTTATATGCGACATAAGGCCATCACACCTGAGGTCTTGGTAACTAACTCCTATGACAGCTAATATTCCTGAATTCTGCTATAAAGTACTTTGACAGTAAGCCTGCAAGTTGGCGACATTCTTCAGCTAATTAATTGTATTGTCCGTGCTGTCAGTCTTCTAGAGTCTATTTAACAGTATGATAATACCAGACCTAATACGGTGAGATTTTATAAACAATGCCTCCGTGACGTTTATACCCTCCAGTGGCTAGCTCGGTCTTGAGTATTATCGACAAGCGAGCATATCTATGATTTGCTGCGAAAACAATTTCAACAATTATGGAATATGAACAAACTAGTCCAGTAATTGCAGAGAATTTGACAGACCTTGTTTTAGGATAGTTATTTGACTACATGCTGCATCCTATATCAGGTTATATTGCGATGGGAGGAAAATTTACTAAATATTAACATATGATTGTTATGTTGCCTTTGCTCTGTAATAAAAAGTTCTTTTGTTCCATTAAAATATAATAATTTCTTTATCTTTACATACTCATTGCGTATGTAAAGTTTAGTATTTATATACATATCGCTCTTTTTAGATGTCGAGAAATAGATATCTGTGCAAATCATTCATAAAGTTTTACAATTGCTTGAAAAGCTTATAATGATGACCACACATACAGTAAAACAGGAAACACACAGTTCCCGCAAATGCCCTAATTAAGTGTTCATAAATTCAGGATGTGCTAATCAAAAACGAAAGCCTAAGGACTAAAAAACGCTGCAAGCGAATATTTCACTTTTTTAGATGACTGTTTCTAAACGTCCTTAAAAAAAGATATGAACCCGGTGTACGAAATTTTTATGATAACCCAAAAGAATTTTAATGGATTAACGTTTTCCTTCGTATCATTTCTCTTGTGCATTTGAATTCATTTGTAATGACAATTCAACATTTTAACTTACATGGCATTATTTTAACATTAAAAACTAACGTGTCTACACTAGTGGCCGGCAACCTAATTACGCAAGAGAGCTATTTGACAGATGCTTGTTATTTGCAAAAGTTATACATGCTTCCAAATTTTGGATGTTAAAAAAAATCCACTAATTTCAACGTTCTTGTAATTATTGCAAAAATGTTATTATTTTTATGCATATATATTATAGTTTTATGACAACGTTTCTCGTTTTTAAAGAGTTCAAAAATTATTGACCCAATAACATCGAAAAATCTTGGAAAAAGTTTCGTGGGACACAGCGATGTAACGTGGGTTGCTAGCGCCCAGGGCAAGTTAAGTAATGCGCCAGCTAAAACACATTAGCACTCAATTCTACTAGTTCAATATTGAAAATTGTGTGCTTGGAGCTTTCGCCCCGTTGGCCCTCCCCACGATATGCCACTGGTGTGAAAAACCTTTCTGCAAGCTACCGACATCGATGGGCTGCTGATCACAGATTTACATAATTTGTAGATACAGGCTGTCTACTACGAGAACTTATGGCACATCTCTTGGCAAAGAGACTATAGTTATTAGTGTGACTCCGTGAATAATTCTGTAGGGAAGTTCTATTCTGGTTATTTAGTAGTTTTTGGAGCTCAAAAACTACCATGTATATATAAATATTCTGTTACCAATTCCAGTAATTAAAATCATGGTATCAATGTAATTAAATGCATCATGTTCCCTGTTGTTGGCAATTAGTACAGGCTCATTTGTTAATCTAATGTCGCTAGCATTGTTTAAAATACACCAAACAAGTTATAATGCAAATATTTAATATCATCTATACAATAATGCAAAATATCTCATTTTTAAAATTATCGTATTTTTTATCACCATCTTACTAGATCTGCCAATCAGTAACTTTGAGCGTTAAAATTAATTTTATAAATATTTAATTTGGGCTTCTAACCAGCAAGACATGAAAAATAACTGGAGGAATCAATTATCTTCACTCTGTGTTCTCTCACATTTTCAATATACAGTACCCATAGCTATGTCTGAGGAGAATCAATTTTGTTAGTGACATGCAGAGGAAATACTTCTCTGGACGGGGAGGTCAACGGAAATGGTATGCAATTAGTGCGAGTTTGCTGTGATAAAAACTGTTCGCAGAGTTAACTATTTAAATTGCTGAGCACACAGGAGGGGTTCTGTTGCAGGAGAGCAGGCAAAACAAACTGCTATTTAAATGCGTGGAAACATTTCTAGGAATATGTCAACGAACTTTAAAATTCTGAAGCAATTAAAATAACTCCTCATCAGCGACGTAGGAATGGTGGGCTCAAGCCTCCTATTGGATATCAACCCGCATTTTCTCTAAGACTACATCACATAATCTTCTTATAACCCACTTGAGCAAGATGGTTGAACTAACACGCTACTGCTCCTCGTACAGTGTATAAAATTGTAGTGCATAAGAGTTTCTCTCATTTAGCGTATTGCTTTTGGGAATAAGAAAACTGAACTTTAAAAGGGAAATTCAATGGAGAAATTGTGCATTCTTGCATTACGTGGGATTTGGGTGGGTTACTGTCAGGGCCGGTTTTAGTATTAGGCGAACCTGGGCGGTTGCCCAGGGACGCCGACTAAAGGACGTTACATCTAGATTTTTATTTCCTACTACCTGTTTGTTCTTCTTTTTTTTTTTTTATTTTTTTTTTTTTTTAAGGGCCTCTGAGGACATCGATGGTCGAGCCATTATGTCAGCCTTTTTCATTAATGCCTGAATAATTTGTCAGGTCTCTTCACCTACCATAGAATCCCTTGTGCACTTTTAGACCGTTTTCAATTACCGATAAAGACTTTTTTATTTGACCTTGCCTTCAGAAATTAGCGAAGCTTGGATTTCAGAAGGGGAGGTACGATCGAAATGGGGGGCGGTTATAGTGCTGAATTTATTTATTTTTTAATGTGGAAGTTATGAAGAATTAACATAATTTTTTCACCAATAGGAATACGATTAACGTTATCAGATATATTCTTCTCAAAAGTGAGACAGTACTTGCAGAAGGGGAAGGGAGGGAGGTGGGAAGTTGTTATAATTGAAAACGTAATATGCACTTAGTTTTGGATGTTTATTTTCAATTTTGACTAGAACTGCATAAGTTAAAATTTTGTAATATATAATAACTAGAGCCCGGATTATATGCAAATGCACATATGCAATTGCATATTTTGTCTCTTTTTAGCGTCAGTGAATATAAATGCATAAAAATTATGAATTTCCAGAATAAGTATATATTTCAAAGGTCATAGTGTAATTTTAAAAATTTGCGCACAAGGCTGTAGCTGAACTTTCCTTTTACTCCTTATTTGAGCAGAAAGGAAAAGGGATTTGTAAACGTACGCGTTTAATTATATCTTTCAGAGCTGAAAATATAGTCATATCAGAGGTGGATTAAGCCTGTTGGAGGCTCCTGGCGTAAAATTTCGAGGCCCTGGGCCCAAGACCCAAAACAAAAAAATTGTGTAAGAAACTGGTGATATTTTTGGAAAGATTCCAGTGTTAAATTTTTAGTGCGATGCAAACAGGCAATATGTAACTAATAATAAACTCAACGTTTCAAGAAAAATCAGAAATTATTTCAAAAAATTTAACAGTAACATAGTTATTTGAATGCAGGGGTTTATCCAGGATTCATAAACTGTGGGCGTGTTCAAGATTTTTAGGGAGTGTATGGATTAGATTTTGTGTGTGTTTAGATTTCATTAAGGGGGTTGTATCAAAAATCTGGAGGGGTGTGTATAAATCACTGCCTGAGTGAATAAAAAATGTTTTCTACAGTTCGTTCACGAAAAGTAGTCTGATGGTACCGTTAGAAATAACGGGAGCTGACGTCACAAACGGCCTAGCCGATTACAGCAGAGGGAAGGGTGTCATTTCAGAACTTTTTTTTGGTGCAGACAAACATTCGCTGAAAACCAGTTCTGAAATGACGTCCTCCCCTCTGCTGTAATCGGCTAGGCCGTTTGTGACGTCAGCTCCCGTTATTTCTAACGGTACCATCGGACTACTTTTCGTGAACGAACTATATATTCATTTGCGCTTCGATTTCTCTTTAGCGTTTGTTCTTGTCCTCGTTCGTCTAGTAGGTCAAGACACCGCGGGCTAAACGCGGGGACCCTGGTTCGAATCCAGGATGAGGACGGCGCCTCTTTTTCTCCAAATATAAAAAGCTCTAGTTCGAGCTACTTAAACGTGGGTGGCAAAAATTATTGTATAACATATACGATTGCAACATACATATAACAAATATACGTATTAATATTCTTTGCAAATATTCTTGCAAATTTCCCCTATGATTTATAACTTTTGAATATCACTTAATAGCACGCCTCCAAAAATCTTTTTTCCTTCTTTAATCTACATAATTATTATTATTCATAACTTTTACAAAAATAGAGTAAACAACACTTATAATTCGATTGGACTCTTTACGTCCTGGTATGTATATCCAAGCGATATATACTCACTAATAAATACTTCAATAATAATGATGCACCAATAATCCTGTTGATTATATGCGCCCAATAATAATCAAATAGTTTCTTTTTTTTTTTTTAAGTTTTATTTATTATGTGATAAGAATTGTTTCTTTAAAACGATGATGATAGTTCAAGGGGAATTTTAGAAAAATTAAAGCAGTCGGAGCAGGAGGTTCTCTCGCCTTCGAAGGTTTATCCAGAAGCTCCGATTTTCGAACGGAAATATTGTTTAAACAACCACTTCTCCAATTACCTTTTAGTATTCTCGTGCTGAAGTATATATATACGGGGTAAGTATTAAGGTGCGTGCCTAGAGGTTAAATCAAAGTCGTTCTTCTCCTCAGCTTTTTATAAGAAAAATGGCGTTGTTGAGAACAGGGTTTCCTTCATTATAATTTAATTTAATTCTCATTTCGCTCATTTAATTACACATGGTGAAAATACATTTTTGACAGTAACATTTAATCGTTATGGAACTCATTGTTGAATTACCATGATTTTTAATTAGCCTTAATTTAATAAAAGAACATTCTATACTTATATACGTAGAATACGTGAATAATATCAAATATTGCATCTTTCGCTTTTTGTGTTGTGGTAGTTTTTAACTAGGAATCTCTCGCGCTCGGAGGCCCTTTAGAGATTGGGGGCCCCTGGCGGCCGCCAGGTCCTCCGGCCCCTTAATCCGCCACTGATTCATATCTGAATTATAGCCACTGTTCATGTTAAGAAAACTGAAGATTTAGTTTTATTATGCTAGATTGGCAGTTGACCGAGGGTCAGATTTAAACAAACACTTATATAGAGTAAAATTCCACATCATTATCTATCAACGATAGACGCGGGTAATATTCCATCATGAATAAACTATCCATAATAGATAACCCTCAAAATTGTTTAGCACTATACAATAATTGTAGCTCTGAAAAATACCCCTTTGGCCATAAAAGTGCTATTGCATGACTGAAGACAAAGCTTAATTTTTCAGAATATCGAGAGACATATTGTGATATGACATCATAGAAATTGTGCTATATAAATCATATCATTTCATGTAAGGTATATTGAATATTTCTACTCAGGAATTAATAATAAATGTATTTATTTTAAGACGTAATACATGGTTTCCAAAAAAGTCTAAAAAAGTTAAACAAGTAACAAATTTAACAAAAATTAAATGCATATTTATTCATTTTAGGTGCATGTTTTTTCATTTTAAGTGCATACACATGCATATTTTGTTGGCTTTTTAGTGCATATAATACGGGCTTTAATAATAATAATAAATTTTTCCGCACTGCATTAACCAGTGACGCCTAGTCAATAAGAAAAGTAGAGTGCTAAGCCAAGGTGATCTCTCTTTTTCTCCCATTGATTGAAAGCTCTAGTTTGAACTCAAGCGTGGATATCGGAAAATGACTATTCAAGAAAAGCAGTAGCGCTGGCAAGTAATTGTATCTTAAACTAAAGTTAATATTTAGTACAACATACAACAATATAAAAAAAATTATAAATGAGTAAGTATTCCCCTTATTTGTATACAAAAAACATTCTCCTATGAGAAAACATTTCGAATAGTGAGACTTTCATCCCAGATCTTGTGAAACTAAACTAGTGAATCACAAAATTTTATACCCTTCCCACCTTACACCAGCTGAGGTATTGACTGCACCCTTGTACCCAAGAGTGTTAAACAATTATAGAAGTAAAGTCTGCCCCACTCAAACGAATATTAACGGTTCCAGAAAATATTATTCTATTAACAAGGGGAACACACAGTGTGTGCCCCGCCGATTTTTAAGAAAGTAGAGCCAAAATAAGGAAATGCGTGTCTCGGTATTCGTGCCAATGCGGCTTACTTTCGGAGATCTGAATTTTTAAAGATTTTGCATCCGATATGTGAGCTTAAAATACGACACCTCCGCAAACCGATCGGTAACCCTAGTTGGTAAGTTGCCGGCATGGCGCATCCTGTTTTGCGTTCGATGCCGCAGAAATCGATCCTTTTTAATATGTATCTTTTTACATATTTATTTATATTTTTATTAGAAAAAATGCTTTGCTTACAATCAGTTGTGTTATAAACGTACTTTAATAAAATTCGTATTTATGTAGTTATATGTTAATTGTATGCTTATTGGCAGTGATAATTTCTACTCAAATTTTAATTGTTGATTATCAAAAAGTTGAAAAGTAGAAAAAGTTTTGATGTAGCCATCCAGCCTGTTATGTAGTTAAGTAGATCCAGCACACTTTAATAATGTTTTTACAAATGACGACGGCACTTCTTCTTCTACTTTACAAAACTGTGCTGAAAATCTTATAAGAAAATAGTCATTTAAACACGCGAGCAGATAGATGCTTTGACGATCCATTAATTTATTCACAATCAACTTTCGGCGCCGAATTTTAAGAATACGTTACAGTACTCTTGGTTTGTTGCAAAGTTAACAAACGAAAGAAGCGTTTTTGAAAATGTAGATGGTATTTGTTTTCCAGATGATATTAGACAAAGAAAATCAGTTGTTCGAACAATTCATTTATAAAATGCTCACGTTGTAGAATTTTTTTATGTTTTTATTATTTTTATGATAATTATCATCCAAAATTGTGTACCAGTATACAATTCCGACACCTCCGATAGTGATACACAAAAAATATGTTCACGTCAGTCAGTTTTAAAATAAAATTGATTGCATTTTATAAAATAAAATGTTTCTATATAAATAAAATGCACATAAATGAGATACACATAAAAA
>QLNU02015360.1:65129222-65158459 GCA_006491805.2 Dysdera silvatica
TGTCCCTAAATGCTACTGCTATACAGCTATGCACATAGGAACAGTAGCATTTAGGAGCGATACGTCCACCTACACACTATGCATAGCTGTACACAGGACCAGTAGTGCGTAGGGGCGACTTTTGGTATATATTCGAGTAGGATAATCCCTTTCATGGACGAAAAACGAATGATATGATTATACAAGGTCTCTCTGGAAAACAATAAGACTCATGGACATCAAGTTTCTCATGGGCCAATTGGAAGGGCCAGGGGTAGGGAGGGGTGCAAAATTTTCGGAAGTCACGTTTAGTGCGGAATGTTAGATAAAGGATCGATTTCTCGTTAGTTAGCTCTGAACTTTTGCAGATTGTAGGTCGCTTATGAAGTGAACAGCTGTTCGAGGGTCGCGTAACGGTCAAAATGCTGAGAAGTATTGAACAGCGATGTGCAATAAAGTTTTGAGTTGAACTTAAAAAATGCGAGACTGAGGCACTTGCTATGATACAGAAAACTTACGGAAGGACTCTTTATCGAAAGCATAAGTGTTTCCGTGTCACAAAACGTTCAAAGAAGGTAGAGAGATCGTTGAGCATGAACAACGCACAGGGCGCTCATCAAATCGATGAAATCGATGCTCATTGCCTTTTTTGACTCTAAATGTGTTGTCCGTAAAGAAGTTGTACCACTCAAATGAACAGTTAACGCTGCATTTCATGTGGATAAAACACAACCGGCCACAAACCGGCTAACCGATTACAGCAGAGTAGGACTCCAATCTCAGAACTTGTTTTTGGCGGCCGCCAAAAACGAGTGTAGAACTTGGAGTCCTACATTGTTGTAAGCGTTTAACCGGTTTGTGACGTCACCTCCCGATATTTCTAACTGTACATGGTATGGAAGAATGCAGGGGGGTTGGGAAGGGTGGCAGCCGAAGGCGGCGATGTAATCCCAGGTAGGACGCTCAAATAGCGTAACCAGCCGCCCAGGCGGCTAGGGGGAAGGGGAGTCCACCATTTCTAACTGTACCAACGGACTTCTTTTCATGAACGGACAGTACCATGAAGAGGACGCACGATGGTTCCTAAGTTAACAGTCGTGGAACGTTAAATGACACAGATATAATTATTTCGTCGTTTAGTCCATATCCCAAATGGGAACCATCAAGTCACGTGACCTCTTATTAAGGGGTATCTTCACTGATTTATAAGTTAATAGTCACAGTTTCATAAACGTTACAACTGGGCTTCAGTTACATCTACGTTCACCCCAACTTGGTTTGCCAATCCGTTATCAACAAAACACACTAATTTAAATTTAAATACCACATTATAAACACAACCTTTCCTATAGAACTATTGACAACACAAGAGTACAAACTCTAAATAAATTACCTAAAATTTTTAACTAAAGTTAAATCAAAGAATATCACCACCAGTCTGCAGTTTTCATTTATCCAAACCTGTGAAAGCGACCTGTAGTGTCTCAATCGCTCAGTCATGCGTAATGGCTTATTTCTGGCGAATGTTCTATCTATCCTCGGACGTCGCTGCCCCACTATAGCATAGGCTTCGATTGGCCATCATAATGGGCGTAAATTCGAATCGCTTGATTGAATCTGAGCTTTACTGTAGCAAGTAACATGGGTCCTACAGAAAACCTTCAAAGCGGCTATTCTCCGCTCCTGCCAACATAACTAGATAGCAACAACGTACGGAAACAACAGGTACACAAAAATCTAAAAACTCGAGTGCGTGTTGTGAGTATTCGCGTGCATCCATGAACCCTACAACCCTGAAATCTTTCATTTTTAAAGGCTAAAACAATTTACAACTTTCATATTACACATATGACGCATCTAAACTCCAGCAACGTCCCCAACGGTATTTACAGAATTTCAATTCACGAACGGCGCTGTTGGTACAGACTCTTGCCGGTATTTAAAGGACAGGGAAACTAGTCGTTATAGTTTGCTGGCTAAATCATTTATGGTTCAGGCCGAAAGGATGTTTTCTTATTATTGTTTTGACCGCCTATATAGGCTATAAAACCTCAGATTCTTATCATACACAGGCTCTGGTCTTCCGAAACGTGCGTAAACGACTTAAGGAATCGAACTCTGAAATAAGAATATGCAAAAAAACAAAACAAAAAAAAAAACAAAAAAAACAAGACAGTCATTCAATACCAACGGGATTCAAACTCTCGTTTTCTGTACTATGGACATGCGTTGTTTCTAAGGTACCGTACTACGCGTATGTAATTAAAAATGCGAAGAAAGGAAGAGTTTCGGACGATGATGGCATTATATTACGTATATAGAAAGGAGCTCAAGAAGAAGAGGAAGAATATTAGTGAAGATTTTCATTAACGTCTCAATGATGATAATATCTCAAGTCAACTACATACCATCAGAGTAAATCTATTAAAAAAACGGATGATAAGGAAGACATAAAAAATTACAGATCTATCAGCTTCTGCATGTTGTTTATAAACTGTTGACACAAAGTCAGCTGAAAGAATTAGACACGATTTATCCATGAAAACATAAAGGATTTCGAAATGACTGCTATACAGCAGGCCATATTCTAGTATTAAGGGAACTGATTAAAAGAAAATTTGTGTAAATATGAATTTTTACTCTATGTCATTTGTTGGGTATGAGAAAAAACCTTTAGTACCATTCAAACGTCGCAATTTTCAACTGTAGGACATGGATGGGTATTAAAGATGTCTGTGTTAATATGATTAAATTCTATAAAAATACGAGGGCGTATGTGGGTTTAATTTTGTTTGTGCAAGGATTTGGAAGTCGTTAGAATTAGTAGAAAAGAAGCTAGAAAGCTCAAAAATTTTTCACATCAGGCAAATGATTTCAGTTAATGAACTAGATAAATAACGGGAATAAAGATAAATGGAAAGTATTTAATTCGTGTATGCTTTGTAAAATGACAGTGTCATTTTTAACAAAGCTTTTGTAACTTTAAACATCATAAAACTTTCGGCTAGAAATAAAACAATGGAGCTCAAAATGAATCTCCAAAATCTAAAAAACAAATGTTCAATCATTCTCTTTTCATAGAGAAAACGAAAGTTACAGGTTGCCAAAGTTGAGCTGTAAATTAGGCTCATGCATTTAGCTTGCCTGACTGACATTAATGGAAGGAAACATTATGAAAGAAAACACATTTTGAGCTTGACTGAAGTGCTTTCGAAAAATAGGCACTTTATTCTGATAGGTATGTTACCAGGGCCTGCCTTATGTCGATTATACTGAAGTGACTGCATCGGACCCTGCGCTTTGTAGAAGAGGGGATACTGTTTTTTTTCCTTCTCTCAAAATTAATACTCTTTCTGCTCTACACGGCTTTAGAGCCGGCGCTAAATATTTCTACTGCGTTTGATGGAAAAAGTTTTTCAAGTGTTATGTTATTGGAATTTCCTTATAGATTGCAGGAAGGCATGCAGGATAATAAAAAACTCAAAATAGAAATGGCTAATAGCTAAGTTCCCAGATTATATGCACTAAAAATCAACAAAAAATATATACTAAAAACCTCAAAATATGCATGCATAAGCACTTAAATGATGCACCTAAAATGGATAAACATGAACTTATGAACTTAAATATTTTTTAATTTACTTGAAGATCATATATCCTGCGTTTAAAAAATGGGTTTATTATTAACTGCTAAGTAGAAATATTCGATATACGCAAAATGATATGCTTTATACAGTGCAATTTCTATTACAGCATATCACAACGTGTCTCTTGACATTCAGAACAGTTAAGCATTGTCTTCTATCATTCAATAGCATTTTTACGACTAAAAAGGTTCTTTCCAAAGCTATAGAGGTTATTGGACACTATATAATTTTGCGGATTGTCTATTACTGATAGTTTATCCGTGATAGACTATCATCCACGTCTATCGTTGATAGATAATGATGTGGAATTCTACACAATGTGTTTGCTTTAATCTGACCTTGAGTCAACTGCCAGTCTAGCAGAATAGAACTAAATCTTCGGTTTCCCTAAGAAGAATTGTGGCTATAATTCAGTTATGACTACATTTTTGGGGTGTCGTAGGACGCATTTAAACGTGTACGTTTACAAATTCCTTTGCCTTTCTGCTCAGATAAGGAGTATGAGAAAGTTTAGCTTTAGCGTTGTGGAGGAAAGTTCTCGGACAAAGGAAAAATAAAATGCTTAAAATTACAAAAACCTTTAAAATATAAATTTATTTTAGATTAAGACTCGTATAACGAGGATCTTTGAAATATGCATTCAATAATATTCGCTTTTTGAATTCGATTAAAATTTAATGAACAATGCATTATTATTAACGAGTTGTAGGTATTCACATCCTTCCTTACAGTTTGCCAATGGAAGGTGGTAACAACCTTTCGTGTTTAGGCAGGACCAATTGTTTATAGACCAGAAAAGTTGCTCTGTGTATGGGAACCTCTTTCTGTCTGTTTGTAATGGCGCAAAAAAGATTCTCATCAGATTTTTGTGCGATAAACAGACTAATGCTTTGTTTTAGACATCAAGTCGATTGGTCATTTTACATCATTCAATCCGGGGAGCGCAAAAGTTTTGCTCGCTAAAAGCAATCAAATTTTAATTTATAATTTAATTACTATTTAATTCATACCTAATTATTAATTTTAATTAATATTTTAATTAATTTAAAAATATTTTTTTCTCGAAAAACGTAAGGTTTATTTGCACTTTGGGGTCATTCTAGTTGTCTGTCTGTCCTTGGTCTTGGTAAGTATAGAAAACTGAAGAAGTCCATGACATTTTCCATATGCATGTATGTAGATGCATTACTAAGTAGTAAAATGTTTTGACAATATTATCCATTAATCAATCACATTATCAGTTTTAGGTATTAATGAAAATGTTTTTTAAAAATAATTATAAACAATTACATATAAATATTACAGTAAAAGTATGATTCATATTTTTAAAATGGTTTACGTATTTTATAATTATCATTAATATATACATCATCATCATCAATAACAATTTTTAATCCACTGCAAGATGGAGGTCTCTGTTATCACTAGAGCCCGGATTATATTCCATTGCATGTGTGCATATGCAGTTGCATATTTTAGCCCTTTTTAGTGTTTGTGAATATAAATGCATAAAAACGATGAATTTACAGAATAACTGCATATTTTAAGGGTTTTAGCAATTTTAAGAATTTTATTATTCTCTCATCTGAAAAATTTCACCACAATACTAAAGTTGAACTTTCCTCTTACTTCTTATCTGAGCGGAAAGGCAATGGAATTCGTAAATGTACACGTTTAAGTATGTTCTAAAGCGCCAAAAATGTTGTCGTAGCTGAATTATAGCCACCATCCATGTTAGGAAAACCAAAGGTGAGCATTACTGTGTTTGACTGGAAATTGATTGAAGGTCAAATTAAAACAAACACTTATTCTGATATTCCATGTCATTTTCTCTCAGCCATAGACACAGGTCTATTACCGATAAACTATCCGTATTAATAGACAACCCCCAACATTTATACGTGCTGTCCAATATCTTTTTTAGCTCTGAAAAGGACAATTTTGACCATTTCCAGAGCATTTTTAAGACCATTAGCATTTTATGACCCTTTTGGCCATGAAAATACTATTACATGATAAAAGATAATGCTTAACTGTTTAGAACATCGAGAGACACATTCTAATATACCGTCATAGAAATTCTGCTGTATAAAACGTATCATTTAGTGCATGTCAATTTTTTTACTCGACAGTTAATAAAAAATCTATTTGTTTTAAAATGAAGGATGTACGATGTTCAAGCCTTAAAAAATTTTAAGTACATATTTATTCATTTTAAGTGCACACACACATGCACACACACACACACAGATATATATATCTGTGTGTGTGTATATATAATAATCGAAATATCCAAGAAAAATCTAAATATATATAAATGTGTAATAATGAAACGCCTGCGCCATTATTTTACCAATATTTGCGATTTCTATGATTTTTAAATTAAAATTAGAAATAACCGTTATATTCAAGTTAAAACGAATATATTCTCATTCACTCTTATGTAATTTACAAAATTATATACTCTACTCTTGAGTGCACTATTCTTGCTCGACTGAGTAAAACATATATTTGAAAAACATTGTCAAAAAATGACATGCTTTATAAAAAAAAAGTGGAAACGTAATATTTAAACCATGTGTAGCGAAAAGAAAGAGAAAAAAGATTCAAAAAAACATTTTGCTAAAGCTTTGGACCGTGATGTTTTGAATCGGCACGACTTGAAACGAAACCTGTCTTGTTTCTTCCTCACTTTCTCTCCTGCAATAATTCAAATGTTAGCTTACAGTCCTTCAAAGAGTGTGGTTTTCACTCTTCACCGTCTGTAAAATTATTCATGAATAAAATATGTGTAAGGAAAAATTTAAATTTGTCTACGGTTTCATAGTTAGGAACGGTATTGATAAAAGTACGAAAGTGGTAATTTATTGGTGAAATATTATTCAAAAACTTTTCTGGATGGATGACTCCACGTGCTTTTGCATATCCTATTTTGTTCATTTTAGTACCTAGAAGTCAGTTCAAGAAAAAGTATTGGAGATCAAATTTTGCATACTGCAGAACTTTCCGCAGAAGATTAGATTAGTAAGATAACTTTCGAGTGCTTTTAAGAAACATACAATCTTTTGTGTGGAAATATACAAGTTCTATCAGGTAAGAGATAACTAATTGTATATTTAGGTTATAGATTTCTTTATTGACATTTTTCATCTAGAAAAAGCATTACGTACTGATGGATGTTTGCTATAAATTTTCTTTTTTTTATTTGCAGTCAAATGCATCAACATTGAGTTAAAAACAAAATAAATAAATAATTTTGCATGAAGTGTAAATTATTTTAAAATTTAATCATCGTTATTATTTATAGTTAACAAAATTTATTTTAAGAAAACTAATAATAAACATTTTTATTAAATTTTTAATAAACTGACACGAATATTGCATAAACATGACTGTTTTTTATCGTTTTCTGTATAAATAAATTTTCTTAAATTAGTCAATAAATACTGGTAATCAAAAGTAAAGTAAAAAGTAAAAGAACTTAGGTAAAAGAAGGATTAATAAAAATAACGAAATGCATTTTGTGCCTTTTATTCCATCATTGTGTCACATGTGAATCCAAAAGAAGCATAACAAATAATAAATTAACAATAATTAAAAATAATTAAATTATTGTTATAATGTGTTTTTATTATAACATGAAACCTGGATTAGTTTTCTATGCTCTTAGTGTGATTTTAGCTTAGCTTTAAATTTGGAACAACGTTTATTTATTTCAGTTGTCTTCGGGGACATAATGGCTAGATAGCCTATTGAATCATGAAATTTTAATTATTGTTTAACAAAGGCAGCAGAAAAACTTAACGTTCGTGAACAACTAGCTTTCAGAAAAAGTATTTTTTTTTTCATAATCTTCAAGTTTCGTATTTTAAGAAAATTGTTGAAAATAATGAAAAATAGCATGAACAAACAAAATTAAACTAGACTATAATTTTTCATTACATTTAATATTATTTTTTCTACTTGTTACATAGTATTTTTTATCAATAACATAATTATATAAAAGTTAACTAAAATATATCATAATAAAGTTTTTCACTGATTGGCATACGAAACAAAAGTGATTACGTGAAAAACATTAAAAATATAAAAGTGAAGACAAATAAACTAAGCATAAAACTAAAAGTTAAGAAGTGGGGAGGAAGTTTAAAAAAGAAATAAGATTTCATGCAAAAAATGAAAAATAACGGAGAAACCTTATACATGCAAAACTCAAGCATTTAAATCGCTCGTTTTCCCTTAATCCCCCCTGGTATACCACAGAAGAACCTTTCTGTCCATTTAACTTTATAATTGTTTTACAATCATTGGCAAATAGTATTGAAATCTAGATAAGAGGTCTACTCGACCCCAATGCTCCGCACCTGGCATTCATTTGTAAATTACGTTTTTTTACGGAGGAAGGGTAAATTTTTCTAAGTAGAGCTAAGCACTCGTTGCTTCCCTAGTTACGATAATATTTATAATGATATAAATATATAACGCTATTATTTAAATGGAACAATGACACATTTATCTCTAATCCTAAACAACAAATATTTCATAGTAAAATCGTATAGTATTTTAAAATATTCATCCGTTTTCTTCACCTTTCAAGTGAGCTTAGCATATACACGTCCAGTGTTCTTCTATGGTTTTTTTAAATATCAATGCTAATAAAGTGAGTATTTGAAGCTTCTAAATAGCAGTTAATAAAACGAGTAGTATGATATTATAAATAATGTATATATTCAATCACGCCTTTTGAAGAAATTTCTTTTTATCACTAAATACAATTAGTCCTCTGTGTTTTAAAAATATTTCTACATACTTAACGTGATAACATAAAATAATTTGTTGTCTATTAGCTTAAAAATTAAACATAACCAATCAAAGCCATCCCTGGGTTCATTTCATACAAAAATAACATTGCCGCTCTCATTAATTTAACAGTATCTAATTAAGAATTTTGTAGTGCAGTAAATACTTTTATGACTATATATACTACCGAGTTTTAAGTTATCGTGAAAAAGATAAAAACAAAATCTATTTTCATAAAGTAAAACAAAGGTCCTCTCGGTATTATATTTAATTCAAAGATCGAAGACAATGTGATAACCGGTCTGCGGCCACTCAAGTGCTGGGGAGTCTTTTGCAACCTCGCCGGGAACGACCTTGTAACCAATTAATCTAGCCTTCCATTAACTCCGTGGATTTATTTATACAAATTCAAAATAATCGTTCTAACACATAGATGTAAAATTTTTTAAATTTAGAGTATATTTTAATCGCATATTTATTAAATTTCGTCAGTTTATAAATTTCTAGAATTATTAAAAAAATGTGTTGATATAATTGAATGATTGTTTTTAATGAAGTTGATATATAAAAATATTAAATTTAAATATATTTTTGCAGGTTCCATACAAATCCTTTAAAATGATTTTACCTAGCCCAGACTGGCAATCAATGGACCCAGTTACTTCATTGCCAACTATCTTAGAACGGAAAGGTCTCCTGTATTTTTCTGCATTATGCGTTATACTGATTATCATTATTGGCGTAACAGGCAATGCATTGACCATCGTAGCTTTAGTGCGATGTCCAAGAGTTCGTAGTGCAACAGCGGCTTTCATCATTAGCTTGTGCGTAGCAGATCTCATCTTCTGCTGCATAAATCTACCCTTCTCAGCTTCCAGATTCATCAATCAACGCTGGGTGCACGGAGATACACTGTGTATTCTTTTCCCTTTCCTTCGTTATGTAAACGTCGGCTTATCCTTACTCTCAATTACAGCCATTGCCATCAACCGTTACATCTTGATTGTTCATCCAACACTTTATCCAAAGGTAACGTTCAAATAAATTTTTCTAAAAGAAATAAGATTTATTTTATATATATATAAAAGTTTTCCTCGCCCATTCTTGGCGGAAACAGGCTTTGGGACGGGCAGAGCGCCATGTTCCCAAGCCTCTTTTTACATCACTTCTTAATGTGCCATGTCTAGAAACTTCCTGACAATGTGACACGTGTTTAGGATTGTGGCTTTTTGTATTTCAATGTAGGTGTTTGGGTCAATGTTGAGTATCTCCAAATTCGTCGCAAGCGTTTTTGGTACTATCCCTGAGATGACTAACGGGATGATGAGGATCTTTTCCATACCCCATATATCTCGTACTTCATGTCTGAGATCTTGGTACTTGGTGATTTTCGTTGTGTAGGTTGTCTGTATGTTATTGGTGTTGGGTACTGCTATGTCGATTAAGTACGTGGTCTTATTCGATTTATCGACGAGGGTTATGTCAGGACGGTTATGTGGGACTGTCTTGTCTGTTATGATTGCTCTATCCCAGTAAAGCTTGTGTGTTTCGTTCTCATGCACGGTCTCTGGCTCATATTTGTAGTACGGGCATTTTTCTGTCAGAAAGCCAGCATTCGCTGCCAATTTCTGGTGGACTATTTTCGCTACTTGATCGTGTCTATGTTTGTAGTCTGACTGCGCAAGGATCTTGCATCCTGCCATCACGTGTTGGATTGTATACAGGGTGTCCGTTAACACCCGAACGAAAAGAATAGGGGCAGAATCGACCTTCTCAAACTCACGTTTTTTCTGGTGCTACCCTGGCGATATATCAATAAAATACTGTTCACTAGCTCTGATTTTCATGTGATATTGAGCCAAATTTATTGAAATAAATGAAAAAAGTTAAAAAAAATATATATAGTGAAATTCCTTGCAAAATTCTAAACAAAACAAGTCAATGAAAAATGCTGAGAAATCAATATCTTTGGAGTTATTAACATTTTAATTCAGCCAATCAGAACAAAATTTGACTACCCTTTTCTTAACAAAAACCACTTACGAAGCCCCACCTTTTGCAAAAGAAAGCGACCAACCCATTAGAGACTATGATAAATTCCCCGTTTTCAAGCACAACCCACTATACTGAGAAAACTGGAGATATGAGAAGTTATGTATTCGTACATAAAGTTAGTATGAGTTGCTGCGGCAATTTTTTTCATTATAAAAACTAGCTTGTTTCGGAATGCGTTTCGATTATTTATTTACTACATGAATACTTCACTCAACTTTTTCGCTATATGCAACATCGTTTTTAAAATATAATTTTTGCTACAGTCAGTCATAAAATCATTGAATACCTCTTACATATCAATATTTGTATATCATCATTTAAATTTTTTATCTTTTTACTATAATTAACAATTATATGCAGGCCCTCCGGGTGGATGAGAGAGGCCCGAACCACTTCCTTTTGTGAGGCCCTACCTTTGACAGGGCCGGGGATAAGAATTATAGACTACTAAACAGTTTAACAGAGCGGTTCTTTAACTGTGGTCCGCGAGATCCTCCCAGTGCCCCACAAAAGTTCGGAAAAGTACTAAGACACGAGCATTTACTCTTTAATGCTAAAAATAAATTACGAGGGAACGAAAAATTCCTTCCCCAAATGGTGAAAATCAGTGATGAAACACTTAAAATAAATATGTGCGATGCAAATTTGGGGCTTTAAACTTTGAGTTAATTCTTGGGGGTCCGCGAGGGTGAGTGAACTCTGAAGGGGGTCCGCGGTCCAGGAAAGTTAAAGAAGCACTGGTTTAGCAGATAGGACCCTTCTCCTCCACAAGCCCTGTCGCTTTCCCCCGAGATAATTTTTCGTGTTGCGTTTAAATGTATTTAATATAATAATAATTTTAAAAAAGGAAAACTAAAAAGTTTTGCTCTAGGCCCCTCATGACACAGGGGCCCTTGGGCATTTGCACCCCTTTCCATGGACTTTCATTTTGTGCCAAAAATTAGAAAAAATTACTAATGACAAATGTCAATAATATACAAGTACTGTAATTTGAACATATAGGGTAATGGCTGAAAATGTATATGATGAAAATATAATAAATGAAGAAAATGTAATTTGTAACGCAAACTACTATTGACTGTTCTTAATTTTTTGATGAAGTAAAGGTGTTTTTTTTTTTCTACAAATGCATTGATAATTGAAGAAAAGTTGAGATTTCGTAGTACATCATAATTTATGTTGAGCATAGCCAGTCCGTTCAATCTATTTTTACCCATCATTTAGCGGGGAAATTTTTTAACACGTTTGAGTACATGAAATGTTCTTTTACCTGAAGCCACTGACACTGGAAGGGTAAAAAAATCTGCAATGCAAGTGTTATATTGGGGAACATTCCTTTTTTTTTTTTCAAAAGGAAAATTTTAGGCCCTCGATAAAGCGAGGCCCAGGTCAAATGGCTCCACTGCCCCCTCTCCCAGGTCCTGATTATATGTAATGTTATATGACAACTAAGAAAGGTAATTATTAATTATAGCAATATTATGATATTGTAAATAATATATTGTAAACTCATGTTTGTAAAAATTGCAACACCATGAAGGAATCATGTGATTAAGCTGAAACTTTCAGGAAATGCAAATTAGGGTATGCTATTCAAATGATTAGAATTTCAGAGTCATCACGCATGCGTGGGCTGAGCAGCGCCCTCTGAACTGCTGATGGATCCGTATAAATAGAGGGCTGTAGCGGGGCGTGTATGTTTATCTGCTAGTGGTAAACGTTACATGAGACGTCACTATGCCTCTACGACGAAAGAGGGCGACATTTCAGCAAGTTACGGAGTTTGAACGGGGACGAATGATCGGCCTTCGTGAAGGAGGGTTTTCTTATCGTGCAATAGCAGCTCGTATGGGGCGTAACAGCAGCACAGTGATGCGAGTGTGGAAGCAGTGGGTTCAAGAGAACCAGACAACTCGGAAATCCGGGAGTGGACGCCGAAAGGTGACGTCAGCACGGGATGATAGACACCTGGTCCGCATGGCGGTGACGGACCGTTTTGCTTCATCTGGACAGTTGGCAGAACGTTGGTGCACTGCTACAGGTGTATCATTGTGTGCTTCATCAATTCGTCGGCGTCTACTGCACCGTGGACTGCGTGCAAGAGTTCCTTTATACAGGATCCTCCTGACGCAAAACCATCGACACCTGCGGCTACAATGGGCTCATGGACATAGAGACTGGCGTGCTGATTGGCAACAAGTGGTGTTTTCTGATGAATCCCGCTTTAATTTGGGGTACAGTGATGGCCGCATCCGTGTTAGACGCTATACCGGTGAACGCCACCTTCCGGAGTGCGTTATCCAACGTCATAGTGGACGAACCCCCAGCGTTATGGTCTGGGGTGCGATTGCGTATCATGGACGATCTCAGCTGCTACGAATTGTGGGTAATCTTAACAGCAACCGGTACATCAATGAAGTTCTGGAGCCCGAAGTTGTTCCCTTCCTTCAAGGCATTCCCGGAGCTGTATTTCAACAGGACAATGCCCGCCCACATATTGCCAGGAATGTTCAAGACTTCTTTTCATCACAACAGATACAGCTTCTTCCTTGGCCTGCCTATTCGCCGGATATGTCGCCGATTGAACATGTGTGGGATTTCGTTGGTCGGCGTCTCGCTCGTGATCCTCGTCCCATAGCTACTACAGATGAACTTTGGGGTCGCATACAAGCAATCTGGAATGCTCTTCCTCAGGCACACATTCAACATCTGTTTGATTCCATGCCACGTCGTATAGCATCACTTATTGCAGCGCGTGGTGGCTTCACCAAATACTGATTTTCGACATGCAATATTATTTTTTTGCTTTGTAATTTTAATCGTTTATTTGTATCAACACAGGTCGTTTGTACATTAAATTTCATTCAATTCACACGAGTCTTTCATGGTGTTGCAATTTTTACAAACATGAGTTTATATAAAATAACGCGACGATTAACTACTAGCCTACATTATTTCAATAGATGTGCTTTAGCATTAGCACAGGATTAAATGTAAATGCGTTGAATTTATTATGTACAAGAGATTAAATGTTTTTCTAAATGTTCAATGCTCGTGCAACGTTTTGCTTGTTTTAACCACATGAAGTTATTTTTAATACAGGCGGATATGAATATTCAATATGGGTAATTAAAAAGCACTCATTAATTATAAAATTTTGCCTACGGTTCGTGTGACTACATATTTAAATGCTGTAAATGTGTAAGAAATTAAAATGATAACTAACACAAATATTATACTTTTTTGGAAAAAGTAATTTCTCTTGACCACAATTTATATGTTTTGGAAAAGGTATAGGAAAAGAGTGGATTATTACGTTTCCCAATATTAAAAAATTAAAGTACCAAAAATTAAATCTCGTTCTATCAATTTACCATTTTTGCAGCAAACAATTATCAAAATGGGTGCCGAATTTAGCCCTACATTTAATGACTTTAAAGTATTTGGATAAATTCGCATATTTTACATCTCAAAACTACACAAAGGATTAGCTGCTGCGGAACCGAACTTGACTTTGGAACTACAATGTATTTCTATTCAATCGCACTCATTAGATATAAAACCTAGCTCAGTGGACCCGAAGAGTAGGGCCTTGTGACTATTGGATCACTGAGGTGCATACATTAAATCAAAAACGTTTTGGCCACACTGCATATTACGTCCTTGTTTTTGTTGCCAATCGCGCCAGCCATTTTTTTGTACTGTTGCTTCAACATGACTTGCCGTTTTGCATGTATTTCCTGTTCCCATTATGGAATACCGTTTACAAACGGACATGCTTCTGTATTTGTGGATTTGTTTTTTTTTTTTGTATTTCTTATAGTCTATTCTTTCTTAAAAATACTTATGTACGTACATGAACTCCGAGAAATACGGATCAAAATGACGTTCATCTCCACCATTCCGCATCACGCGTTTATACAGTCACCTTTCTCGACCACCTTTGTACTCTTCCAAAAAACCCTTTCCCGGTCTATTTTTTTTATATCGTTTGCAAACGGACCTGCTTTATATTTTCGACTTTTTTTATATTTCTTATTCTTTTTAAGGAACTTACCTACGTATATAAAAGCATCTCCGCCTTCCCCCTCCTTCTAACTCCTTCTAAAAGCCTATCCTTCATTCCTCAAAGCCCATCCTCATTCCTCCTAAAACCTACCCATTCACTCCTAAAACCTATCCTTCATTCCTCCTAAAATCAATCCCTCATTTACCCGTCTGCCTTTTTTGTACTTTGTTTTACCAAACATACTTTCCTCTGTATAAAATGGAAATGAACTTTTTTTTTAAGGTAATTATCTACGTGTTGTCGTACGAGGTATGTGGAGAGAGAATGGTTTTAACGGCCGCCATTTCCTTTCGCTGAAGCACAAAACAGACAGAATCTATGCCGCTCCAAGATAAAATGACGACGGCACAAAAAAAACCTTCCTTTCGTTTCTAGAGTACAGCGTTAGTTTTGGCAACGCAGCGTCGCTTTGGCGAAAAAAGACGTAATATGCAGTGACGCCAATGTTTTTTCACTCTCAAAGAATTACCTCTGCCTTATGTACATCCTACTATATTGCAGTTGCTAATAATTTTTGCATCCACAACAACAACTTAAATTATAAGGCAAAATATTAATATAAATTGTAAATTAACTTTTTTTTATATTTGTTACATTTTAATTTCTTTGAAATGTTAATGTTACATAATTGGACATATTTGCTACGAGAAGTAAAATATTTTTCATTACAAATAAATTTGACATCCACATATTTGTAGCTCAAATTAGAGCTATTTTTGTTTAGGAGAAAATTTTTGTTAGAAGTTCTTGTTCTCATTCGTCCAGTAGATCAAGACACCGCGGGCTCAACGCGGGGACCCTGGTTCGAATCTGGGATGAGGACGGCGTCTCTTTTTCTCCTAAACAAAAATAGCTCTAGTTTGAGCTACTAATACGTGGGTGTCAAATTTATTTGTAATAAAAAATCCCCCACGAAAAACTCACAAAAATCTCGCCCCGGTGGCTTTGTGTGTTGACCAATATTTGGCAATTGTGTTATCCCTGTGGGAGGTAATAATATCTTACAAAATATTTTTCTTTTTGCTAATTACTTTTATACATCCACTTTTGGTAACATTTATTGATACTTGGCAAAGAGGGAAATTTCAGTTGTTATCAAACTGAAATCACTGATTGTATGACGTAACTTGTCTCATATTGGCTGGGAGTGGGGGGGATCACGTCAGGACTAGTAATTTTAAAATTATAACTGTCCAATAAAGCCATCTCCTACTTCTGAGTAAATTCTAACTAATTGGCTGAAAACAAAACTGCGCGTGCGTTTCGCTTTTAAAATTAAATTACCAATTAAACCGCTTAGTGCTTTACACCATACCCATGCAGAAACAAGTTTTCTGTAATTCGTCTTAAACTAACCTGCGAAGGTGTTAACAGATGCAGACAGCTTCCTCATTGTTTAGGCGTTTTTAGCGAATATCACAAAAAGTATTGACCTGTCACCTAAATGCAGACCACTTTTATGTCTCAAAATTGTCCCAGGAATACCGCTGTGTACTTATTATCCGATGGATGCTGAACACCCTGTACATATTAATGCGCATCTCATTTACATAAAGGGAAATCTTCATAATAAAATTGTGCCAACTCAATTTTCTTAAAACGCAACACTTTTAAATTCCTATTCTCTGGATCAAATTAGCCGGAATTAAAATAAAATTTATTTATTTTTCTCAAACAGATAATGAGTTAAGTAAGTAATAATACATAAGTGATTGAAATTCGGAGCTCCTAAAATGAATTTCCGTTAAAGTGAATGTTTTATTTTTCCTATATACTTTCCGAAATGATGAGCCGATCAAAGTAATTTTTATGCTATATTAAACTTGCAAATAACTTAAATATAATTTTTGCCACTTTTCATTATCAAAATAATATTTTATAATCATTATATTCAGGGCTCAAATTGGGTTGGAGCCCACCGGAGCCGGGCTCCTGTACTTTTCATTTTTGGCGATTATTTAAATATTAGCCGGAACCCCTAAATAGACGCTGTCATGAAAAAGTAATGAATTTGTGATTAAAGTCATAAACTTTGTTGTCCAGAAAAATGGACATAAACAATTGATATGATTTATCGATTCTTTTGCAGCCATTCAATTTTTTAATCGATTTATCATAATATTAGGGCTCCTGCACTTTTTTTTTGTTAGAAATTAAGCTTTAATTTTATTCATATTTGAAAAAATTATGGATACAAACGCGAACAAACTTGGACTGTAATCGATGTCAACAATGCGTCAAACAAAGGTGCACAAAATTATACCATCTAATTCATTCCTTTATTGAGATAGACTTTCATAGTTAGACTTTTATAGATTTTTATTTATTAGACTTTTATAGTTATTGAGATAGACTTTCAAGAAATTCAAAACTGCATCATTTTGATTTTTAATGGTGAGGGGCCTTAAATCTCCGTTTGAATCAGGTTTCAAGCTGCAGTCGCATTTTTCGCAAAATGCGACGAGTTGCTCGAAAATGCGAAGAAAAAATTATTGCCCATCGCGAAAATGCGACAGGCATTTTTAACCACAGTTTATTCTCTGAAAACAGGATTCCTCGATTCCAGAATATCCGTTTTGCACTTCAGCGATCTTTTCTTGTTCCTTTTTGTTTCCTCTTCAAAATTCTTAACAGCACCTGTTAAGCATCGTTGATATAAATAATTTCATTGATACGATTTTTCGAGCAACGAAAGCAACTAATATTTTTTAGCATTTTGCTACAACTTTTTTGCCCCATTTTAGCATTTTTGCGACAGCATGTTTTGAGCCAGCTTAAACCCTGGTTTGAATGTTACGTTAATTATTAATAATTTGAAATATTAAGTCAACCCAGACATTTATTGAAATGCCGCTTAATGTTTTTTTGTTTGTAATGGAAATGAGATCTAAAAGTGAAAGAAACTGGAGAACAGATTACGAAATATGAAAATCATTCTATGCATGACCTTCGATTTGCAATCCTTAATTTACGAACAGACACCAAATGATTTTACCGTAATATCTCCACTCATTATTGTTAAAAGTGTACAAAAATTGATATTTAGCGTAATTACATTATAAAAAATTTGTTGATCACATAAAAATTGGATACCAACATTTGAAATAATATTAAAATGAATATGAAGGCGGCCCCTTATACAAAGGAGATGCACATTAATTTATAGTAGATATTTCTCTAAGACAAATGATACTTCTGGTTTGATAGTTTGACCACAGCAGCGTGAATAGCGAGCTGTTTTCAGATACTTTTAAAACAGGCTGTACAATATTCACATTCCTGCCATTAATGTAATGCTGCGATTTAGCAAATTATCACAAGAAAGTGAACAGCATCGGGGAAATTAAAATCAAAAGTAGGAAAGTTCACAAAAACAGATTTTTTTGTGTAATTATAATATATTTTTAAAATTTCTGTTAATATTAAACGGGCGTGAGTGCAAGAAAACGCTCAACGAATAAATGTCTTCTACATGCACAATATATAACTTTAATTTTGTTTTTAATTTTTCTATATTTCACCTATCTTAACCGATATATATTACGTCACTATGTAAATGAAGGGTTTGTGATTACACGAAAAGGATGGAAACTACTGGCGTAGAGCTGTAGATGTCGATCAGTAGAGTAGCAGTGGATAGGAAAATTTTCACGCACTAGCAGTGGTGGATTAAATATGTGGAGGCCCTAAGTGTAACCTGATTTGGAGACTCCATTACATATATTAAATAGCTTTTTAATATTAAACTTAAATGAATAATTTCCTTAAAAAAGCCATGTATGCTTCTCAGCATTGAAATTTCCTTTAAAAAAAAAACCTCGCTCCTTTGGGTACAGCTATTTATGTCGATCAGTGTACATAAAAGTATAATAAAAGCATATTCATACAATTTTTTGGAGACTCAAATGGGCACTTTTTTCTCCTAAAGTAAACCCACATATACTATCGGTCAAGGTTTGTATTTTGAGAATAGTGAAGGAAAGGCAAATGTGGCAGTTCTGAAAGGTCCTACCACAATTTTAAAACCATCTGAAATTAGTATTCAGTAAACCGGACACGTATTTCAAATGCAGCTTTTTCTATAACATCCTTCTCCATTCGTGGAAAAAAAAAAACCTCGCGAATTTCACTAAAAATTATTTTTGACGTATGTATTTGACGTTCAAATATGCGGGTTCTCTGATGCGGAACAAACCAGAATCTATTGTGTCTATTGACAGTTTATGTGTTTTCCACTCCAGTGACAGTCACTTTTATGATGTGCAGTAATCTTTTAGATTTAATAGCAGGAAACATCCTTTCTTTCTTATCTGGAGAAGTAAGTTCAGTCATGATTGAAGAGCATGTAGATTTTGGGCAAAAGTGTAACCTTCAATTTAGAAACAAGTTTGAATTTATATAAAAAAGGTATGTTTCCTAAATACAGGTATCATTAACCTAGACGTTTCATTTCTTGGAATTCCTTTGTGACTACTCAGCAAATTATTCTTTTATAAATGACCCCAAAACCGGGGTGGGGAGAGATACAGAAACTCGAATGAGGGTTCGTCTACGTATCTTTCTGTCTTTTCTGTAACTCAGGCCTGTAGCCAGGGTGAAGGAACAACTGGGGCAAGGCAAAAGGCATTTGGGGCACAGGGCACCCAGGGATTGTTCTATATATATAAGTAGCTCGATGGGGCAACTGGGGTCACGCCCCTACTGGCCCAGGCTTGGCAACAGGCCTGCTCTAACCGTTTATTAAAAGTAAGATGGGGTTGATGAAAGTGGTTATGAAGAATGTGAAGGAGACTGACACAGAAAAAATTAGTCATTCTTACTCTTTTATGAATGCTGTTGAAAAATTAATTAAGCATTTTGCCAAACAAACCGTAATAGGACCATTTTCTAAGAAAGTTTGATTTTTATATGTAAGTTTTACTGTTGCAATTGATGTACTTATAAATCGATCTACACGCAATTGAATGAATTTTATATTTAGTTAAGAAAGGTTATTTAACACGCTTAAAGATGAAATATCTTCAATCACTTTGATGTTATTTATGATGTATCAAGGGCCGTTCAAGTGTTACGTAAGCACGTTTCTGTCCATTTATATTCCCCTTCCTCCCTTATAAGAAAAAAAATAAGCAAATGCTTGCCCCTCTCCCCTTCATTCTTACATAAGATTTCGGCTCTTTAATGTTTTAGTAAAAGGTTTTGAAATAAGAATGCAACGTGTGATGCAAATTATAATACTTTATAAACGCCTTTATTGCAATGTTGAGCACTTACTTGTAACATCGTTATAATATTAACAAACAGTTATTTCGACACTGGCGTAAGGTTTAAAAACACGACGTTTCGGGAGCCAACTGCTCCCTTTGTCAAGTGAAGGCATAAATTCTGTCTTCACTTGACAAAGGGAGCAGTTGGCTCCCGAAACGTCGTGTTTTTACACCTTACGCCAGTGTCAAAATAACTGTTTGTTATGGAATCTCCTGGTGAAACTCTGTATTGTTTCCTTGTTATAATATTGAACGCATATTTATAAATACAGAGCAATCACAACAAATTATCGCATTTAAAATTTTTTTAATACGCTACTAGTGGCTATTTTGGTGGCATTATAAAGCATTTCGTTACATTTTTATTATTAGTATGTGTTATGTTATAAGCAAATCATCATCATCATCATCATCATCATCATATTCAACCATTATCTATCCACTGCTGGATGAAGGTCTCTCCAAATGCTTTCCACACAAGTCTATCCTGGGCCATTCGTTTCCACGTCACCCCAACCTCTTTTCTTATTTCATCCACCCATCTAGTTTGAGGACGTTTTCTAGGTCTTCGGTGGTCTCTTGGAATCCAGTTCAGAATTTCTGTTGTCCATCGTTGATCAGTTCTTCTTGCAATATGCCCAGCCCATCGCCATTTCAGTCCTTTTACTTTAACAATGATGTCCTCTACTCTAGTTTGCTCTCTCACCCAAGTGTTTCTTTTTCGATCTCTCCTAGTTATTCCAAGCATGCACCTCTCCATGCTCCTTTGCGTTGTCTGTAACTTTCGTATTGCTCCAACTGTTAGACTCCATGTCTCTGATCCATAAGAGAGGACTGGCAATACACACTGGTTGAAGACTTTTCTTTTTAGACATAAAGGCAATTTCCCCTTCAGGATAAAACTGTTTCATCCGAATGCACTCCAGCCAAGTTTAACACGTCTGTTGAGTTCTTTCATAATGTTACCTTTCATTGAAATCAGTTTTCCAAAGTAAATATATGAATCAGCAACTTCTTGCTCAATGTTGTCAACTTGTATACTTGCTTTCTTTACGAATTTCGTAAAGTTATAAGCAAATGGTATGCAATAAATATATAAAGTGGATTTTATAAAATATATTTATTAAAATAGTACATTCGTTATAATTTAAAAATGTCAGGGGGGGTCACAAGGAGCATAAAAGGAGGCCTCTGAGCTGAAAAGGTTAAGATCTACTGGTTTAAATAATTAAATATTTAACTGCGATTACGTTTATTTTATATTTTTTTTTCACAGTGTATCGTACATCCAAGTATTGCAGTTCTGTCAGGGCAGTTGTCACTTTGTGACTGTGTGCTAGTCTTATTATTTTCTATGTCTTAAATAAGCATGGTTCAGATTCCCCCTTCCCCGTTGTCAAAAAAAGTAAGTAAATCTCAACCCCTCCTCCTTCCCCAAAGATGATTAGCTTACGTAATACTTGAACGGCTCTTTAGCTTTATTTGTAACAAATTCATAATTATTTAATACTTGTGGTGGTTGCAAATGTATGTAACTTTTATATGTATTGTTTATTAAATGTATCATTTCATAAAAAATACTAATTTTCGAATCGCCAGTTACAAACTCAGTCGTTTAATAAAGTATACTTTACTAGAACAAAAGTGATTTTATTAAGCGACTGGTACTGTATTAAGGTTCAATCAAACTTTTACCTTTCCTTCTAAGTCTTCAGTGAGCCCTATAATATACTATTTGATTCTCGCCAATACTTTTAATTAATTAAATCATGTTTTAGAAACAAATGAGTGTCCACTATACATAACCAAGGTAATTAACAAAAGGCATCCTAGGCCGTTCCCATGATTCTTAGTATCCCTTGCTTTCATGTCACGCTGACCGTTCCCTTGATCAGGATAATTCAGCACCTGGGTGTTAGCGACCATTGCTTTGTTTATAAAAGCATATTGGATTAAGTCACCATAAGTTCACCACACTGGCCTTTTGGGTTGCTGAGCTTCTAGCCTTTCCTTTTTGCCTCTCTAGTCATAATTCAAATAAAAGATTGCCTCATAAACGTAAGCCCGGTCTGCACCACTTAAAGGTCGGGTAATACAATAGGTTACACTGGTTCGGTCGGTTCCACACATCGTCACTTACGTTCAGGGTGTAGATGTCCTTCCAGTTCGATACAAATAATTCTGATTACTTTACAGGCGTATCATGCATACACATAGTGAGGCCTGCAAAAGGGTTGCTGGTATCTAAATGGAAGGAGATCTACACGCTGAACATATGTAACGATGTATGGAATCGACCGGGCCAGTAACCTAGTGTCCTACCCCGCCTTCAAATGGTGCGGGCCGGCCTTTCTATTTATGGCGCAACTTAATATTTGCTGCACGAATATATTAAAGCGGAAGGGGAAGGCTAATTCACCAACCTATCTGGCTAGCATCGTGAAATGATGGCCAATCCCTTCAACATGCTGACACACAAAAAACCATGTCCCCTAGTCTTCAGGTGTTGGAGTAGTCCTGATCAAGGCAACAGTCAGTGTGGCATGAAAGCAGGGGGTGCTAAGAATCACTTGAATGGCCCAGGTTGCCATTTGTTATTGATCTTGGCTACGTATAATGGACGATCCCTTACTTCTGAAGCAAAACTTTAGGAATTGGAAGAGATGAAGAGTTGGTAGAACTTAAAAGTGGACATTTCTTTTATTATAAAGGAACGGAAACTAGAAGAACAAATGGTGTTGGCTCAACAAAAGAATTAAAGACTACCTTATTGATTTTGAAAGTACTTCAGGTCGAGCAGCGAGACTTGTTATTCAACTAACTCAGCGAAACCAACTTCGGATAGTACAGGCATATACACCAACGTCAAACCATACCGACGAAGAGGTCGAAGAATTTTATGAAGAAACCAAACAGTTACACATCAATGGGAAACAACATATCAAGCTCATAATGGGAGATTTTAATGCAAGAATTAGACAACAGAAACAAGAAGAGAGACATCGGTTAGTAAATATGGATACAGGGAGAGAATGAATGAGGTGATCAACTCATAGAATTTTCAGAAGCTGAAAATCTTAGCATCATGAATCCAGTTTTAAGAAGAAATCACAAAGAAAGTGAACATATAAACACACCAATGGAGGGACCAGGGAAATTGATTATATCTTCGCAAACAAGAAATTGGTTATTGAAGATTGCGGCGTACTGAACAGATTTAATACTGGAAGTGATCATCGAATCATTAGGAAACAAGTAAGTAAGAGGGTGGATTAAATGAAACTAAAAGAAAATACAGAGGCATTCAAGTTAGAATTAAAAAATCGCTTTTCTGCACTAAAAGGACTTACTGGAGAAATTGATATCTCAGAAGCAAATAAAAACTGTGTTAAGACAAAAATTGAAACCGCTGGGAAAATTGTCGGTGTAACATGTAAAAAGCACCATAGCAAATTATCTGAGAAGACGAAACAGCTCATGAAAATGTGAAGAGATAAAGGTGGACAATCGAAATACCAGTTCCAGTACCGAGTTTGTAGAATTTTGCGCAAAAACATGAAAGAAGACATGAGGAAATTCAACTCTGAGTTAGGAAGAAAAGTCATTGAAAACAACAAGAGCCTTAGGGTTGTTAAAGGAAGTTTGTCTGTTGGGAAAAAACACATCATTGCATTAAAGGGAGAGGATGGCACCGTAACAAGCTATGGGGAAGAAATACTTAGAAGAGTTGAAGGATCCTACAGAAAACAAAATGAAGGAATCCAATTAGTTCATTACCTGCTATTTATACAATTGTCACAAAAGCGCTAACTCCTCGCCTGCGGAAAAAATTAGATGCTACTCAACCAAGAGAACAAGCTAGATTTCGAAATGGATTCACAAGGGAACTTTTTTGTCGCACCTGGAGTTTACACTAGGATTGTTTTGTACAGTTTTTCACTGATTCAGAATATGTTTTTAGTTTTTTGCAAAACCGATTTTTCGAGTAATTGTGATCTCTTAAAGATGACGAGTTGGCAACCTTTTGGCGAAAAATTTGAATTTGAATTTTGTTAATTAAAATATTATAACCGTTTAATTGTAGTGAAACTGTACGTTAAAATAGGGAAAATGCAAAAAATTATGACAATGCCTACATTTTAAAAATAAATAGCTGTCATAATGCAAAATGTCACAGTTCTCGCGATCCAATTTAAAAGATAGTTCTCGGATGTTGGCGAACTTGTAAAACTGCGTAAATCTTGCAAGTATATGAAATTGGCGAAATGTTTCAAATGCACTGTACTCATTGAGTGATCATCTGGTTCAGACTAGGTTGGTTAAAAAACGACTTTGAGCCAAATCTTAAGCATACCGCAATATGAATTTCTCGCCAAAATCTCGCCAACTCGTCATTTTTAAGTGGACATACTTGTTCGAAAATTGAGTTTTGCAAAAAACTAAATACATATTCGAAATCAGCGTGAAAACTATACAAAACAGTCCTAGTATCAGATCTAGGTGACAAAAGGTTCCCATGTCAGTACAATGGACACAAGCGTAGAGTTAAATGGGCCCATGGGACCCAAGCCCCACCCATAATTTTGAAAACTCTACGTTGACAATGGACCATATTCAAGTATTAAGAGAATTAATTGAAAGAACACATGAATATGAACTTCCATTGTGTGTGGCATTTATTGACTATGAGAAGGCCTTTGACTCTATTAAAACGTCAGCAGTCATCAACTCTTTAAGATCAGCAGACATCGAGGATGTGTACATTGACATGGTGAAATGTGTGTATAAAAATGCAAGTGCAAAATTTCGGTTACATAAAGATACCAAAACTATCAAAATTGGTAAAGGTGTGAGGCAGGGAGATACCATTTCTCCAAAACTTTTTACTTCAGCTTTACAGATGATTTTTCATCAAATAAATTGGAATAACAGGGGAATAAAAATAAATGGTGAATATTTAAATCATCTGCGGTTTGCTGATGACATTGTTATTTTTTCAACGAACCCATCAGAACTCCAAGACATGGTACAGGAGCTCTCAACTAGAAGTAAAGAAGTTGGACTCAAGATGAACCTACAAAAAACTAAAATCATGTTCAATAATTTCGTAGAGGAAACAAAAATACAAGTTGACAACATTGAGCTAGAAATTGCTGATTCATATATTTACCTTGGCCAGCTGATTTCAATGGATGGCAACATTATGAAAGAACTCAACAGACGTATTAAACTTGGCTGGAGTGCATTTGGAAGAAACAGTTTTATCCTGAAGGGGAAATTGCCTTTGTGTCTAAAAAGAAAGGTCTTCAACCAGTGTGTATTGCCAGTCCTCTCTTATGGATTAGAGACATGGAGTCTAACAATTGCAGCCATACGGAAGTTACAGACAACACAAAGGAGCATGGAGAAGTGAATGCTTAGAATAACTAGAAGGAACTGAAAAAGAAACATTTGAGTGAGAGAGCAAACACGACTAGAGGGCATCATTGCTAAAGCAAAAGGACTGAAATAGCGATGGGCTGGGCATATCGCAAGAAAGACTGATCAACGATGAACAACTGAAATTCTCAGCTGGATTCCAAAAGATCACCAAAGACCTTAGGAAACTTCCTCAAACTAGATAGGTGGATGAAATAAGAAAACAGGTCGGGGTGACATGGAAGAGGATTGTTCAGGAAGAGACCTTCACAGAGCAGTGGATAGATAATGGTTGAATATGATGATGATGATATATAGTGAACTCCAATTTTTACGTTCACGCATGATACGTTTTTCCATTTTAAACGCCTCTTTTCCGAAGTCCCAAATAAAAAATGAATTTCTAATTGCACAGACTAACATTCCCGCTTAATGCGTTTTCCCTAACTTACGTCCTCACCGTTGTCTTTTTTTTTACACTACTACGATCACTAGAAAAACGTAAAACCGGGTTTTCACTGGTATGCATGTATGTGTGTGTATGGTAGAATTCATTAGCTAACACTTACTATTGCCACTACATTAAAAAAAATATATACAGTGATATTATGATTATATCGTAATTATAATGAAGTTTTTTTCATTTGATACAGGTATATCGACGACGTTACATTGCTGCTATGGTTCTCTTCATTTGGGGATTTCCAATTGCAATCATTTTACCGACGTTGCTAGGAAAATGGGGTCGTTTTGGTTATGATCCTGATATTTTAAATTGTTCTATTTTGGAGACCAATGGCCAATCATCAAAGACATTTCTATTTGTTTTTGGATTTGTCGTTCCTTGTTTGGCCATCGCCATTTGCTATGCCAGAATTTTTTGGGTTGTTAGGAGAAGTCGAACCCGTATTAGCAAACACAGCACTTCGGAATCAAGCGCTCAACGCAAAGATCGCGAAGCTAAAAGACGTAAAGAAGAATGGAGAGTCACAAGAATGGTTCTTTTTATATTTTTCTCCTTCCTCGTCTGTTATTTACCCATCACAATCGTTAAAGTAAGTACTGGTAATGCATTTAATCATTAATAATTCACTTAACTCGTCGAATACTCTGTTACTCGTATATTATTTTAATTATGAGAGAGAGAGAATTTATATTATATATTTTCTGTTATATGCCTTCATAATTTTTTTTATCCCTGATCCTATTTAATTGGAAATAAACAAGGCTTACAGTATTACTGATAACTTTATATCAGTTTTCGAAATGTAATGAAATATCGTCAACTTGCCTTAACTATGAAACGTTTGCATTGTTTCATATAAAGGAGACGACGGAAAAAACTTACTTTTTTGACTTTGTAAGGTGATTTGATGTAGCACTACGCAGATATTAGATTTATAAGTAGCAGTCAACGTTGTAAGCATGTAACTTATAAAACTTAGGGACTGGTAATAGATGGCTTGGAAAAAACTGATGTCCCTTAAGGAATTTTCTGCACGAAATTCACTATACTTGATAATTTTGACACCCACGCTTTATCTCAGACAAGAACTTTTTTTTTTTAGGATTAGGAGAAAAAGCGACCTCGTCCCATACCTAGATTCCAACTAGGGTCTTTCCGTTGAGCCCAGAGTGCCTTAACCGCTAGGCCATCGAGGACAGGAACGAAGCTCCTTCTCTCCGTGTATAAGGTTGTAAGATATTATTACCCTTCTCAGGGCTAACACAATTGTCAAATATTGATCAAGACTTAAACCCACCGTATCCAGTTTTTTGTGATTTTTCGTGGGGAATTTATTACACTCAACAATTTTTTAAATAATAATTAAGCGTGAGTGTCAAAATTATAAAGCATTGTATAATAAATACCCCACGAAAAATCACCAAAAACTCACCCCGGTGGCTTTGTGTGTTGACCATTATTTGGCAATTATGTTAGCTCTGCAAAGGGTAATAAATAGTATCTTACAATTAGATTCACTGTTTTTAAAGTCTTTGAGAAAATTACTTTTATGACTTCTGAGAGAACGAAAGTCCCCATCCCCCTCCCGCTACTAAATCTTCCTGTTGTAAGCAAAGTAATTTCCTATGACTGCAAGAACTTTGGTCTTTTATTTAAATTTTTGATTTGCTATCCTAAAATGCCTTCAATGAAATAGTTGCTTTCACTACGGAGAAGTTTGCAAAGAATCGTGAAGTGCTTAGACTGCTTTTTAAACCAAGGCGACGAGTCAAAGAATCCAAATGTCCGAAAAGCGAGACGAACGAAATATATTTTTTGGACTAATTATCATAGCCGATGATGTGGCTGTACTTCATCATCTAATATCGATGATGAGAAGTACTCCAATAAATATTGAACTACAACTCCAGTTTCTCTATTTTAATTTCATAAGCTTAATGACCTTTCTGGTCCAGTAAGCTCATTATCAATGGTATAAATTAAAGGGACCATCTACGTTATCACCATCAGCGTAATAAATACAAAATTTAGTAAGGAGCATTGTATGCGAAAATGAAACTGGAAATGTAAATAGAATATTCATTTTATGGTAAAGTGAACGTCATCAAGCAGAAGCACATTTAAATTAAACACTGCTTTGTTGATGTCTGTTATCCCTGTAAAGAGTTGTTAACAACAAGGCCTTAACCAGAAATTATTTCGGGGAGGCAAGAATTTTTTACAACCTCGCTAATGAATAAGTATTGGTAGCAAAAACATTTCGGAAGGAGGTGGAGACGGAATACCCGCTAGCTACGGCTTTGGTTAACAACAAGGTGCCTTCCATTGGTATACTGTTCTTCCCGATATTTTTATGCTGCCGGCGCCCATGACTACCAGTTTATGTAATACACAAAGAACTTCCTAATAAATGTATAGTCTCTGCACAGTAGAATATGTATGTATGTGAGCATGGGGGAAATTTGGAAGGGTGGCCGCCGGAGGCGGCGCTGTAATCCCAGACAGGACGCTTGAACAGCGTAACTAACTGCTAGACGGTGGGGGGGGAAGGGAGTATTCGAGAGTCGACCATACACAGCACACAAAGATGCACGCTTACATAGGTGTCGTCATTTAACGTGAACTGGAACAAGCTTCCAGATGGGCTGCCGGACTGGAAGCACACCACACGGCCAACCGCATAATCTACAGGAACCGGCCAACCCTGGAAAGGAAGGTATGGACAACCCCCACGGATGCGGCTCAGAGACGGGAGGATCCAGATGGATCCAAGAGGTCGGACAGACCTGGTGGATGGACGTGACCCAGAGACGGCGGGCGAAAAGGAGTTCATCTCCACGGTAACCTTAGGCCGGACACCGCAAAAGAATGTGTTCCAGTGTTTCGTCAGCACCTTCCTGACACTGGAGACAACGCATGGGCGACGGTGGTCGCCTAGCATAGCAGAACTTACCTCGCAAATGTTAGATCAACCGTTGAATCTGATACACTCTTCACAGTACTACCGTTTACAAACAGAACAAAGAAACTTTTGGCGTTTATTTGTGTGTGTGTGTGTGTGACTTAGACAGCTGAAGGCTCTTCTATGTAGAACTGGTAACGCCATCATGCGGATTCCTTCGTAATTACGCGTAATATTAGCCCTTGGCGTTATTACCCCACGACACCTTAGTATTTAAAAAAAAGTATTATTTTTTCGTTTAAAATTGGGTAATCCGCATTCTAATATTTAACACTTTCATATTTAATCCTTAAATACTGTGTAGACACCCGTAACGCGACCAAAAGTACACCAGATTTGCAAATAGAAAAAAACTTAATGGGAGATTGTCAGAGAGAAACTTAAAGAAAGATTCTATAAATTTGGAGATGACAAACCTATATATTTTCGAAAAACGTTTACGTGATTTGTCGCTTCATTTTACATTCCGATAGATGGCAGCATATGTAATGCTTTTTTTTTTTTCTGTCAATCGTAAAAACAAAAAATGAAAAAACTCACTATGTGCCGGTTTTTTTTGTTTGTTTTTTTTTTT
>QLNU02015360.1:65177795-65195588 GCA_006491805.2 Dysdera silvatica
AACCCGGATTAGCGGCGCACTTGGAGAAGGCGTTACCACACTGCGCCACCATAGGGCTCTCAAGGAACTAAACTCGGGACTAGGGGGAGAAGAAAAGTGGCACCCGTCATGTGGTATTATTGCAACCAAACCCGCATTACAACTACGCCATCGTAGGGCTGAAACCTTCTAAGGATGCTGTGTCCAAATAGTGCTGCACTCATACTTACAGTGACAGCCTACATCCATAAAATTGTGAGTGTTCACGTTAGTATCTAAAACTAATAACGCAAAGTAAGTAAATCTTTTATTATGTTGCTAATATCTTAAAAGGATTCTTTTTCTTAAAAATGTCTTTGTACATTTGGCGTACGATTTGCAACAGTTTAACAGTACAAACCTCTGGTTTATAATTAAAGACAACTTTATAAGCGTAAATAAGGTTGTTAAAACGCTTTATTTCAATATTATATTAGATAATACAAAGCTAGATTACCGCGATTCTTTTACTGTATCAATATATGATCACAAGTCCAAGGATTTTGCAAATAACCAATATCAAACTTTCACTTGCCTGCAGTAGGCATGGCATTTTGACAGTATTAATTACTCATACCACAAACCTTATACAATCACTGCCTAGTTGATGGAAATGACTAACGGTCGCTCAATAGGTCAGCCTGAATGCAGATTTAGTGTTTAGTAAACTTGCTCTACTAACACCTCACAGTGTTTCTCTTTAAATGACGTGAAAATAGGGATGCATTTAATTTGGAAGAAAAAAAATGCACACTAGTTCTTTCAAATTTTAGCAACCACATTTGGAATCATATTTTTACTTTTAAATCACTCCGCGTGCCGTTAAAAATATAGTCCGCATGCCACGCGTGACATGGATTGCCAATCTTTATCTTAAGGTCCCAAGGGAACCAATCCTCGAATTATAGTATATAATATAAATAAAAACTTTTCGGAAATCATTTCAAGGAGCGAAAATCTATTTTGTTTGCAAAATAGATGATCTATGTTCTCTATTCTAGAACCATCTGCATTTGTGTATACAGTATTCTTCAGCTCTAACGGATTTTTAAAGACTATATTGATTTAAAAAGTTTTGGACACAACATATGGCCTAGTTTAAAAAAAAAACAAAAGAATCGTTACATACGGGTTCACTCAAAACAAATTACCTTTATAGAGACAAATTCGATAAATATTACTCCCATGGGGCCGTTCAAGTATTACGTAAGCATCTTTGGGGGAGGGGGAGAGATTTGCTTATTTTTGGTGACAACGGGGATTGAGGAGTCTGAATCATGTTTACGTTAGACACAGAAAATAATAAAACTAGCACAGAGTCACAAAGTGACAATCGCAAGTAAATATTTAATTATTTAAACCCGTGGCCATCACCGTTTTTTCTCTAGGGCCCTCTTCTATGCCCCCGTGCCTCCTCTGACATTTTTAAATTATATAATGAATGTATCATTACTTTTTACTGAATGTATTGCTATTTTTACTGAATGTATTATTATTTTTTACTGAATGTATATTTTATTAAATCCGCTTCTTATTTATTACGCCCTATTTGCTTACAACAGAAGACATATTAATAATAAGAACGTAACAAATACTTTATAATACCACCAAAATAGCTATTAACAGCTTATTAAAACTTTTTAAATGCGATAATTTGTTGTGATTACTCTCTATTTATAAACTAAAGTTTAATATTAAGTAAAGTTAAAATGAGTGTTCAGTATTACAAAAACGTAAATAAGTAATATAATTTGCACCATACACTGAATTATTATTACATAATTTAATTATTGTTTAATGTTGTAATGTATTATAATAATTATTATTACATAAAACTTGTACTAAAACATTGGAGGATAGAAATCTTACGTACGCATGAAGTGGGTTGGGATGTCAAATATTTGCTTATTTTTTCTTACAAAGGGGAGACGGGGGTAAATGGCCAGAAATGTGCCTACGTAATACTTAAACAGCCCCTATAGGAAATCTTCCGGGACCTTAGTAAATATCGTTGAAGAGAGGTTTATTGTTATAGGCAATATCGTTATATACAAATTTCACTGTACATGATTGAAAAATGAAAGATAGGATAGATAAATAAATAAATAAATACTATTAGATTAAATTGATGCTATTAGGTCAAGCTATGTATGACTACAGTATTATAAATACATCACTTGCGTACGCAGAGGGAGTATTGATGGGGGTTATAATCTCCCCACTGGGATGAAATTTTGTATATATACATATGAATATATGGAGTTGTAGTTCTGTAACCTTCCCGTTAAACCTATAACCCATCTCCCTTTATGAACTTTCTACATACACCTATGAAATACAGTCAAATCCTCTGCTTTTGCAACTTCCTCAGCAGAATTTATATTTTGATTAAAAAAATGTATTCAGAAATGGAACTTACCCTTCTGCGACGAAAAAAGTATGCACCGAGAAATTATTATTTCCATCATTTTTATACCGCCATTAACCTGCGAGCAGACGAGTTGATTAGAGGAAGGCGAGAACGGGGTGCTTTGCACCCCATCTAATTATATAGCATTATTTCATTAAAACATCTAATTTACAGGGAACAATGTAGATTTTGTCTGTCGCTTTACTAAAAAGATTGTGACTTTGAGGCAACGAAACAATTGGCCAGTTTCAAGCAAGGGTGAACAGTTCTTTGCAATTGTAAGTTATTGCGGTTGCAGACTTTCAGCGCCCTATATTGATTTAATAGGCCGTTGTTGATGGGGCAGCTAAGCCTGTAGGCCCCCAATACAGTTTTTCAAGCGGACCTCCTGTAAAAACCTATTCAACAAATCATTTGAATTCGCGAAAGCTCCTGGTCCCGGTACTGTGGTACCCCTATCCCCCCCCTTAACAGCGGCTCTGGTTGGTGTAATATTTTCAGTTTTCAATTTACTGTTGATATGGAGTTAGTAGCAGTAAAGCTGATTTTAATTATTCCACTAAATAAATTACAAATAAAACATTTCTTTATTCATGGGCGTTTATAGGCCAAAATACAATAGGGACAAATTATTGACAATTTATATTACTCCTTCCGCTATAGTAGTTTAAATATATATCTCGATATATGGGTGTTTAAATTTTCCAGTGAAAGGTATAAATGTCCGACCATGGCCCGCAGAGCACTTATATTACTATTTATAATAATCCCATTTGGTATTTTCAAATCCTTCTTGTAACTTGACTTGAAGTCGAGGAAATAAAAACACTTTTCAAAAATACATTCCCTTAAAAAAAATTTCGTATCGCTTTTCCCTAATCCTACGTCAAAAGCTCTCAGAAAATCTAACTATCCAAAAAAATTAGTTTCAGGAAGGAGCCTCCAGTTCCTCACGGAACAGATGCTTTCCCACAATATCAAGATTAGTCGTTATATGAAACCCTGACTTTGTATAGAATACCTGAGTATACAGCGTTGTTTGTTGAAAACTTTGGGTCGTTCGAACTCCTTTTCAAACTACGCCTTCCAGATGACACTGTAACGCATATGGATACAGCGCCCCCTAGAGGAACAAAGCGTTTTCCCCTGGCGATACATTCAGCTCTACCTGATATCTCCCTAGGGTCCTTACAATATACGATGGCAAAAATACTAAAGCTTTTTCCGAACAAGACCCCGAGCTTGCCTCCATGCGAAGAATATACAATAAATCGAACACAATCGAAAACCAGTATTCTATGAAATAGCACTTTTTCAGCGTATGGACCTAAGCCCAGAAACACTTTTGGTCTGAGAGTTCAGAATGGCAAAGTTCACAAAAGCTACTGTGATGAAGTACAAAGAAATTTGAAGGGAAATACGCGGTAGAAAGAGCCCCTCAAAAATAGTCTGAAATGTCTGTGTGTTTGGGAGGGAGGGAGGGTAACCAAAAGGAAACACATTACCTTTCAAAGGGCTGTGCGACGTTATAGGAGGAGGATATGGTTGAAATGAGGGGGACATGTGATAAAGGAACGAATGAAAGAGGAAGGGGATGCAAATGCAAATAGTGAAGTATCGAGAAATAGGAAAGGTAAAGCATTTTTATTTTTGTGTCAGAAATGTTACATCGTACTTAATGCAATTTTAAAAATATATGTAGATAAAATTGAATTTGTTGTGTAATTTAAAGCTACAATGGATGTATGTTAGATGAATTGTACAAATCACTACAACTCCATTAAAAGCAAATTATAACATTCTAACAAATTGTACGAATAATTTTAATAAAGTGACGCAAAATGTTCATGTACGCCCAATTAAGAAAAAATATATGAGATGTGGGTATGTGTATGTTACTTTGTCTCTCTCTCTCTCTCTCTCACTCACCCTCTATGTGTGCATATAATCATCACCGTACTGACAAATTATTTCTTCACCTTTCATATAAGCAGAAATTAAATAATCTTGCAAATTGAATTTTGCTAAACTAAACACCAGGATATACTTTATATATGATCCCCCTTAAGTTTAATTTAACAATTAAAATGTATCGCAACAAAGATGGCTATACGAAACTATCCTCATTTCGAAATTGTAAAAAATAGATTTTCGAGTACAGACTGTGTGAAAAGAATAACAGAGTTTAATTACTCAAAAAAGAAAAAAAAAAGGAACTTGACGTTTCGGTTCGTCTTAGTGAACCTTCTTTTGAAGTGGTCTCAGTCGTTGATGGAAGTCAACTTAGTCAACTTCCATTAAGGACTGAGACCACTTCAGCAAAAAGTTTGCAAAAGACGAACCGAAACGTCAAATTTCTTTGAGTAATTAAACTTTGTTAATATTTCAACACAGTCTGTACTCGAAACTCTATTTTTTACAATTTTAAAATGCGCTGTGAAAGTTTCCGTGAAACCATTTATCCTCATTTCATTTAGCGCGCTATTAAAAGATTAAACGATACTAAAACGAAAAAATGCATATTGGTATATATTTTATAGCTATATAATAAGGAAAAGGAAAAAAAATATATATATAAAAAGAAGTGTCATTTTCAACTAATCCAGAAATACAAGTGTGTCAATAAGATAAAATCAACTTTCTGACCCTGTTCATTGTGGTTACAAAAATTCAGAGTTTGGTTTCTAAAAAGCTGCCGCTTTATTACCTTCGATGAACAAATAGAAGAGAGAAGGGAAGGTTTCCAAATCAGCATTATATTGTACAGGAAAATGTGGTTACTATATCGCAAAATCTATTAGCCTGGGGGAGAACAGCTCCCCAAAAGAAAGGGGACCACCAGAACTCCCCATCCTTCTTTGTTCCCATTCTGAGGTGAAAACTAAAACGAACCCAACTGCCCACCTTCAAAATAGTGGGGTCGTTGTTGCCGCCTAAACGTTGGGACGCGTAAATGTTTACGAAAATGCGCAAAATGGTCTAGCTGCCTATCGGGATGAATCAGGGGTGGAGATTTCAAAATGGCGTTCATAAATCATTCTTTCTCATGAGCCTTCACAGCTTAAATCTTATTTTCGACCTCTAATACGATCGCAAAAATTATTCGCACAAGTTTTATAGAAGAATAATTATTCACCATTTATTTTGCGTTCTTATTATTTTTTTGTTAACATCGAGGCGGGTTTTAGAATGCTAATGGATGAGAATTAGGAAATGAAGGATTGCTCTTAATATTTTCATTTTATGACACGCATGTATGCTTAAAACAAAACCAGTGTGCTTGTTGTTGGAAATTTAAAAAGAATTTTGATTGGAATTGAATGATGTACATGTGTTGTGTTTTAAAATCACTGTAATTATTATTACTCCTCTCCAGTGATCGATACCACAATTTAAGTTTCCAGTTTGACCAATAAGATGATGTCTGATTAAGTTTATAGGTGAGTACTCACGAACATCGATTTCTTAGTATTTCTAGTATCACTAACTTCCAGTTTCACTTCCATTCTCTTTCGGTATTCAATAATTTGAGCCAAGAACAATCGTTTGACAAGGAAACTGGGTTTGTCTTATTCTGTATTTACGTAGATGCATTATTCTGCATGATTCACAAAAATATTAGGTGCAGTGATGAAAAGCCGTTCATGCGAGAGTTTGTGTATTTACAGTACAAAGACAGCAAAAGTCATACTATGCCGGGACCTACAGCTTTTCGTGAAATCCGAACCTCTTCTACCAATGGAACCAAATTCCGGAATACGGAGGCAGTTGTCGAGGCTTTCACTATACCATTGGGAGTTTATCCCGGGTTGATGACATAATACATGAATGCGCTACCACCATGACGTAGGACAGCAGACCTACATTTTTCCGAGATATCCGAACCTCTTGAGGCCTAGGTTGACCAACCTCCGGACTACAGCATGTCGATAAGGTTTTTTTTGTTTTTTTACTGCTAGGTGAACTCTGATGAGATAGAGTTGGCCAAGAGGTGGTAGTCAGTAACATGAATTTACACTATGGGGCCGTTCAAGTATTACGTAAACATATTTTTGGCCATTTTGCAAAGGCATAAATTAAATAAATGCTTATACTTGCATGAATTTTTGGTTCCTGTCGTTAACAAACTTTTGAAATAAAAGACTTCAATGTGTACTGTTACGAGTATATTTACACTGGCCAATATTGGTACCTATTTGTAAATATATATATTGGCGCTTATTTATAAACCTGGAGTAATCACAAAGAAATTATTTATTAAAAGCGAGTTTATGCCTACATGCTAATTGATATCTTGGTGTCATAATGGAAGCATTTCGTTGCATTTTGCAGCTGATGGCGTGTAATATATAAGAAGTGGATTTGATAAAATATATTTATTAAAAATAATACATTTATGATAATTTAAAAATATTAGGGGTACATGGGGAGTATAGAGCATTTTTTAAAACATTTTAAATTAATTTAAAAGGCGTGAAATATCTTATGTTTTCGTTTTGTGCAATTTTCTATAAAATCGAACAAAATAACGAAGAAAGAATCAATTTGTTTTTAACGTATAGTAAAAATTGAAAAATATACTACTATAAATCCCTTATCATCATTTGCTTTTACAAACGGCATAAAAAAATTTCATGATAAAAAACGTTAGTAAGTTACTAGTTGACACTCTAAGATAGTGGCGAAGTTCATTTGGAGCTCAAATAAATAAAATAATTCTCTCATATGCAGGCATATGGTTATATGGGCCAATGGGGCCGGAGGCTCTCAATAACCTAAAATAAATTGCAGTTTTGCTCATATTGTAACACATTATAAATGCATATAAAATGGGCTTCCCCTTCATCCCCTAATAATTTGTAAAATTCTACATTATTGCGTACAATTCTTGCGTGCAGATAATTCTGATGCGAATATGCACATGAAATTTGGAAATAAGTTAGAAAAATTAACGTACTCCGATTAGTTTTCGTTGTCAGCATGAATAAACGCTCTCTAGCTAATTTCCGAACATCTTTTCTTCAAACGTCACACAAGTTTTGTTTTAAAGGAAATCTTAAAAAAGGAATAGGTAAAAACCAGACTTGTGCACAAAATTTCAAAACGGGGTAGACAATAAAAAAGGGGACGATTGAAAAGCAAAATGTTTTCTGCCATATCAAGTTATATTTTGATAATACACACTCTATTGTGAAAAAACGAAGCACCCCTAAAAATAACACCTAGAAATTTCACATACACATTCTTTTAGACCAAGTATGCAAATGATTAAATTTTCAAAGCCAATGAGTGTTAAGTTCGATCATAGCGCGCATTTCTACTGCGCAACTATCATCGTATAAGAGGTAAAATTTGCGAACGGTTTATTTTTCTCGTTGTCGGCGTTGCAGTTCCCTGGAGACGCAACCAGTAATGACGTTGGGACGTTGTCGAAGGTCCTATAGCCGCCAACTGGACGACTTCGAACGTGGTCGCATAGTTGGGATGCGTGAAGCTGGCTGGTCCTACCGAGCAATAGGCTGCCACCTGCACCGTACGGACACTGCTGTGACGGCAGCACTGGTTGTTGCGAGGAACTCATCGGCGGAATGAGGCCTGGAAGGAAAAAGGCTCTGGAAGGCCAAGGTGCACGAATTCGAGGCAAGATAGGTTGGTTGTGCGACAGGCCCGAGCTGATCCTATGACATCATTGTCCGCCATCCAACGTGCTACTGTGTCTTTCAGACCACCCGTGGCACCCTCCACCATCTCACGACGCTTGGCTGAGGTGGGGTTACCCTCACAGCGGTCTTTAAGACGTCTGCCTTTAACCCCACACCATCGACAGAGTCGTCTGGAGTGGTGTCGTAGCCGATTCAGAGCCGACGACGGGGGTGGAGGGTTCAGCAGGGGCTGCAGCCCGGGAACCCGGATGACGTTAAGGGCCCGCGCTGGAAAGGACCTATACCTGCGGGGGGCTGTCGAAGTGAGCTTGGGGCCCGCGTTGGCTCTCAGCGCCCCTGAACCGATCATCATGGCTGCCAGCAAATTGGCATCGCATAGTGTTCAGCAATGATTCCCGCTTCAGTCTTGGAGCAGATGACCATCGGATCCATGTGTGTAGGCGCCAGGGCCAGCGGTCCCAACCACCCTTTGTTTTACACAGGCACACAGGCCTTACCCCTAGTGCGATGATGTGGGGTGCTATCTCATACGACAGCAGGACGTCCCTAGTCATCCTGCGTGCAACTTTAACAGCTCAACGATATGTTGATGACATCCTGCAACCGTTGGCGTTACTCTTCATGACACGACAGCATGGGGGCATTCTCCAACAAGATAATGCCAGGCCCCATACGGCTCGCATATCTGTGAGCTACCCCAGTGCTGTTGATACTCTTCCTTGACCAGCAAGATCACCAGACCTTTCGCCAATCGAACATGTATGGGACATGGTAGGCTGCTGGATTTGGGCACCGCAAAATATCGCAGAGCTGGTGCAACAAGTGCGGAATGCCTGGCAGAGTGTGTCGCAGGATGACATTAGGAACCTTTATCAATCCTTACCTAGACGTATATGCTGGATGTACATTTAATTTATAAAAAAAAACGATAATTTCTTAATGCTTGATCTTTTTTACAAAGGAGTGTATTTTTCAACTAAAGGGGAAGGAAAGGTTAACCCTCAAATTCCTCCATGGTAAAACAATTATTATTTAACTCTTTTAAATACATTCCGATATGCTTTTCTTTGCTAAAGTATTTTGTTTGAGATTTTACTATAATTCTGAAAATAATCAGTATGCGTGTTTTGTAAAGAAACTAAACATATCTTCAACTATTCACACACACATACACAAATCCGCCCGCTACACTGTGAAACGACGACACGTAACTTGCAATTGTAAATAATTCACTTGAGATTATCTGTTGTGAATACTAAGGGTATGTGATACCTATTTGGAGAAGTCTATTATGTTGTACAATTAACTTTTCAATATTTGCTTTATTTATTTGCCTCACTAATTTGGCATTATTTTTCATGTGTTAATAGGCAGATAAATTTTCTTTTATAGAATATTCGAATCTATATATCTTGGTAGTCTTGCTACAAGCTTTGTAGATATGTTTTGTATCAGAACGAATGTTACGAGCAAACACAAACCAGACTAGGATTCGACTTGACTGCTAGAATTGAGCTAAATTTTTTAAATAAAGTGTAACAAATTCTGAATATTCTCATATCCATATGTAGGTGATGGCACTTGGGGCTTTGACCACCAAATAAACGTACTTTAAAAGCTGTTTAAATACACCAAATAAACGTACTTTAAAAGCTGTTTAAATACACCAAATAAGCGCACTTTAAACGCTGTTTAAATACACCAAATAAACGCACTTTAAACGCTTTTTAAATAAACCAAATAAACGCAGTTTAAACGCTGTTTAAATACACCAAATAAACGCAGTTTAAACGCTGAATAAAATAAAAATGTCATACAGTATTGAAATTCTTTGATATAATGAGTTCCTAAATAAAATTCTAACTTTACCACTGTGGCTGTGCAATAGAAATTAATAGAAATTTGCAAACATTTTAAATTTTTAAATTAATAAGGACGCAATATTAGAATACCATCTTTTATAATAAAAACAAACAAACAAACAAATAGTAGTTCCTTTTGCGAATTGTAATATATTCCATGAAAAATCCTAAAAGGAAATATGGGAAAAAAACCTTTTACAATTATCAAATGACGTACAGTTTTAACATGGACTTTTATTAGTTAATATGGCAGTACAGTTTGTATTTACTATATTTAACTGTCTTAAACCTTAACTGATCCTGAGTTCTGGAAAAATCAGATATACTGGAAAACTTTTCGAATTAGGACTGCTATTTTAAAAAATAAATGTCCTGGTTTTCGGATTGGGTACAAACGAATGTACTATAGTTACCTGTTTTATGGTAGAATTTAAGAAGCTAAATTTTTGAAATTCAGGAAATTGCTTCTGTTGTTATTTTAAACAAAACAATAAATGAAGAAGTGCGTTTTCTTTCATGCTACGGTGAAATGCATAGCAGATCTAGAAAGCAGTTTTCGAGTAATTCAATTTCCTGCTTTTTTTTATGTTAGGCAAAGATAGGTAATTGTCGAAAGCACCGAAACGGCGCTAGCCACCCGTGTACAGGGGAAGGGACGAGGCCAAAGGTGAAGGAAGGATGGGGAAGTTGGGAGAAGGGGAAAAATAGGGGTGTAAAGCCTGTTTCCGCGGAAATAGGGAGGGGTGCTTCAGTTTTTCTTTTTTTAAATATATTCCACCGACCCGATCAGAACGCGCCAAAACTAAACTTTCGTTCAGTGTAACAGGTAGCTCTTGGTGGGACTAGTCCGTACTTCTTTATTTACCACTTAGAATATTCTATAGACAAATAGTATGACATTGATAGCTACATTCATCTGGATTTTCTGGCTCTATTTACGGATGGGTGAGATGGCAGAAATAGTGAGCGATGGCAAAATTTTAGACGAATCAACTTTACAGTCTCTTGTCAAGTGCAGATCAGCTTGTTTGGATGAGGTAACTGTTCAATCATTTTAATTCTAGTTTTAGACATGTATAATAGAACCCAGGTTATTCGAAATAAAGGGGGAAGACCCGGTTTCAGATAAGCAAGCTTCCCGGAAAATCCGGAAATTAATTTTCAATATGAAAGTGCAAACAAATTACAGCATTTATCCAAAATTACATAACTAAATTCCTATGCTGTTAGTAAAAAACATCACTGAATATATCTATGTATTTTATTTAACTTTTAAGTTAAAATAAAAACCAATAAAAAAGTTATCCAATAAAAAAGCAAATGAATGCAGTTTAAATTTTACAAGCAACTTTGTGTGTCTAACAATGCAAGCAATTTTATCCCAAAAGTTTTTAAAATGGAATAAATTATAACTAAATAAACGTCCACATATAATTGTCTGATTGGTTTTTTTCTAATAATGTTATTTGATTTTTTTTTTTTAATTTAAAAAAAAACTGTGTGTGAGAGAATACACTCATTTAATACCGCATAGATCGCTTATCGTATGTGGATATAGATTGAGGCCTCAAACTTTATATAAATTTTTATAAGTTTTGCGCCCCTACACTATTTTTTTAGACGTCATAACTTAAGGAAGCACTTTAATTTTTAATGCTATTTTATTGGGAAAATTTTACACTAGTTGATATTTTTTCGTTTCGTTGATTTGCCTGAGAAGAAATCGCTAGAGAAATGTTAGCATTTTTTCATCGCATAGTAAGTAACCTGTTCACCTTCCGAAAGCGAAATATTGACTTACTGGCGTACGTAGAAAGACCATGGGGGTGGGGGGGGGCTACAGAGCTACAATTCCATATATGCATAGGTATAGATAAAAAATTCCATCAAAATGAGGGGTTACAACCCCACATCAATACTCCCTACATACGCCAGTGAGATAACTGGTCATGTTTTAGTAGTTACGTTAAATTATTAGCTCCACGTGCATTCCACGTGCGGTCATTATGAGCATAAGCGTAGGTATGATATGGGCCAGTGGGGCCCAAGCCCCCAACCCCAATAATCTGAAATAAATTGCGATTTTACATATACTGTAATGTATAAACGTACATAAAATGTGCCCCTCAAATAAATTTTTGAGAACTCTACGTTGATGATTATTAATGTCAAATGTTTCCTTAACTAAAAAGAGAGGTCTTGAAGGGATGGCAACGAGGAGGAACTAAAACTTGAACTTCACTAGTAATGGTACAAAATATATTTTTTTCAAACTTTTATAAAATTTTCACAAGGGTGAATCCTTACTTGGTCAGTATGAGTATGAAATGTTTCCTTAATTAAAAAAGGAGGTCGTGAAGGGATTGTAACGAGGAGGATTGCTTGAGATTTACTAATAAGTGAGCGTTCAAGTATTACGTAAGAACCTTGTGGGGAGGGGTTGCCGTTGGTCTTATTTTCCTATGTTAGCCAATGTTAAATTTTGCTTTCTGAGGTGGGGGTGAAATGGCCAAAATATTGCTTACGTAATACTCGAACGCTCTCTAATCATACAAAATGTTTTCTTCCGCATTCGGTTTATTTGTCTGAAACAAAAATCGCACATATGAAAAAACGTTAGTTCGTTTTAAAAATAAATACATTTAAAGAGGGTATCGTAAATGAGCTGTAATAAATATAACTTCATTACGTTAACGTTATATGATTAAACCAACATTTCTTTTCGGGATTTTGAATTAGCAGTGAAGAGAAAATCCATGTTGCAAACTAAAACCAAACTAGTCACCTACAGTAGTGTTGCCGGGCTGCGGCCTCTTAGCGGGCCCTGGCATCAATTAAATCGGACTGCTAAAGATCCTTCTGGGATTTGTCATTTTTAATTTCTAAGCACTTTCCACGAATAAATATTTTATCGTGGGAATATTTTGAGGAGAATCATATTCACGAATGTGTCAGGAAGCTCAGACCCAGAAAGCCTAAGTAACATCTGTGCAGCAACTGCCTGTGATCACGCCGTGTATTTTTATGTTTGTGAGTATTCATGGATGATCGAAATTTTTCAGACATCAAAATTTTTTAATATTAGAGAAAGGGTACACAGCTTATTATGTCCGGTCATAAGAAGTGCTTTAAAGCTGATTACAATAATGTTCGCACACATCCTCTGTTTTTAAAACTGAACAAGTTACCATCACCTGCATTGGCGTACGCAGGGGGGTGTTGATGGGGGTTGTAACCCCCATTGCAATGAAATTTTGTATATTTAACATAGGAATATGTGAGTTGTAGCTCTGTAACTTCCCATTAAGCCTATAACCCCCTTATGAACTTTCTGAATCATCTGTGTTGCAAATACCAGTGACCAATCAGAGCAGGGAAGTATATCAACAAAGTGTGTATTAATAAAGGGAATATACTGATATCTATTCTTTATGATTATGCCATAATTAATTATTCATGCGTATGGTAGTTTAATATTTGAACTTTTAAAAAAATGGAAGTTTTTCACGAACACTTTTGTGGGGACCGGGCTCTTGTCTTATAAAAAAAGAATTTACCAGATCGCGACCTCACAAAGGTTGAGAAGCACTAATCTATAGGACCTTTGATTAATATTTTGCCCAATTAAACTACTGCAGCCTTGTTGTACCTTTCCCCTTTGTATTTGAGACGTTATTAGGCGTCATTTTTTGTTTAAAAAAAAAAAGATTGCACATGTAGGGAATTTTAACTAGAACATTATGTTTAAGACGTGATTTAATCTGGAACCTTTTTTATGACTTTCACACGCAAAAAAGATAAAAGGCTATGCTCCATGATTGAAGTCGAACAGCCGAATTCAAGATTACTATTTAAAAGCTCAGCATCACCAAACTGTTGCAGTCCAAACTGGATGAATTTTTCTCTGTGTTGCGTTGATATGAGACTATATTTCCCTAGAAAACTAGACTATGAAGAAATTAAATATGAATTTTATAGTATATAAGAACTCTCAATCAATAAATTTAAACGTCAGATACAGTTTTCTTAATCCATTTATTTTGCGAACATTATTTTACTATTTACTTGGTTTATTCCAATTTATGTCTTGATCGTCGCGCAATCCTTTAACATTGTATCAATCAATGACAAAATTTTAAACATTTTCTTTAACGTAATGTAATTTCTAATTCAAGATCATCGAACTTTTGCATTTCCATAGAATTATTTGTATCCACTTTTTCTTTCCATGTGTGAGGTGAATTAAACTTGGTGAGTTGATTCTTGAAGTGGCTCATTATTATTGACAATATTTAAACGAAACAGGTACAAAGTTAATGGCGGCTCTGTAAAACCTGAATTACGTATAAATATATATTCTAATTCCAGTACCTCAAAGTCCGATTTTGCAAAATTTGTTCAAAGTATGCATTAACATTTACTGAGATATTTAAAGAACGATTTTTTACATTGTAAACTTTAATGAACGTTTATTTGATGGTTATAGAAAACGCTTATAATTACAACTTAGAAATAAATAAAATGACGGCCTGAGCGGAAACCGACATCGTGCTTTCATCTACAAAAATATTTAACAAATTTTCTGATATTGCATTATAAGATACACTAAATTAAGAAAACTGATAAATGAAAAAATATGTGTCGCAATTGAATAATTCATTTAGAAATATTTGGGCGCATGCGAGCAAGTTTGCTTATATAAATGGAGCATTAAAATAATGATTAAATAATTGTGTATATGCTTTCTCTCAAACATTTTTGGACACATCCAGTGCCATATTTATAAAGGGGCACAATAGGCACATGCCCAAGGTGCCAAATTTCTAGGGACGCAAAAAGCGGCAGATTTTTTTTTTTAATTGCAATTTATTTACCGTAGAATTCTGTCGATCAGCTCTCCCCGAGAAGGCGCCCTCCACCTATTTTTCTAAATCTGAAATTCTGAAAAATTGTGTGAAACAACCCCCCTCCCTCAATATCCAAAATTAATAAAAAAAAATCGTCGTCAAATAAAATTAATTTATTCATAGAAAAATGTCGGGTTTTTTTTTATTTGACAATAATAATAACAACAGCATAAGTTGATTATAAATGTCCCCAAGATTTTTCTTTTTCATTGGAAGAGCGGATGCTCGACAACAGGTGTGAGGGAGGAGATAACAAATGAGAGTGATGGTTTGGAGAAAACACTTATAAAAGGTAAATTCATGTCCAAAAGGTAAGCGTAATTTGTAAAATGCGAAGAAGTCTGAGTAAATATTGATAAAATTATCCAAAATCACTTGTGGGGAATAGTATGACTAAGGTAAGCATTATGCATATGCAAAACAGTTCAGTCGACGCACAGTCGATCGTTCAGTCCGAAGTGCACAAAGCACTTCGGAACGATTATAATAAAAGCCTCAAGCCGTATAGTCAGTTAAAGAAGATTTTTTGCAATTGCCGTGATATGGAGCGTTGTTAACTATTAAAAAGAACGAAGTATGTCACAAAAACGCCAATTTGACATGTTTGTGAAAGGAAGAATTATTGGAATGCTGGAATCCTGACGATCCCAAACCCAAGCGCCTCGAATTCTGAATGTGCCTCAGTGTGTGATTTCAAGACCGTGGAAGAACTTTCAAAGTACTGGAGATGTACACTCCACGATGATAGAGATGTTACCCCACGACCAGTACCAGGTCGACCAAGAGTAACAACCGCTCGGCAAGACAGATATTTGACAGTAATTGCGCGACGTCAGAGGGACCGCTTTTCCAGGCAACTAGATTCAGCGATGACAGCTGCTACAGGAGTAAGATTTTCGAGAAAAACTGTTTACACACACACACGTTGTCTCTATGCCAAACGATCACCAGTTTGCAGCCCCCTCACGTCTGTACAGAAACAGGCGCGTTTGTAGTGGAGTTTTGAACATCAGCAGTGGAGGCGGGAAAATTAGAGTCGGGGGCAATGTCATATTCAGTGACGAGTTCAGATTTAGTCTGCAAATTGATTTTTATCGTATAAGGATATAGAGAGAACATGGAACACGTTTTCGTCCAGAAAACATCACAGAAAGACATCATTTTTCTTCAGTGTTATTTATGGTGTGGGCAGGCATCATGTTGTTCCGCCGCACAGACCTCCACATCTTTAAGGCGGGTCTGTTACTTCTTAAGGATACAGAGACGAAGTCCTTGAGTCTTCTGTTCGCCTGTTTCAAGGTTCTGTTGATCCTGGATTAATATTAATGGCCGATAACGCGCTTCCTCACCGTGCGACCCTGGCCGACGACTTCTTTTGAAGTGAAGATATCCAGCGCATGCAATGACCTTCTAACTCTCCTGATCTTAATCCTATAGAGCATGTGTGGGATATGCTCGGTAGATGACTTGCAACCATTCAGCACCCATCAAGCTCTGTTTCAGGATTGAAAACAGCCCTCCGTGAGGTTTGGAACTTCTTTGGCATACAAATCATGAATACCCTCATCAAAAGTATGGGAAATCGTAACCACACATACACCTTAATAAACTTCAACGTAACTTTTTTTAATAATTATTTTTCTATAAACTAGTGATATGCCCATTTTCTTTCAAACTTTTTATTTGGATAATAAAAGTGAATGTTATTCTTTTTTTTCATTGTTTTATTCTTTTATAACTTTATTACACTCGCATACCACGTTTTCTTCCATACCGATTTCCAATTCCTTAAATATTCACATAGGCAGAAATTATGCTCAGGGAGAGTTCAAGTATTACATAAGCATCTTTGTGGGAGGGGGTTGCTGTTGTGCTTATCTTCTAATGTTAGCCAATGTTAATTTTTGCTTACGAGGGAGAGGGGTATAAAATGGCCCAAATATTGCTTACGTAATACTTGAACGCACTCTTAACTTTTGGACACGAGTATATATTTATAAAGGAAATTATAAGAAATTCAGCTTGTTATAATAATTTCATCGTTAAATCCAGTTAGTCTTTATAAACGATTTTCACTGTATGACTGTATACATACATGCAAAATAAAACTTTTCTAACACATACTACGAAATACAGAACGATCGGCCAGTACAGCAGGGCGTAACTTGTTTCGAAGTCTAGGGGTGCTAATTTTTTCTAGGGGTTAGCCCTTGGTCCCTTTAGTTACGCCAATGGAGGGAGCGCCAAAAATCCTTGTGCCCAAGGGGCCTCGTACGCTAAATCCGGCACTGGACACATCGTTATAATGTAATGTTATCTTATCCAAGTCTTCCCATATCTCGAGTCAACAATCTGAAGGCCATTTGTCTGTCCCTTTTAAAAATTTGTTATTTATTTATTTATGTATTTATTTTTCCCGTATTAAGTGCCAGGTATTCTGAAAAAGTTACTTTTCACCTAGGGACAATTTTTTTAAGTTTAAAAGCTAGTTGTTCGACAGAGATGTCACAATTACTAATCACTACGTTTTGACTTACATACGCTTTCAATCAGTGGCAGCTTGTCTATTGGTGCACATGAGCACATGAACTCCCGAAGGAAAATTAAGGAAAACTAGGATGTAACAAGTTAAGTAAAATAAGATCTCAAACACGTAATACGAAACTGTAATAGTATAAAATACGAAATTTATTACGTGTAAGTCAATTATTACTTTATTTGGTTGGTGACCTTATTAACCGGGATGTAAGGAGCAGAGCGTTCGGCCTGTCACACGTGCGATTGGAAAAACTGACCTTAAAAGCAGTTTAGCACTGAAGGCATTGGAGGGTGTGAGTGTGGAATATTCGCCGCTTAAAGCACTACCGTTCGCGCACCTGCATTACGCGGGAGACAGAACGCAATTACCTTTATTAAGTTTCTTTTTCGCCCGA
>QLNU02015360.1:65217110-65234709 GCA_006491805.2 Dysdera silvatica
AGTAGTAAACTCACCGGCATAATTAACCTTATAAGTAATAAAAACCCTTATAAAATAATTATCATGCACTGCCATCGCGTAGACATGACAAACACCGCCTTTTAATATCTGGGTATAAAACCAACCGCTTTTAATAACAATTCACATGCCCTTAAAAATTCCTTATCAGTAATGACATCTCTTATAAAATAATTTTCATACACCACCATTGCGTCGACATCACAAATGACACCTTTTAGTGTCACCGAATAAAAACAACCACTTTTAATAACAATTAATATTAATAATAATTCCTTATCATTAAGGATCTCTTATAAAATATTTTTAATACACTGCGATTATGTAGACATCACAAACACTACTTTTTAATATCACTTGACAAAAAATCCTTATCAATAAAAAACCTGATTTCTCGCCTACCCCTCCCATCTCCACCCCTGGGGTCAAAGGTCATTTTACGCAGAGCTGTGGGTATTACTACTTATATAATTCAGTTTATACATATTTCTCTTCTTTGATACGTGCTTTTGCTCATTCTACCTCTATATTTCTTAAAATGCAAACGTAGAAAAAATTTATGTATGTGTCTTGCCATTGTAGAATTTTGTTGATCAGATACTTTTTGCCAGGGGTTGAAGCTTGTACACTTACAAAGTACATCATTAGACTAAAGGTGGTAGTTGGTTAAAAAAAAATATGCAGCTCTGATATTTCTGACTATTTTCAGATGAACTGCAATATCTATTTTTTTGTTCTGTATCTTTCTTTTCCCAATTAGCATTTAAAAATAGGGAGCATGTGGCCATCCTCTCAAAATTAGATCATTTTATCCAATAAAGCATTTGAATATGCATTTTTGTCCAATGTATGCAAATTGCAGACATTATAAATATTTCATCTCAATGCGCTCATCTGCAATGGCCAATTACATTCTGTTGGATTCCAGGTTATGGAGGTCATCCTGGTAATGATGTTGCTGATCTATTTGCTCGTAGTGCTTTATGTTCTTCAAAACAGTGCAAAACACCTTTTCACATAGCTTCTGCCTGTATGGATATATCAGCAGAACAAAAGCAGCACCCACTCAGGGAAAGATCCTAACTCTTTTCCAGTCTATTTTGGGTCATCATAGAGCCCTATATATGGTGGAAAGCAAGCCATTCTTCCTTGATCAGAAACTTCATGCCACATAAACAATCATTACCACCATCATAGAACTGGAACACACTTTATCAATGAACATCTTCACCGTATTAGCAAAGCCCAGACACCACTCTGTCTCTAACGCACAGAGGGCATGATTGCAACTGTGGATCACATACTGCTTCAATGTTGTGAGGGATCAGCTTTTATAATCAATAGGTGCACTTGGACTCTCGGTCCCACCAACCATTCTGGACCTCTTTGCTACCCACTGGTCTCCTATCACTCCGCTGAAAGTTTTATTAGCTGTTTACTGTTTCTTCACCGGCACGGGCAGCTACATCTAGCTACTGTACCCCTTGCTTCTTATCTTTGGACCTTTCATCTCTACACAGCTGTTGGCTCTTCTTAGCTTCTAATCAAACTTTATCACTGTACACCTGAATTTCAATCACTATTCACCAACATCCTGTTCAAATTGGCTGGCATACCGCTTCATAAACTTACTGTTCTAAGAAGGTTCTTTAAAACTGAACCCAGACGGGGTTCGACAACCACTTCTGTAAGAGAGAGGATCTTCCTTAGAATAACTGATCTTTATTTTCGATCATTGGACATCGATCCAACCTTATATGGAAATAAAGTGCCACTCGCTCGGCAAACTTTTCCAACGTTCACATATGCACACACACACACACAATGCAAGTTATTGCACCTTAGAAGATATAAATATCATATATAAGAATTTTTATTAAAAAACTATTGCTTAGAAAATAACACCCAGGAATTTGTAAATATGTGTTTTAAATATGGTAGCCATGTAAGAGAAATCACTGTTTTTAAAATAATTATATAATATAAATAATTATTATAGAATTATATGCACCGTAACATGCCTACGTATGTTCTTCTTGAAGCGACAGGTTTCAATCTACAGTTTTTAGAAAAGTAAATGATATATATATTTATTTGTCATCATTTGAAGTTGGAAATATGGTAGAATTATTGACTATATATAAGATGTAGTTAAGTGAGAAAAATAACTAAAGTTAAGATATAAAAATTTTATTTCAAGTCACAAACATGTCATCTTCCAAAGTTTCAGCTTAATAAAGAAACTTTAAAGTTTTCATAATGTAAATTTTAGAATGTCATCATAATTAAATGCTCATTTATTTTCTAGACAACTGCCAATTTCATTACAATAAAAGTTGGACTACTAAACCATGAAACGGACATTCGTGTCATTGGAGTCAACGCTTCAGGAAAAATTGTAAATACTACGATACCATATTTTGACAGTTTACTAACTAAAAACGAGAGTTCTTCTAAGGAAGAAAATGTAATTACTGAAGTAAAAGAAAATGAAAATTTATGGAGGCCTCAACTTTACTCAATGATTCAAAATGAAAGTTACGTTGGTGTAAGTGCAAAAATAATTTGGCCAAAATGGAAGAGTAAAAATAAAACTACAGTTAGATATGAAGTTTCATGGAATGTAATAGATGGCGATATGGAAATAACAGGTCATTTGTATTCAATGAATAATTTTGCTGTTTTAACACTGTGGCCAAACTCCTTATATTCCATCCAGGTATGCATAATTTTCAGGTTTTCACCTAATTATATCATTAATGTATAAAATAGCATAGAGTCAACACCTCATTAATGTGAGCATTCATGGTTTTAAAAGTAGTTCACGTTATCTAGCAAGAGTAGGATCATATTAGTACTACTATACAATTCGACAAAGATTCAAGAAACAGCTCATGTTAACAGTAATTCATGTTAATGAGGTTCGACTGTATTTAATTAATGAAACAAAAACATCAAAAAAAAAAAGCCAAAATATATGAATATGTGCACAGTATGTCCTTTTATGCATCTCTTTAAAAAAATCATAGAAACCCTAGATAAATTAGTTTGGTAGTATTTGATGCTTGTCTCTTTTCCTTGTTCATCTTTCTATTCATTTATGATCAGCACAACATTTAGAAGTTTATTGTAAAATATGTAAGTACACTTATTTTACAATAAACTTCTAAATGATAAAACAGTATACATATTTATTTCGTTTCCCATAATTTATGTGATTCTTCACTGCTCTTAGTTAGAATTTTTATAATGGGGTAAGCTATATTCTTCCGGTTTATTATTCTGTCTAATTTTCAGTTTTTGTGTCATCTATTCCTTATTATATTGCTATATACGTTTCTATTTTTTCAATTTACTCCATAGCTGATAGAATCAACAGAATTTGTCGACATAATCAGCTTTGATTGATAAATTTATTGACTCAGTGAAGCCTTTGAATTCATCCTGTTTGTTTTATCAAAAGTATTTTATTTAATCAAACGATTCTAGTAAAAATAATTAAATGATGTTTAAATCCTTTTATAACAAAGACAAATTTTAACAAGGCACACTATAATCTTAATGGTGATTTGTAGGTATTCGGTGTCCTTCTTCTAAATATCTGTTAATCTTTTGAAGTGAGAATTACACATAAAAAAAAATTCAAGCGCTAGGAGATACAACATTTTGTATTACGATATGCGCTCATGGGCAAGAAAAGTTGCATGTAAAGAAGAAAGCATAGAATGGGCCTGCAATTTTATCGATGGAAGAACACGGACGAATGATATACATGCTTAGAAAAACAGAACAGCAGAACAATTAAAGAGGGAGTTGTAGCACACCGTCTTGTTATCCTCAATAGTGCGTCACACTGCCTCATGCTACGATACAAGCAACACTATGGTTCGACATAGTATGGCACAGATGCTTGATATTGTCCTACAGCAGATGGGTCCACATCTGTTGGACATTATGTTCCACATCACAGAGATTGCGACAATGTGGCAGCTAGCGTTTAAACTGGTCCCACACATGCTCGATAAGGGAAAAGTCTGGGCAGCAGGCAGGCAATGGAAGTATCTAGATATGATGTAGGCAGGCTTGGGTGACCTGAGAAGTGTGCAGCCAGGCTGCACATTGCATGCCCCTGCTGGAATATCACACCTGGTATCCCATTCACGAATGGGAGCACATGGGATCGTAGACTCTTATCGACGTAGAGCTGACTCGTCAATGTTCCAAGTACCACTGCTAAGGCGGATCGGCCATGGTTGGCCAGACCATCATGCCCGCAGTGCAACTGATGTGGTTGGGATTGTAGAGTTGTCCAGGGATCCTCCCCACCCAGACCCGATGATCATCGATCCCCAAAACGAAATGGTACTTATCGCTAAACACCATGCATAAGGGACCCTGGGATTGCAGATTCTCTTCACTGAGGTGGCTAGATATGGTTCGTAGGCACACACAAACCTCTACTTGTGCCTGTGTCGAGGATGAGGTAACTCTGGTCTCTATATCTATCTGACGCACTATTATTCAATCCTTTCTACTCATGGTATCTCTAGTCCCTCCAGAGCCTGTCCTCTGGGTCTGGGTAGTATCACATGATTTGTTCCAAACACAGTCGGATGGTATAGTCCTAACGATCCATGTGATGGGCTATCCAGTGCGCTAACCACCCTACGGTTTTCAGCCCGATGATTGGGCCTCTCTCTAAGTCTGCCATTTGTGTATATCGACATTTCTGGCACCTATCCACTATTCTTTTTATTCCGTACTCGTGCTTGCATCGTCCAAAGCTTCTCGCATTGATGGAATGTCAACTACATGCCAGTTTATAAGTGCAGCTGGCTCATGCTTGCAACGCCACTCACAGGTGTAGACTTGTACAGTAATGCACAAACATACCAGACTGAGATCATTAGCATACCAGCCCATCCTCTAGCTATTCACATAATTTCACGGTTGTAGAATGTTTTCTTCTTGGTATGCAACTTTCCTTGTCCATGAGTCTACGTAAAGTTAGGTAACAAGTAACTTTAAAATTGGTCATTAAAATTACTGCCTAAAGTAATTAGATGCAATAAATAAAATACGCTATTGGAAAAACTGAATACACATGGAGTAAGTGGAAAGATAAATAAAATAGTAAGAGATTACTTGACTAATAGAAAACAAATTGTCTTTATAAAAAAAAATAAAAAAATAAATAAATTTAACAATAATTATTGGGCCCCACACGGATCCACTCTTGGACTGCTTCTATATTTAATATATGTAAATTATATATTTAACACATTTACACAAGGAAACATCATACTTTTGCTGATAACACCAGCACACTAATAAAGTAAAAAAATTCATAGAAGGTGCCCTTGCCTCTCCCTTGGGTTAACAAAAAGAAAAATTATTACGCCAACAGACACTGGTAAATTATTTTTTTTTAAAAAGTAAGATTGAAAGTAATGTTATTCCCAATGATAATTCCCTGAACTTCGGTAACATTGATGAAACCTTTGTTGATGCAAACGACAGCAGTGGCTCGGGACTACCTTTAGATGCTTTTCAGGAAGTAAAGGTAGACAAAACACAATATCAAACACAGTTGAAATAGAAATTCTGACTGCAGATATTTGTAATTATGTCAAGAAATCTAACCTCACTGATGGAGATAAGACAAGAGTGCTGGCCATTGTAAAATTGTGCAAACATAATCTACTACTTCTAATTATTTAAGTATATTGCCCTAGCGAATTATTGGTGATTTTATAACGATAAATACACACACAGAAAAACAACCATAATTGATATGGTGTGTGGCTATTTTTTCCCCATCAAAAATTCCTTGCACCAGTGCCCCCTTGAGAATATTCTGGGTACGCCACTGGATAAGAAACTATTCAGCAGGTTTAGAACATTCTGAAAGTTGAAATAAATGGAAAAATTATTAAAATTGTAGGTCAAATTAAATTTCTTGGTATGTATAATCAGAGGCAGATCCAGAAAGTTATCTGGGGGGTGAGTATGTAAAATATAGTAGGCCCCACTTATAATGAGCCTGCATTTAGCAAGTTTCCGAATGTAACGAGGAAAATTTGGATTTTGTTTCACATAATGATTAAGCGCAATACAATTTAACCGCTTTTAGCGAACAAGTCTTTTTTGGACACTGGATTTAACAAGCAATAAAAAAAATGGGAAATAAAACTTTTTATAAAAATTACATCGCTATTTATAACAGATTTACACCGCATTTTTATGGATTTGGGAGGAAAAATTTTAAGAGCTTTTTTTGCTTTAAGTGAAAAAGAGATCCCGTCCGCATCCTGGATTCGAACCAGGGTCCCTCCGTTTAGCCCGGAGTGTCTTGGACCGCTAGACGAATGAGGACAGGAAACAACGCTCTCTTTCTCCGTATGTAAAGATGTAAGATATTATTACCCTCCGCAGGGATAACACAATTGCCAAATATGGTCAACACAAAAGTCTCCAGAGCAAGTTTTTTTTTTGTTTTGTTTTTTCGTGGGGGAATAATTATATGTGAAAATTCGGACACCCACGTTTATTTGCTCATGCTGGAGCTTTTTCATTTTAGGAAGAAAAAAGACACCGTCCTCATTTTGGATTCAAACCAGGGACCCTCCATTGAGCCCGGAGTGTCTTAATCATAGGCATAGAGTTATATGAGCCTGTGAGGCTTGAGCCCCCCACTTCCTGAATAATCTGAAATAAATTGTGATTTTACATATATTGTAATGTACAAACGTACATAAAATGTATTTGAGCCCCACCAATAATTTTGAGAACTCTACATTGATGGTCTTGTTCGCTAGACAAAAGAGGGCAGGATTTTTTTTATCAAACTAGTGCTTCAGCATATCTGCTTTACTGTGCATCAGCATGTAAATGATAAAATAATAAATATAATGGTATAAACTCATACTAGAAGACACAGCATTAAAATTTTTTCTTCTTCTTCTGTAAATAGGTAAAATGTTACGACGGAAATAGAAATTTAGAAACACAAAGTCAGCCTCTGATTATTGATACGAAATCGCCAAACACATCAGTAAATATTTCACCAATAAATACATGCATGGGTAAGTTAGGTTTCTTTGCAATTAATTATAATTAGAAAGTTATTAATGTTAATCATCTGCATACGTATGTATATTTATATCTATTCTAATATTGGTACAATCTGTAGTATTGGTTTTCCTAGTGGTGTTTGATTTTAAATGTGTCATGATTAATCTAATAGTGAACTCAATCATGACAGTAATCTAGGGTTTGGTGGAGCTTTTTAGATGCCTATGGAAATACTTTGAGAGATTTGGTCTGATAAAATACATTATTTGACATTAAATTTGGTTGTATTTTTATGGCACAAGGACAACAAGGGTCATTCTGCACTAGAGACATTGAATTTGTCCCACCCAGAAGGACTGTTTTTAGCTGTATTATAAAAACTTTCTTTTCTACAGAAAATTGGTAGTTACATCCATAGAAATAGAAATCATAATTTATTTGCAAGAAATTAGAAGGAAATACACACATTAAATAATATTAATGTGACAATTAGACACAAAAATCATCCTAAATGTATGTATGTGCCAAGATTGCACATGTTTCAGGTTCCTGCTGATGATGCAGCATTGACGTACGTACAAATAGATGCGTCACTTTTAGGTACAAGGTGGGTTTATCAGAGTATAGGGTGGTTGTAATTAAATATTTGTTATTTAAAGCACTCTGTAGCTCTAAATAAAAAGCAGAATGGCACCAAAATGTGTACAATTACTACTCAAGAGGTGTGAAAAAAAATTCCAAACAAGAATTAGTTACAAATTCCGTCGGTAAGGGAATATATATGACACTATACAACAAGAAATACATAGAGAAAAAAAAACCAAATAGATAAATAAGAAAAATCTAAAATGAAATTTTAAATTGAGTATTGAATGCAATTTCCAGTCTAAAACAAAGTCAACCATGTCAAAGCCGGTCCCCAAGCTCAAATGTTAATTACAACCCATGAATGAACTTAAAATTGTAAAACCATTTCCTGTGGCAGTTTATATATTTTGTTTTTGTAATGAGAAAAAGTAAAAATAAAATTTTTTATATTATATTTACCTTAATTATTTATCTGTTGATGCATTTTCAATGCGTTACATGCTGTATAGCACCATAGTTTTCCCTACCGGCAAATTTTGGAATTAATTTTTCTTCTCCACAGAATACTTTTACTAAAATACAGGGTACCAGGGAGGAAATTTACATACAAAAGGTTAAACACTGGTGAAATAGCAATGAAAAGATCACCCAAGCTTTCAGACGCGTCAGCAGCAGTCCTTCATTAGAAGTAATGATGATGTTATGGCTATGTCTCCTTTCGCGAGTTCATGTTTGTGTTCTTTTCTTCTTGTTTTGATCATTCTTTTTGTTTGTCCTATGTAATGTTTGTTGCAGTCTTTGCATGGTATTTGGTATATGGCGCCTGTGAGATCTTCTGGTGGAACTGGGTCTTTAACTTTTGTAAGTTGTTTGCGAAGTGTTGTGACAGGGGAATAGAATGTTTGGATATTTGCCTCTTTAAGGATGTGAGAGATTGTTTCGGAAATGCCGTGAATATATGGAATATATATATAATATGAGAGTGTGAGATGTATTGTTTAAAGATGTACTATTGGGTCTACAGTTTCTGAGAATGAATCGTTTAGGGTATCCATTATTTTTAAGTGCCGTGTGTATGTGTTTTGTTTCTGTGTTTGAAAGTGTTTCATTACTGCAGTGAGAATTCGCTCTAAGACTTAATGTTTTAACAACGGAAGCTTTGTGGCATGTTGGATGATGCGATTTAAAATCGAGATATCTGTCTGTATGTGTGGGTTTACGGTAAACTGAGGTGAAGATTGAGTTATCGTGAGATCTGTGTACAAGAACGTCTAGGAAAGGGAGTTTATTGTTCTGTTCTGTTTCGTATGTGAATTTTATATGTGAGTTTAAGTTATTAAGGTAATGGAAGAAGCTTTGGAGTGTATTAGTTTTAAGTATAACAAACGTGTCGTCGACGTATCTTTTCCAGAATTTAATGTTAAAATTCGGTGAAGACAAAGCAGTTTCCTCAAATGACTCCAAGACCAAGTTAGCTACAACACTTGAGACCGGGGATCCCATGGCAGTGACAAAAACTTGTCTATGGATAGAACCATTTGAGGAGAATACAGCCGAGTCCAGACAAAATTTAAACAATGTGCAGATGTCGTGAGGTGTTAGTGAAATGCCTTCATGTACTTTTAGTCATTATTACCGATTATAGTAGAGAGTAGAGATGAAAGGTGTTTTACTCTTTGTCTACTCTCAACTATAATATATATATATATATATACACATACAATCACTCCTATAATATATATACAATCGACACCGCACTTACACGCCTCCAAAATGACACAACACTACATGAACACACTTCACTATCACCTCACGACATCTGCACATTGTTGAAATTTTGTCTGGACTCTGCTGTGTTCACCTCAAATGGTTCTATCTATAGACAAGTTTTTGGCACTGCCATGGGATCTCCGGTCTCAAGTGTTGTAGCTAACTTGGTTATGGAGTCATTTGAGGAAACTGCTTTATCTTCATCGAATTTTAACATTAAATTCTGGAAAAGATACGTCGACGACACATTTGTTGTACTTAAAACTAATACATTCCAAAGCTTCTTCCATTACCTTAATAACTTAAACACACATATAAAATTCACATACGAAACAGAACAGAACAATAAACTCCCTTTCCTAGACGTTCTTGTACACAGATCTCACGATAACTCAATCTTCACCTCAGTTTACCGTAAACCCACACATACAGACAGATATCTCGATTTTAAATCGCATCATCCAACATGCCACAAAGCTTCCGTTGTTAAAACGTTAAGTCTTAGAGCGAATTCTCACTGCAGTAATGAAACACTTTCAAACACAGAAACAAAACACATACACACGGCACTTAAAAATAATGGATACCCTAAACGATTCATTCTCAGAAACTGTAGACCCAATAGTACATCTTTAAACAATACATCTCACACCCGCATATCTATTCCATATATTCACGGCATTTCCGAAACAATCTCTCGCATCCTTAAAGAGGCAAATATCAAAACATTCTATTCCCCTGTCACAACACTTCGCAAACAACTTACAAAAGTTAAAGACCCAGTTCCACCAGAATATCTCGCAGGCGCCATATACCATGCAAAGACTGCAACAAACATTACATAGGACAAACAAAAAGAATGATCAAAACAAGAAAAAAAGAACACAAACAAGCACTCGCGAAAGGAGACATAGCCTCACGTCTGGCAGAACACGCTTTACAACACGGACACGAACCCGACTGGGACTCAACAAAAATACTACACCGTCACATCACAAACAAGAATAGTAGACTCTTCTTAGAATCTTGGGAAACTTACAAACTACACGGGAAAGCCATTAATACATCACAACCACTTCCAGAAACTTATAAACAACTCTTACTCTGAAATATATGGGATTTTCCCAACATTACATTAGATGCCTGGCAGTACAGGTTTCTCATTGGGTTTTTTCCATGATTCTATTGGAGGCCTCCCATTGGTTCTCATTGGGTTTTTCCATTCTGCGGGACTACTCTGATGAAGGGTTTTCCAGAAATTTCAAGTATAAAAAAGAGACAGAAACATAACATCGTCATTACTCCTGATGAAGGACTGCTGCTGATGCGTCCGAAAGCTTGAGTGATCTTTTTCATTGCTATTTTACCAGTGTTTAACCTTTTGTATGTATATCCTTCTACTCATCTACAATAGAATGAGAACACATTTTGGTGATATTTTGTTAATTAGAGCTACAGCGAGCTCTAAATAAGTGAACTTTAAGTATAACCACCCTATATTATGTATCTATTTTTTCTCTTCTGTTCCTTGCGACTTTTTTTTTTCAAATAATTACAGGTTTTTCAGATCTTAAAAACTTTTCACTACCTTTTAAACAGTAGCTCAAGACTCACAATTTGGAAACAACTGAACTGGAGCAATCATTTATATCCAATGAAAATTTCAAAGTATTTAATATGTTTACCTCATAAGCATCCATTAATAGCTGCTTGTGAGGAGACTGAGAATTATCACATTTTCAAGTGCACTTGTGGAATGCACAGGGTGGCCATTATTAAATGTGAGGGATTTATTTAGATCGCGATAGTGAAAAGTCTATTGGGCCAAACTGAACCAAACTTGATGTACATATTCCTGGGACCATGGGATTTTGATCATAAAGTGGTAATGCTAATTTCACACTTCGGAAATTTCTGAATTTTTTTTTAATCAAAATCAGAGTATCTTAAAAATAAGTACACCAACATTGGTTCAGTTTGGCCCAATAGGCCCCAAACACCTCGCGTTTAATTATGGCCACTCTGTATATAATTTTTTTTTATTTATTTATTTACTCTGAGATGATCTCTGCACCAGGAAAGGAAGTGTGTGCATGAATGTATATAGGTGCTCATGCATGCTAACAGTCATGTATATGAGGTGTCCTGATATGTTGTGGCATATTTTAACATCCTTATAAACAACGAAACTGAAAATCCATTACAAAAATGTTTATACTTCACTGTACATTATCAATGGGAATAAAAAAAAAATAGGTAATTTTCATCCCTAGGCACAACCTATATTGCCATCTCCTTTCTAGCTTACAAAGAAAGAATGCTTTTGAAAAAAAATAATAATAATCACCCATATAGCACTCTTAACTTTTTATATGTAAAGTAAATTTTTTCTAATTATTCAAACAGAGTTTGGCTGATCCCTTAAAGTCCTTATTTTTCGCCAAGAACCTGAAAAAAGTCCTTAATTTTGTTCTTCTATTTCTCAACATTTTTCTGTAGCACGTTTGTTTTCATTTTTATTGCTCCCATTTTTCTCACAGTACGAATCAACGTAAAGAATGAATATGCAATTCACACCATGCGAGTTGTAAAATGCAGTTTGCGAACAGTGGAAACATGTATATAGAAGAGAACTCCCCATGGGAATAGGCATGGAGAAGAATTATCCACTGGACACTTACTAAAGCATTTCTTTAGAGTAAGAATGTAAAGTTCATCACCCATCTCCCTGACTCGGAGTTAAAGTGTGAAGTACCATGGGCATAGCAATCTTTTGCCGCCATGTCATACTATATATTCTGTGATTAGGTATCTTTTAAGATAGGTTTTACTCCCTCTCTCTTCTTCCCAGCATTTTTAGAAGGGTAGACCGTCCAACCTATAGCTTTCAAAGTTCAGCTAACAACCCAAGAAAATATTATGAGACGGAAAATCGCAAAGAATGGGAAAGTGGGGGGAGGAACATTTATGATTACCTTATATGTATTATTATAAAATAAATTAATCATATTTTTATGAATGAATTTATTTTATTTGATAATGAAATTTTATATTTTTAAGATGTTTGGGAAAGGCAGTTACATTTCATGGAATTTTTTATAATGTTAAGTTAACAAAGAGAAGGGGGGTAAGGGCCCATTCCCGAGGAGGATCAATGGATGAAATTTTACAATAAAGGATGATTATATTTGAGACTGCAATAACAATAAGTCTCCACCTTTTTTAAAATTTGGTACCCATTTATAAATCCGTGCTTTCCTTCTCCCCCTCCTAGCGCGGATTGTAGACAGGCGAGAATTTAGGGGGCGATCTCCCGCTTCAATGAAAATGTAACATTGAAAAGATACAAGGTAAAGGTCCAATGAGGTATCATTTTCAAAAATCAAGTCATTAATCGCCACCCTTGAATGACCTCTAAATCCGCCCCGGGTGGTAGAGATGCCATTCAGTTCTTGTCTCATCTGCAGGCACGTGCCAACAGGGGGTGGGCATTTTTTGCCCCCCCCCCCCTCCCACTATTGAGGAATACTATTAAAATGTTAACTTAAAAAACATCATTAAACATTGCCACTAATCTATCAAAGCTGAAAGAATTTTGGATTCTAATTTCATTTTCTGTCAATAAATGTCAGCACCATATCGTCAATAATACTGCTGTACCAGTGCACCCTGGCATATCTATTGTTAAAAAAATTAGCGTCTCTTTACCTGTATATTTTTTTTCAGTCTTTGTGAAGCCATCAATTTTAAAAGGTGGTGTTCTGCGAAGAGCAGATGTATCTGGCATTAACACGTGGAAATTGCCATTAGGTGTTGATTTTAGCTTCGTAACTTTAAATTAACTTAAATCGGTTTTATATGTAAAATGTTAAGAGTATGATATGCGGGGTTTTTTTTTAACAAATATTCCTCTCTTTGTAAAGGAGGGAGGGGGCGGCAGTACAGGCTGTGCCTAAGGGCGGCAATTTTATAAATCTGCCGCTACTTGAAATGCACTAACTTTAATTATTGTCTTTATTCAATTTATATTGTCTTGTTTAAAGCTAACTGCTTGATCATTTTTAGGGAACTGCTTTTCGTTCTCAAGTCCTCTTGTTTTGTAATTATGTTAATTCTTTTAGATCATGTTTAATTATATAACACATATTAACTTTTATTTTATTTTTAAAATATTATTATGAATGTGGAGGGTTGAATAAATTATCTATGATTCATTTGATTCCTGTTTGCTGATGGGTCTTTACTTTTTATTTCTGGTCCTTAAATTTCAGGTAAAGAAATGTGCACAAACTCTGTTAAAAACAAATATTTCAATTAAAAGTTTTGTATAATAACAAATAGAATATAATATTTAATGATTTATTTTTGAGCTTCCAAAAATGCTACAAAATTACATTGTAAGATTAACAAATGATTTATGTGAACACATATATTGAACTGGCATTCATTCTACGTATTTGTACCATAGAACATTTTTTTCAACAATATGGAATCCAGAAATTATTATTTTTGAGCTTTCTGCTGCTGCTCCTAGGCAAGAGCTTTGGCAAGTGCTTTGTGTGCCTACTCAGAAATCCACCATCGTGCATTATGATTTTCAGTTTTAAAAATATAAAACACGGATATTATGTCGGTGGAATATTCAAAACAGGATCGTGAATGCATAAATTAAAAAGTATGTTAATTAGATACAATATCTTAACGATGTTTCCAGTTATGAGTCTAATGTGATTAACAATTTAATTTTATATCTCAACCTTTAAGGTAAAAGTGTAGAACAGCAGTAATACATTTCGAATATATATTACAAATCATCTTATTAAAAAGTTAATGATTATAAAAATTCAGAATGTTTCTGTATATTTAAAAAATTACTACTGCAAAATTTAGTGCTTAAAGTTTATATTTTAAATGAGTGTATTTTTCTCATTAGCCTAAAAAATAAAATTATTTCAATGTCTGTATATTTCATAAACAAACGTGTTTATTGTAGATACTGTATGAAATTCAAATGATAATACAGTAGCAGTCAGTCACATAGATTTGGATAATCGAAGGCATGAGAAAAAAAGAGCAAAAAAATGTAATAAAAATAGGGGCAGCTTAATATATATACTGAGCATTGTATAAACAATATTATTAACTATAATTTATTATTTAGGATCAAACTTGCCCTATTGGTTCACTTCCATTGCTGTAATATTCTTGATAGCATGTTTTATCTCAGCAAGCTGCTTACTTCGAACTTTTATCAAAAGATCTTCGATGCATATAAAGTCATTACCAACAAATGCCTAGAAGCCAAATTAAAGGGACTGGTAAGTGTAGGTCATATTTAATTAGAAGTTTAAGAGAATTTTATTACCAAAAACTGCTGTACTACTTAATTGCTTTATCGTAATAACTTACCAGTCGACGTAGCTAGCCTCAGAAGCATAGGTGAGGGACTATAGTCACACTCTCAATGCTCCACGTTTAGCATTAATTTATAATTTTTGTTTTTTACAGTTGGCTAAATTATTCTAGGAAAGGCTAAGCCACCCCTAAACCTCCCTTAGTCACACCAATAGATTTATCATAAATTTAGTGTGAAAAAGATATATATATATATGTGTGTGTATTTTTTTTTTTGAAAACACATTAATAGAATAAATATATAGAAAAAGCTTTTAAATGATAAAAAACACAACACTGTGCAATATGAAATATAACACCATTGTGAAACTGTGCATGATGCTGCATAACCCCAAACACATAAAATAATTTTACTTATATGTTGGACGATATATGATAATCCAAAGTGTGTTCCTGCAGGTTTTTGAAAACCAACATATTAAATTATTAGAGCAAAGCAAATAGGATACAAAAATGAAAAGTCAAGCCAGCCAAACAAAGAATTGAGTAAGGACCAATGGAATGAAGTGTTTGAAACACCCTACAGGCTCTTTTTCAAGGGGGATTGCCCATAGGATATTTCCATATATGGCATGTTTCTGAAGGAAGTATTCTTGACAGCAGATACCTCCTGATATGCCAATATACAACGTTATAAATTATACGACATGGATATAATAAACGGAATAGAAATTGGATTGAAGAGATATAAATATACACTGACACACGACAACAGGTAAAAGAAAACCTTCGCTCAGCACAGGCTACTCAAACTTCTTTGGCTCCCCAACCCCCGCCTTAATTTACGGGAACAAGTTTTTCCACTACAGCGTGTTGCTTAGCGCGCCCTACAGTAACAGATTCAGATACTATATTTCAAATTATTGTAATGTCAATTATACTCGAATACCCCTCTCAATATGTAGGAAATACTACATATTGAGAGAAGTTTGTAGGAAATACTACATATTTTCCTACATATTGAGAGGGGGATTCGAGTATAATCGATGTTACAATAATTTGGAATATAGTATCTGAATCTGTTACTGGAGGGCATGGTTATCTATTTTTATTCTTCTTGGTAGCGGGGGCAATGGTGGATCCTGGCGTTTCCGCTGTTTTCGTTCTATTATGGCTAGATCCGAAGGTGTCCGCTATGATTGTGACAGTGTCTTCATCTCCAGGTTCTGCCCGTAAGTCCACGTCTGAAGAATCGCTTACGTTTTCAATCATATTTTTCTTCCTAAAGTTTGCTTTAGGTCTGTCTTTACAGATGCTCATCTGCCTCTTTTTCTTCTTGGGGCTTTCCAACTACCCTAGCGAGGTCACTTAGATGGGGACAGGGGCAGTAGTTTCCTTTGTGATAGATTCTCTTTCTTCTTCTTCTTTTGTGGGATCCTGGTCGATCAGCCTCGGACATTCCGATTTAAGGTGTCCGCCACCCTGGCACAAAAAGCAACGCCTCTTGATCCCTTGGCAATGGACCTTAACGCAGGAAGGTCCAATACAGATGACTTCAGGGATATCCTTTTTGATGATGACTCTCAGCTTCCGGGTGCCACAATATAGCAGTGGGCAAATCATTATTCCATTTTTTGTCAACTACTTTGGATGTTATCTCACCATACTTGCTGATTTCATCGATGATCAATTTGTCCAGATATTGGTGCAGAAAGTTTCGCACGCGGACCCAAACTGCTTGGTCATCAGCAGGGTAGACGCAGTAATGCTCCTTCCCAATCGTGATGCCTCTAAAAGCAAACTTGTCAACAAGATTGCCATTGGTCACAGTTGAACGAAATTTTGATCGCGTCAGCTGCTGCCGGCATTCTAATCCTTCTGGGTCCCCAATCTCATTAAAAATCGCTTTAAATACCTCGGAGGAGTGTGGAGCATTCCCTTCAAAATCGATAATGACTGTCAGGTCTTGCTTCAATGTAGATTCGGTCATGTTCGCAAACACGTCTGTACTCCCCAAGATCAGAACTTCGAATGAGAAACATGCCATATATGGAAACATCCTATGGACGATTCCCCTTGAAAAAGAGCCTGTAGGGTGTATCAAATGCTTCATTCCATTGATCCTTACTCAGTTCTTTGTTTAGTTGGCTTGGCTTTTCATTTTTGTATTCTATTTGCTTTGCTCTAATAACTTAATCTGTTAGTTTTCAAAAATGTGCAAGAACCCGCTTTGGATTACCATATATCATCCAGCATGGGTAATAGAAGTTATCTAGCCTAACTTTCAGTGTTTTAAATATATATGTATTAGCAGATAATAGATGTTGAAGAATTTTATGAAGAAATCAAACAGTTCTTCATAAAATTCTTCAACATCTATTATATTTATACATATATATATATATATATATATTAAAAACACTTTAAGTTGAAACATGGAGAACAATGAAAAACATTGAAAAATACACAAAATACGATGAAGATGTTGAGGAATTTTATGAAGAAATCAAACAGTTACACGCCAAACGGAAACAACACATCAAGCTCATCATGGGGGATTTCAATGCAAGAATTGGACAACAGGAACAAGGAGAGACATCGCTTGGTAAATACGGATATGGGGAAAGGAATGAACGTGGCGATCAACTCATCGAATTTGCAGAAGGTGAAAGTCTTAGCATCATGAATTCATTTTTTAAGAAGAAACCGCAAAGAAAATGGACATGGAAACAGCCAAATGGGGTAACCAGCGAAATTGACTATATCTTGGCAAACAAGAAATCAATTATTGAAG
>QLNU02015360.1:65234809-65252390 GCA_006491805.2 Dysdera silvatica
TAAAATGAGTTAAATAATTCTTACCTTAAAATGAAAACGTATTTAATGCTTCTTTCATACACATTCATGCTTTTGTAGAAAAATTTCTAACATCCTGCTGCACAACAAATGGCGGTGTTGATTCATCATAAAAGTGTTAGCACCCCTGTGGGAAATTTGCAAGGTCTGGATTTCTGGTAATCAAATGAGCAGGAAAAACGTGACAAGTACTACTACTATTAAACAATACAATGTATTCAAAGACAATTGGGGCCTGTTCATAGCCTAGCAGTTTCGCACTGTATGGGGCAACCAGACACAGATATGTGTGCTTAGGAAAACTCTTTATTAGGAAGTTTAAAGTCCCTTAGACATGCCTTATTCTGTTTGTTTGCCATTTATCTTAAAACCGTATTGTATTCCCACAATATTAGGGAAACCGATGTCACTGACGTGACCGTTCAATTTTTTTTGTTTTGGTAGTTAAAAATTTTGTTATATAGAAACACTTTCATATGTAATGACCATGGGGATTTACCAAAACTTCGCTATATAGAAAATTTTGCTATGTGGAAGTTCGTTATATGGAGGCTGTGACTGCCTGTCTATCTATCGATAGGCAGAGAGAGAAAAAATATTGGTGAACTATTCCAAGTAGATTGTATCTCAATAGATGACAAAAATCAAATTAAATAGCATTTTACATTTGGCGTATTGACAATTTAGAAATAAAATGTTAGCATGTAATATGGAAAATGTCTCCTCCCATTATAGTCTATATTACATTATGCAGTAGAACTCTGATTATCTGAACTTCACTTAACTGAAATCAGAGTTAACCAAAATGACCTGTTCCACTTATTTTTATAATTTTTTTAGTAGACACTCATTCAACATTTTTGGCAAAAAAAAAAAGCCCATATTTGTTGTCTAGTGCATTCCGGCCTTAAGAGAAATCAATATAAATTATAGATATCAGATATATACAGAAATATGTGTATACTTTATATACGTTGAATATACGCAAAGATGTCATTATTTCCAAAGCATCGAATATCTGAACATATATTTCATGACATTTTTTACTATCAATGTTTAAAAATATGTAATTAAATGTGTTTATGCATAACGATGCAGTTTCTTTGCACTCAAATTTGAATTTCCGGAGTATCCGAAATTTTGCTTATTCGAAATAGGGTCTGTCTCCCATCCTTTTTTTTTCTGTAACTTTATTTTGGGTGGTTAATGAACATAATAATAATAGTACATACAAATGAACATGGTAAAGCAAGTAGACTAGGATTTTGATTTTATAAAGTAGACATGGTTCATAATCACCTGGGCAGCAATGGGTAAAGACGAGAGTCTGATAGAGCCCATGCTGCCCGAGAGTAAGACTTAGACTGTAACAAACTCTAAACAAAATGCCACACAAAAATAATAATAAAGCAACAGCAGTAATATACAGATGCACCAGTGTTTCAGAGTGTTTATTACAAGTTGTCTAATAAAGGCAGATTTGATTGGTTAGAGAAACTCAAATTTTGATTAGTAATTAATGTGTAATAAGGAATTTCTGCACACCATTCTTGAATTTTAAACAAGAGGTAATGGATTTAGTTGATTGTGGAAGAGAGTTCCATATTTTTGGACCAGCATATCCCATTTTTCTGCAAGCAAGACCAATTCTTGTACGATAAGGTCTATAGTTAGCGCTAGATGAGGTTGGATAAAGATGTTGTGGTAATTGAATATCGATATAGAAAGAACCAGTGTTATGCCTAAGATTGTTGAACATTTATTAGAGCAAGTTTGTAGTTCAATAATTTGTCTATTGGTAATATATTGTATTTGTACATTATTTCGGAGTTAGAGAGCGGTGACGTAAGTTTTAGTTTTATTAGCTTGAGAAATTTATTTTATAGTGTTTGAAATCTTCGTATATTGATTTTTGTAGTGAATCCCCATATTAAATGACAGTAGAAAACGTGAGAAAAGAAAAAAGAATAATACATGTCAATAAGTTTATTAATAGGGAGAAAATAGCTTATTCTATACACCAGGGGTTTTCAACCCATGGTCCGCCAGCTCATGAAAAAATACAACTTGTTTCACACAAAAATAACATCCCTGCTCCCTTTGAATCTGAAATAAACATTGTATTTTATTCTGTTGGCATTTTCATATTTCATAATAAATATTTTAAAACACTATAGAACCAAAGTAACATGCGGTTTTCCCCCTCAATCATCTTTTACTTTAGATTGCTAGTATATATGGCCATTAGGTGTAGTTTTATTGATTTGCAGTGCAACAGTGATTTAAAAAAAATTCATCTTAGGACTCATCAAATTCTATTCTAAATATGCTGATATGAACATCTTCCCCACTATCTGACTGCATGCTCTGAAAACGTTACTGTTCTTGAGCACTTATGTTTATGCATAGGCTGACATAGAAACTTCATAAGGGGGTTACAGGCTTACGATGTGGGGGTTATAGAGTTATACCTCCATATTTCATATATATATATACACACACACACAAAATTTCATTACAGTGGAATTACAACCCTCACCCCCATGTATCAATGCGTCCAAAATCTGTTTTCAAAAATGAAATTGATAAAAAAAATTTGGAAACAGAAAGCTGGACAATATTAAAAATAAGACCTGATATTGATAGGATTATTGAAAATAAGCAGTGACAAAAATCTCGCTAAAAGGTTTGATTTCGCTTTACATATTAATAACTAAACGAATTGTAAATGTATTTTGCTTCCATACGTATTTTACATTGTAATATATATATATTTAGTCCCAGAAGCGGATCCAGAATATATTTTTGGGTGAGCATGCAAAACTAATATAGGGACTTAAGGAAAAACTATCAACAAAGGCTGATCCAGGGAGGGGGGGTAGAACCCATCAAGCCGCATTTGTTTAGTCCTAATATTGTTGATACAGTAGTGCGGCCCGCGGGCCTACAAGAATAAGCAAAATTGGCCCTTGGACTGAAAAAGGTTGAAGACCCTTGTTATACATGACACCGATATTTCTGCTGACCATAGAGCAAGTATTGTTTATGTGATCATCCCATTTTAAGTTGGACTGCAACGTAACACCTAAAAATTTAGTTTCACTAGACAGCTGCACAGAGTCATTTCCGGTTATATTGGGTGAGCATTGGGAGCTGTTATGTATGTTTTTGGAATTAGTAAATAATAGACATTTAGTTTTATTAGTATTGAGTGTTAGGTGGTTATTGGAAAAATAACGAAGTGAAAATAAATAGATAGTATTCTGGTTAACAGGAGTTTTAATGTAAATAAAAATATACTCAATTGTATGCAAATCTTCGTTTAAATTTTAAAAAAATTTAAAACTTTGGGTTTTTTCCAACAATTAATATAATGCTCTTTTTCCCCCAGATAATGTGAAGAAAAGGAGGATTCCAATTTACTCCTCATAAGAAGAATATGATCGGACATTGACTAGAGTATTGAAAAATATTCAGCTAATAGCCTTTTAGGAGAATAATCACGTTGGAGAACAAGGACCATCATTTATATTTCTACAGCTTCAAGTCCCAAAACAAGCGATTTAAGTGACTAACTGTGATTTATAAGAGTTGAACTTTTAACTCAAACTAAATTATATTGCAAAAGCATGTGGTGCTTTTTATGAACATAGAATTTGTATTTAATTTTGTATTGTTAAATATAAAAATGTAAATAAAATATTAATTAGTTTATTTCTCCTAATTATTTTGATTGACAAACAAATATAGGAAAAAGACTATCAATGGTATTAACAATGATTGTTTATTTATTAGTTTTGAAACCAAAGACCTCAAAATAGATCATAAGAGAGTGAAGGTTCATATATAATACACAAGCAATGACACAAAATTTTCAATTTCTGAATAAATACCAATTAATAATAAGCACCAATACCATATACACCAATTGATGTTATAGCACTTGGTGTATTGTAACATCATAAAACTTTTACTTCTAATCAATATAGCTCATACTTTTTAAGTTATCACAACAAATTCATGTAAATAATTCATTTGTATAGGGTTATTTATATGAGATGGTTTAAAATATTCATCTGTACAGTTACCTAACATGATTTTTAAAACATATTTCCAGTATCCAGACATTACGTGTTTTGATTTTAGCTCTTTTTGGTGTAAGATGAAAATTTTACCTGCTGTGCTACACATCAGAAGGTATTCTGTAACAACAATTTTTCCATTTGTACATTTATTCTAAAAATATTTGGCAATGCATGCAAAAATTTATATATGTGTTTAGGTAAGTGAAATGAAAGTATAAAAGTAAAATATTTTAAGTAAGAATCTGTATAGATATTGAATGCGCAAATGGAATTTGCATAACATAGTTCCCCTTTGAACAGTATAAAAATCAGTTTACTTCTCCAGTCATTTAAATTGACACATCTTCACCTTATTTAAATAAAATCCAAGATTGCTATTATTTTCAATAAACAGAAGAAATTAGATGAATAGAAATTTGGTAACTCAATGTTGAACTGTTAGAAGTGATAGGTTGGTGGAGTGTGAATTCTTGCATAATAAACTGCCTCAGGAAATGCCATATTAGAATGTGGGCACAGTAACCTTTTCTTGGGTATTAATTACCTAGCTTTGACTCATTTTTCAGAGTTAACTCTTTTACTCCCAACATGAGGGACTCTTTAGATAAAAACATTTAGCAGGCAACTAAGATTTTAGTTTCAAGATTAAATAAAATATAAATTTTGATTTAACCCTTAACTGACATAACAGGATATCTTACGAATGGTATTGTTGATTCACTACCCTTATCAAAATATACTATGATGACTATGACTTACATCAAGATAATTTATCTTAGACATCACTGAATCTAATGTGATGACAAACTTCCAACTCAAGCCTTATGTTGCACTACACTCAATACCAATAAATAGCATCTGTAAGGCATCACTATTCATTCATCAAAGTCTTCAGCATAGCTTGCTTACTACTCCCACTTCACCAGAGGGTATTTCAGTAGTGGCAGCACGAATTGGAGGTAAAAAACCCTTCCTGATATACACAATCTATGTACAACCGAATTCTAAATTTACATCTATCCAGCTGACAAACCTCTTCTGCTCTTCTCACTCGAATCTCCTAATTATGATCACGGAGACTTTAATGCACAACACCTGATCTGGAGAGATGCGCAGGTGGACAGAAGAGGTAGAAATATCTTTCAATTCATTTGTGATTCTAATGTAGTGATATTAAATAATGGATCTCACACTGACTTTCATCCTAGATACAGCTCAGCACTCGACTTAACCTTTGCTTTTTAATAGCTAGCTGCCATATCAACATGGAGTGTAAGTCCTGACTTTTTGGGCAGTGACCATCTCATTATAACAATCTACGGCATCTTTCCTACCTCTACTCCAAACGTTCGCAGATATACAAACTGGAAAATATTTGTTGATGAATTCTCAAAAGAAAAAACTAGCTCGATCCAAAGAACTACTCTATATTGGACAGTTTATTCATACGGTTTCTCAAAACTGCAACTCGCCTAACAGCTCCAGGCTGTTTTCGAAATCCTGCAACTCTAAACAAACTCCTAGCTCACCAACGTCAACTCAGGAACAAAATAGTATGACATGAGTCAATCAGTGATGCCATTGAGCTGAGGAGTGTCTGCTCAGTTTAAGCGTTTCATTAAGACCAGCAAGAGGAATTCCTGGAGAAACTTTTGCGACCAATCAAATAAACACACTCCAGATGGCAAGGTTTGGAGGAAGATAAAGGGAATATCAACACCCGCCATACCAAAATACCCCGGTTCACTCTAGTGTGTGAGGAAGACTCACAAAAGAAAGCAGCAGACAAGTTTCCACAATATTACAATAGACATCAAATCAAACAACAATATCAATCAACGTTTATTGGCATAGTGATACCAGCGCCGATGTTATGGTGAAACGTTCGAAAGAAAATAAATATTTCTGCCTTTGGTGGGACTTGAACCCACAACCTTCCACTTGCCAGGCGGAGGCTCTACCCACTGAGCTACGAATGACAATATATAATCTCTTTACGAACATATGTAAATTGTTGCCAGTTATTTCGCAGAATGATGTAGTACATAGACTACTATTTAAACCAAATTGCAAAGAGACTGGTATTAAATTGATCGAAATGCACGTTGCAGCACAAAAAATCAAACACTACGCAGATTAAATCAAACAATATCAATCAACGTTTATTGGCGTAGTGATACCTCTAGTAGTGATTAATCTGCGTAGTGTTCGATTTATATAAATACATATGCTGCAACGTGCATTTCGATCAATTTAATACCAGTCTCTTTGCAATTTGGTTTAAATAGTAGTCCATGTACTACACCATTCTGCGAAATAACTGGCAACAATATATATACGTTCGTAAAGAGATTATATATTGTCCTTCGTAGCTCAGTGGGTAGAGCCTCCGCCCGGCAAGTGGAAGGTCGTGGGTTCAGGTCCCACCGAAGGCAGAAATATTTATTTTCTTTCGAACGTTTCACCATCTAATCACGCCATACCATCGGCGTTGGTATCACTACGCCAATAAACGTTGATTGACATTGTTGTTTGATTTAATCTGCGTAGTGTTCGATTTATATAAAATACAATAGACACTCAGACTCCACACACACACCGCATTCACTTTGCTCTCCTCAACTAGCCCTTCCTAAGTACTCGTCTTCTTATCTCAAAATTAACTCCAACTTCACCATGACAGAACTTCAATCCTCTATCCAAAAAAGTAATAGAAACAGTGCTGTGGATCTGGATGGAATACCAAACAGTGCCTTCACTTCTCTTCCACCCGTTTTTCTTCCAACACTTCACTCGTTTTACAGTAACATATGGAATCAACATGTTTTTCTTAATGAGTGGAAAAGTTCCTACATCATACTAATCATTAAACCTTTTAAACCTGCCAATGTTGTCTCTTCCTATCGCCCAATCTGTCTTACCTCTTGTTCACTGAAAATTCTAGAGTGTATGATAAGTGATCGCTTGCAACATTTTCTGAACATAAATTTCTACCTGATTGCATGACAGGCTATTTGAGAAACAGAAGCACAGACTGGAACCTAATCGATCTGACTTCTTCACTTCACAATAATGAAAACCTCGGTCTTCACTCAGCAGCCATCTTGTTTGTAGATCTGGAGGTAGCCTTCGATTCGGCCTCACATGTGGCCATCCTACAAAAATTAGCTTATATGGGCATAGATGGAAACATGTATGCTTTCATTAAATCTTTCCTCACAAATCATCAAACCCAAGTTAAACTTGGTAATACCCTCTCTTCGAAAGTTGTGTTAAGAAGAAGAGTACCACAAGGAGGAGTTTTAAGTCCCCTACTATTCAACATTTTACTTGCAGGCCTAATGAAGCACTTCACTACTGAAATCAATATTTCCATTTTTGCCGATGACCTTGCCATCTGGAGCTCATCGTGCAACATCCACACACTCCAGACAAAACTGCAAGAGGTGGCCAATACACTTCAGCTATTTTGCGAAAAATGGGAACTGACAATTTCTTCTACCAAAATAGTAATGTTGCCCATAACAAAAAGAGCAACCATTCCAAACCAAATCTCTATCATCATGAATAATAATTTCATTAACAACGTCACACATCATCGTTTTCTGAGTATCACCTTCAACACTCAACTTAACTGGAAAAAACACATTGAAAACATCAATTTCTCAATCAATAGGCTGAATATGATGAAATGTCTAGCGGGAAAATCATGGGGGCATCATCGCAAAGACTTCTCCATTTCTATAAATCTCTTCTTCTTTCGAAAATACTGTATGGATCCATGGCATTTGTTTTCTGCTCCAGCACGCTTGAGAAAATTCAATCTAAAGCACTCTGCATTTGCTTGGGAGTTCCTGCTTCCACCCATCTGGGCTCCCTGAGAGCCGAAGCATCAATTGCAACCATCGAAAAGCAATAACTCTCACCATTCTTCTCACAAAAATGGTTTACTTGCACCATTCCATAAAATACACAAAAAGCCTTCACTCCAGACTCGACACTAACAACTACGCAACGTTCTACAGAAATTCACAGCTACTGTCAGAAATATATCAAACAACTTTCATCAATCTACCATACTGGTTACCAGAGGCTCCAAAAGTCATCATCAAGCTAAATGAGTACCTAAACGGGACTCTATTAGCACTGACGCTCTACAAGCATACATAAATGATGCCATACAGGCTCTACAACTCCCAAAATTCAGAATATTTACAGATGGCTCTTTTGATGCAATTCGTAAAAAAGGAGGTGCTGCAGTATACATTCCATCAAATAACATATCTTTTAAATTTCATCTCATGGACCGCTTCTCTTCCACCGAAGTGGAATTAATTAGACTTTACGAAGCCGTCAACTGGATTTCAAAAAATTGTAATGAAGACTCAGTTATTTTCTGTGATTCCCAACCTGCCCTCTTCAGTCTTCTGTCACATCCTTCAAAATGGATCTGCATTGCAATAGTGCAACACATAATCTTTTTCACCTCACAGTGTCATCGAAGTAACCATAAAATTACATTTTTTTTTTTGGATTCCTGGATATGGTGGACATCCAGGTAATGACTTTGCTGATCTACATGACCGCAGTGCACTACGCACCTCGGAACAATGCAAAAAACAGTTCTTACATGAAATAAGTCTATCAAGCTACACCAGCAGGATAAAAGCTGCAATAACACAAGACAAAGTGCAAACACTAACACAGAGGATCGCAGGGCATCACTGAGCACTTTACTCAGTCAAAGACAAGTCTGCCTTCCTATACAAGAAAGCCCCACGACACATCTGCACACGCTTTCATCGTTACAGAGCAGGCACCTTCCTCACTAATAAACATCTATACCACATTGGAAAAGCTCCACCTCTTCTGTGGCAACAATGGACAACCGGAGAAATAGACACCGTGTCCCACCTATTACACTACAGTGTGCGCCCACTACTAAGAAACGACCTCTTCCAGGAACTTCAAGACATGGGTCTCACCACACCTCCAAATATTCAGGGCCTGTTTGATTCTCACTGGTCTCCTTATACAATGTTGCAAGTGCTGAAGGCAGTCTGCCATTTATTCATGCACACTGGCCGCTGCATCTAGCTGCCTTCTTGCCTGTTTTATGTGGTTATTTGTGTACGTTCATGTTCATTTTTTTTTTACAAGCTTCCTGTACAGTCACTCAAATTCTCCTCATCATTCCAAACTTCATCATTCAACTAACCTGGAGCTCTCTTTCTACAGCAAGACTACAAGTCTCAAGATTCCATAGAGAACAGCCTTCTACGAACTTTTCTACTTTTGCTTTATATCCACAATCAGGTCTTTATAACTACCTCTCCCGGAAATACAGTGTTGCTAGTTCGGCCAACTTTTCCAAAAAATCTACAGATGCATGCACACACACACACACGTATTGTTCACTTTTCGCTTGCTGAATTTCTTGCTTGTCAAGAACTCCATTGATAGTAAATCTCGATCTTCTAACAATGTCAAGTAAAAAGAAGATAATATGTTTATCTGTGAATAACAAGAAAATTTTTTTGAAGAAAGTGGATACTTGTGTATTGACTAAGACTGAAATCGCCAAAAAATGTGGAATTCCAAAGAATTCCCAGAACAGGATTATCAAAGCCCAACAAAAGATTGCTGCTGCAAACGATGCTTGCAGCGGAGTAGTGCCTTCCCGAAAATTTTTCTGGGAAGCAAACTTTCTGAAGTTGGAGAAAGCAGTAGTTGATTGGCTGCGTAAAATTAGAAGTAAAAATATCCCCATCGATGAAAACCTCCTAAAGGAACAAGCCGATTTGTTTGCCTCGAAGATAGACATATAAGATTTCAAGGCATTAGATGGATGGTTGCAAAAATTTAAGTTGCAACATGGCCCGAGTTTCCTCAAAGTTTACAGAGATAGTGCAGCAGTGGATACTTGTACCACTAATGAGTGGAAAGAAAATAGACTAAAATCTATACTTCTTGAATACTCACCTGAAGGTGTTTTTAATGTGGACAAGAGCGGTTCGTTCTTTAAAATTCTATCAGACAAAACACTCATTTTTAAAGGTGATACATGCAGTGGTGGAAAAAGAACAAAACAAAGAATTGCAGTATTGTTTAGAGCCAATATTACCGGGTCAGAGAAGCTTCCATTTTCATTTATCAGAAGCTACAAAAAGCCACGATGCTTTAAGAATGTGAAAAAACTTCCCTCTGCATACTATGCAAATAAGAAAGCATGGATGACTGGTGAAATTTATGAGAAGTGGTTGAGAGAGTTAGTTCAATATTTCTCAGAAAAGAAACAAAAAATTTTTCTTGTAGTGGATGATAACTGCACTGCTCATGTTGAAGTCATTGGACTAAAGGCGATACGGATTGAGTTCCTTCTACCTAACATTACTTCGATTTTGCAATCCATAGATAAGGGTATTATTGTTTTAAACGAAAATACAGGTGGATGCTTTCGAAAAGGGTTATTTTGAGTTTGGAATTTGAAAAATGATACAAAATCAATGTACTTGAGAGACCCTCAAGTTCCTGAAGACTACTTTTAAGGACTTTCTGATTCTAGATGACAATGTACAAGCATGCAGAGAAGTAATATCAGATGATGAAATTGTCAATCAAGTATTGAATGAGAGTGCCAAAGAACAATCCGATGAGGACAGAGAATGTGCAGAGGCCATCTCAAGACCAACGATCAAGGAAGCCACAGAATGACTATCAGAAGCATTTTTTTTAAGCAGATAATTCCAAGATGCTTGCCAGTATTAATATGGAATCGTGTATTTTGCGATGTGTTGTTATGAAGAAAACAAAAATTACAGATTTTCTTTGAATATGTAACAAATAACGGTGTGCAAATTCAGAGCCATAGCAGGGCTAGAGCGATAGGGGCTGAGATCCTCTGGAAATGTAGTCACCTCCCACCCCCACTGGAAAATATTTTTTCTCAAAATAAAATATTGTAGAATTTTATTTAAAATTTTTATTTTGTATGAAAGTGCGCATAATGGAAATTATTCTTTAACGTTAAAAATGTATTCAACATAGCTTTCTACGGTAGATCCTGTGTATATGTTTTTTCAAGAAGGTTGGAATCTTCATATACCTTATAATAATGATAGGGGGGAAGTACAGAGAGGTATACTAAAATTTATAAGTTTTCAATGCAAAATTTACATTAAGAAATTTATTTATTAACGTTAAATATATTAGTCTGCTTATATATTTAGTATTATTAAGTACCTTACCTGTGGCAATAAATGTATGTGCATCCCATACGATGCTGCTATAAATAGTAAAAAAAAAAGTCGTTTGCATTAGTAAGAAAGCATTTTTATTACACCAGATACTCCACGTGAGTTACTATTTACAAAAAAATCAGCACAAACACTATAACTGGCATCTTAATATATGCCCGGAATCATTAAAGGTCTGAAAAGATGGCAATAAATTTACGCTCACCTAGCTTTCACGATACAATTACCACTTTGTGGGTCCTCCTTTTGCTTCATACACTTTGGCAACTTGTCTAGGCATTGATTTGACATAAGAACGACAAATTTCTTGTGGAATTTTGGCCCATGCTTTCTGAAGAACCGTCGTTAGCTGATGCTTTTTTCAGAGGAACTTTTTTCACACCTTTCTTGAGGACCCGCCACAGATCCTCGCTTGGGTTGAGGTCCGGAGAATTTGGGATCCAGTCAAGAACTTGGAGACGATGTTGGCGAAACCAAGCTGTCATTTTGCGTGCAGTATGCGGGTTAGCGAGATCTTGCTGGAAGATAGCATAGTGGGCGAAGGCGGTCAATGGAAGGTAGGTAATGCTCTTGTAAAATTTCTTGGTAGCGCTGTGCATTGTAAGTCCCAGCATACGGAAACAAATCACCAATGCCACAATAGCCAAAACACCCCACACTTGAACAATGCTTGGGAACTTTACTTCTTGTTTTACACAGTTTTTGGCGTGTCCTTCATTCGGCCGGCGGATGACTCTCCGCCCGATATTTCCATATAGGACTGGGAAGGGGGACTCGTCAGACCAGATCACCTTCCGCTATTGAGCTTCAGTCCAGGACATGTGGTCTCTAGCCCACGCAAACCGCTTTCTTTGCTGAACTGGCATCAACATAGGCTTTCGCTTACTCTTGTATGAGCCGTAGTCCATGTTACGTAATCTATTGCTAGAAATTCGTCGCGATACAGGTTAGTCTATACGTTGGCTCCATTGTTCTGAAGCTTCCACCTAAGTTTCAGATCGGTGTTTCGTGACAACGCGACCCAAAATTCAATCTTCCCTAGCAGTAGTTATAGGCAGGCGGTCTGCCGTTGCTACACCCATTCGTGATGAAACCGGTTTTGTCGTGATGTTTAAGAAATGTTCTGACGGTAGACTCGTTTAAACACAATTCGCGAGCAGTCTGACGCATAGCTGCTCCATTTTGTCGTTTCTGAAGGATCTTATTGCGCATCTGCAGTCCTAACCTTTCTCTTGCCAGTTTTTCGAGTTTTGAACAAAACAGAGACTACATGAGGTTTTATACTGCTCTTCATTTGCATATTGTTGACTGCACAAGATACAAAGCAGCAAAAATTTGCACGTTCAGCCGAGCAACATGTGCAGAGAGTTGGGTGCGCGTAAATTTATTGCCACCGTCTTTTCAGAGGTGTAATGATTCCAGGCATATATCAAGATGCCAGTTATAGTGTTTGTGCTGATTTTTGTGTAAACCATAGCTCAAGTGGAGTATTTGGTGTAATAAAAATGTTTTCTTACTAACGCAAAGGAGTCCTCTTTGTTTACTATTTATAACAGCGTCATATGCGGTGCGCGTACATTTATTGCCATGGGTAAGGTATATTAACAAAATACATCAAACATTTACAAAGTTTAAGCCCCCCCCCCATAACGAGTATTTAGCCATGAGCCTATGCAAATAGCATTTATCCTTTTTTTTAAGTCAATTCCTATTTACAAACTTTTTTTACAGTCCCTACTGGTTCGTAAAAACAAGAGTCCACTGTATTTTCATGGTGTTTTTAAATTAAAAAATTAAAGTTCTAAAGTTTTACTAAAGAAACATATTGTGCATGTCGGGAGATCACTGATTTTATCATATTACACTGGTTTCCATAAATTAAGCAACAAATGGAAAAAACGTGATAATTTGGCCAAATGTAGTTCAGAATGCACGGAATTTGCGTATGTTACTGGAAAAGGCATGTAGCATCGATATACAGGATGCAAACGAGTGGCGCTGGTGTCGATTTATGCAAATGCGAAAAAGCTTAAAACTAGCTGTTTTGCAGTGAGTCGCCAATTAATGTGCGATGGTGAATGAAAAGATTTCGAGATAGCCAATTTGTAAAAATGACGTCGAGACGTCATTTACCAGTAGAATTAGGTTACGCAGCTATACGCAGACTTGAAGCTAGTTAATGGCAGGCGGACGTTGCAAGATGGCTGAACATCGACAATTCTGTGGTCAGCAGAGTGTGGCAACAGTTCCGAACCAGGAATTCAGCCTCCCGAAGATACAGCGAAGGTAGGCCAAGGGTTATGACCTCCTCAGATGACCGATACTTGCGGCTTTCTGCAAGGCGAAACAGGATCGCTACTCCAACTCATCTCAGATCTGCGCTTGCTGCAGCTACAGGAAGGACTGTATCAGCTTCGACTGTACGCAGAAGGCTACATGAAGGAGGACTGTATGCTAGGCGACCAGTATTATACATGCTCTTAACTTCTCGCCACAGGAGGGAACGTTTGGTCATGTATACATGTGAACTGGACTCGAAATCAGTGGAGGTCCATACTTTTCACGGATGAGCCGAGATTTGCTTTGCAGAGTGATTCTCGATGAATTTTCATCTGGACAGAGGCTGGTACTCGATATCAGCCCTCTCTTATGCAGGAAAGAGACACATATGGTGGAGGTACTTTGCCTGTATAGGGAGGCGTAGCTTTAGGCGGACGTACTGCCCTCTATGTGTTGTCTCATGGCAACCTTAATGCTCAGAGGCATAGAGACAAGATTCTGAACCCCATCGTTCGATCGTATGTGGCCGCTATTGGCGATACATTTGTACTGCAGGCAGATAATGCCCGCCCTCACACAGCTTGTCTCGTGCAGCTGTACATTGAAGAGGAGACTATAGTCCAAATGTAATAGCCAGCATACTCTCCCAACCTGAATCCCACAGAGCATGTCTGGGATGCTCTAGGGAGGCGTGTTGTAGCCTTCACCCCCCCCTTCCTGGAACCCTGCAGGGATTTAGAATGTCTTTGCGCGAACAATGGGCATTGCTACCCACGGAGCTCATTGACAACATCATTAGCAGCATGGAACAACGCTGTCGGGCCTGTATTACTGTTTGAGGTAACCACATTTTGTATTGAGATACTTTTTACTATTTCATTGTGACACCTGTATTTCTGACTTTTTTTTATTTGTATAGCTTATACAAAATGTAAATGCTTTGTATCACATGTTCTTACATTTTTTAGTTACATATGGTATGATAAAGATTTTCACCAAATTTCATCCAAATTGGTTGTATATTTTATGAGTTACGTTTTTTCCATTTGTTGCTTAATTTATGGAAACCGGTGTAGTTACAATCAAACACAGGTGGGCCACTAAAATTTTGAAAACAGTTTCGATGGGCTTCAAGAATAGTCAACGGCTTCTCCATAAAAAAATTATACATTGGAAATAAAAGTTAACAAATCTTTCCACTCTAACAATTTGAACAATATAGATTTTTTCACCATTTGTCTTTGAATATATGTGTTTGAATGTCCTCTTGAACAGATCTATTTCATGTGGTCACAGTTCTGGTAACTTGGGCATCGTAGCTGACTCATAATTTTGCAGTGTTAAACATTCGAAGTTGGGATTTTTTCCAACTCACCTTTGCTTAACTTAAATTTACAGTCTGGTGTTTAGCTAAGTGGTAAAAAGCAGGAGATTACCACGTAATAGTTTGAAGTACGATTTAGAATTCACAGCTGCCTCTCTCCTTTTCTCTTACATGCACATACAATCTTCTTTGACGATCCTAGAGAGAGGCCATAGGGTGATTATAGCCACTCAAGAGACAGACACAGTTATACACACAATCTTCAATAATTCCTCTCTTAAAACCAGAGTATGTTAAAATACAAATATGACCGTTATTGCCAAAAACATTGAATGTCAACTAAAAAAATTTTAAAAAAAGTGAAGCAGCAGAACATTTCAGTTAATCAGAGTTTTACTGCAATAAAAATTGTAACTAAAATGTGCTATACAGAAATGAAGATTGGAAGACCAAAATTAAGGACTTTTGCCAGATTTTAGGGGAAAATACGGTCCTTTAAGAACAGAGAATTGTTTTCCAAAAATTTAAACACTTTTAAGTACAGTATGAACTCTTGCACGACGGGGAAACATCATTGTGACGTATGATTCGATTGGTTAGCATACATTCAGTCCAATAATACAAAAAGAAATTATGGATTGAGGGCATGGTTAACTGAAGAAAGGGGCTGGAAGTTGGAGTAATAAAAGAACAATGTTATATGCAAAAGTATAAGAATTTGGATCGCAAAAATTGCGTTTTGTGCAAATCTGTTCTGTAGCAAAAATTTTAAATTGGTACACGAATGTGATCCCCGCAATTTTAAAATTTTAAATATTGCAGATATAATAAGCCAATTTCTAGTGAAAAAATATGTTTAATAATATTAACAACTATAATTTTAATGTTATGCCATTTTATTATTAATCATGTATCAATATTAGTGTTTTCGTGAATGTTCATAACACAACACAATATAAATTATATTCAGACAGATTCAAATTTGCGGTTATAATTAGTATAAAAAGTCTCATAATTAGCTGCACACATTGTAATTGTTTCAATTTATTTGAAACATAACTTACAAATGTCTTTATTTGATTAATGTACAATTAACAGACTTACGTTGAAAATAATAAATACAGTTTCTTTTTTTAACAAATTTATTTTGGCAGAGACGTGAACACAAATTCAAGTATATATAAATACATTGTTTTAAATTGTCAAAAATTAGAAATTTAATTCATGTTTGCCTGAAAGACGGTCTGACAAAGCCTGTGCCACCCAGGATACATTCACAACTAAAGTTTTCTGTGACAAGGGTAAGCCCCGTGGGAAGACATCATTGTGCAGATACAAATATTTAGATAAGATTTGAATCAAGGAGTTCTCGAAGCAAGGACTTAATTTGGAATAGGAATTTGTTACCTTAATATCAGATGATAATTGATTCCATAATTTAGGACCTGAGAAACTTAATCTAAATTTATTTTATTAGACAAATTTATTTTCAAAGTATAATATTAAAGGCATACAAATTACAAACAATAAAAATATTTTAATATTGTTAATGCATTATTTAAATATATTTATTACTATTATTATTACAAATGTCAGGCATTTGGCATTCAGTCATTAGCCTTGTCTTCATTAACATCATATGACTGAAGTGCTCAGCTCTCATTTAGAAAACAGTATTACAATATGATTTTAATAAAATATAATAACTATACAAAATCTGAGGTGGAATCTAATGTTACACGTTCCCAGAAATAAATTGCTTTGGCATACAGTCTTCTGGAATTTCAGGGTATGGTAAATCTCCAAATGTGTTCCATATTCTGTATTCGGTCGAATGAACTGTTTGTTCTAAAAACAATAATAATTTACAAAACGTTCTTATTGTATACAGTAAAATCCGCCATTAGCGGACACTCGTTGGCAAAGAAATTTGTCCATAAAAAAGGGATGGTTGTAAAAGAGGGGTGTCATTTTGAAGTAATTGAAATATTTCATCTCAAATATTTAAATACGTCATTTCAAAACATATACATTTTTAAGCACATACGACAAGGTAACTGAAATAAGCATTTGTTGAATAAAACAAGTAAATTTACAAAAAAAATTTAAATACTAAACTTTATTTACCTTGTAAAAAAATGATCCATTGGTTTTTGGTGGGTTTTACCACCACCCTCGGGAAATAAAGCCTTCTGACTGGTTTGGCCACTCCTTGTCACCTGACGTGACAAACAGTAGGCAAACAGATTTCTGTTAAAAGATGCTTGCTGCTTCAATGTGCTTTGTGTTCATGTGTCATTCTTTATTTCTAAATCGTAAAATTCGATAAAAACCTGGTACATCCAAGTCAACTGGGTTATTCTTTCTACTTTGAATTAAAGGTATGCATATAATTATTATTAATAAGTTAACCCTTTGGTGCATTGTACATTATTAAACTGTTTTGAGATTGTTTTAAATGAACTGCATTGCCATACGATCATGGTTAACCAATAAGTATGCTTTTTCATTAAATTTGTGTGGTGTCCATTTGGTATTCAAAGGAGAGGGGTTGAAATTTCATAACAGGAAAACTACAAATAAATCGAAGATGTTGAACAGTAGCCACAAAATGTGCA
>QLNU02015360.1:65252490-65262866 GCA_006491805.2 Dysdera silvatica
TAAAATTATTTAAATCCAATAGGGGTTTTTTAGTCATCTTTCCAACTCTAAACTAAAAAATTGAAGTGCCTTGACCATTTTGTATACTTTCTTTTATCTAATATAAAAAATGTTTAAAAAATAACTTTCGATGCTGTTGTAACAAACCTTAGCATGCAAATTTTAAAGCTCAACACTATTATCTGTGCCAAATTTGGGATGGATCCATTGAAAACTGTAGTTCAACAAGAAAAAAAGTACGTAAGAAAAGCAATCTAATGAATACATTTCGCAGATAAGCGCCTACTGTTGGTCACGTGGCAAACTAGCCAGACGGCTTTATTTCCCCGAGGGTAGTGGTTTTACCCACCAACCCATCTTGATGATGACTAATGCTAGGTATTTCGAAACAAGAGTGACCATATGAGCTCTACAAACTCAAGTGTAAAAAATATCAATGTGTTGTCAAATTTTTAACCACCCAATACACACAAATTTCTAACCGTGCGATTTTAACAGTTGTTTACACTAGCTTACACCACCCATGTGATATTATTCCAATTTTTTCCTAAGGACATCAAATTCTTTGTTAAGTGTTATTCTCTTAAATCAGCAAATCTGAGTCAATTGCCACTTTTCGTCAGTGAGAGTGGAAATTCACCTTAATTCTTATCATCCTTTTTAGTTGTTAGAAAAGTATCTAGTAAATGGCTAAAGTTTAAAAATATTGTGTTTGTACGGGGGTTCCAATCTAATGAATCATGAAAACAGTGTTTGTGTCCATACCTAAGGATGACTGCTAAGAAGGGATTTGAAATATATTATGGTAAATGAATTTCTGCTGGAGAAATTTTATCTGATTAGAAAAACAAGGTGTCTGTTACGAGAGGTTTTACTGTATTAAGGATTTTGAAAAATAATTTTAAACTTTTTAATCACATTAAAGTAATTAATATCAAAATAATTAAATATATGAAAGCATTTAGTTAAATAAATTTTACTCTTGCAATCAAAGTAAAATAAATTAATGTGACAAATTGCTAAAATTACAATATATTTTAAGGTGAAACAATACCTTACTAATTATACACAATAAATTACTTCCATTGTTTATAAATGTCCATAGCAGTGATTCCCACCCAGGGGATCCGAGACAAACAAGTTAAGATCGGCCACTGTGTAACAAGAATTTAAACCCTAAAATTCCCACAATAGAGTTTTTTTCCACAAAATAATTATTTTTATTATTTTCAAAGTTAAGCTCATTAATTTTAAAATAGCTGCAGTTATATCAAAATTAAAGAATGGTGTCAAGAAGTAGAGAGCTATCTAAATTTTAAGTTCCATAAACCATTAAAACTTCAACAACTAGTTTACTTAAATCCAAATGCTGTCATCAGTTTTCAGCAGAAAATTTAAAAACTGGTTTATGAGACCCAGATCCAGCTTACCACAGATATCAGGTATACAAGGCATGGGTGACAAACTAGTGAAAAATTATCTCTACCTATCTTAATTCTCACTTCTTAATTAATCTTGTTCCACAATTAATCTCACTTCTACTGTGCATTTGCTATGCTTGCTAAACAGTTTTTGACACCTGTTTTAATAAATGTGTTGTTAATATGAACAGATATTCTACTGTATAATTATTTTTTCCTTGATGAGGTAAGAAGCTATAAAAAATCTAGCAAGACTTCAAGGGCAACACAACTTGAACAAGATTGGAAATCACTGGGCTATGGGATAGAAAATGTGCATATCAGTCTACAAGATATACAGGGTGCTTCAATATTAATGAAACAAATTTGCAGGGCTGATAAAAAACACACAGGAACAAACATTTTTTATGATAGAATGCATGGCCACAAGTGAAGAAATTTCAGGCTACAGGGTGCTTTCAGATGTGCATATAAAAGTGGTGGTTTTCATATACAAGGTCATTAGTGACTTTGAATAGATTGGTATAGCAATGTGAAGAAGGTAGACATGAATTGACAGTCTTGATAATGGCCAGGAAATGCAAAGGTTTTACAGAGAGTGCTTCCCCAACAAGCTTGTTGCCGATCACAGAATGTTTTCTCGTTTGCAGCACTGTTTAAAAAGGGGATCATTCAGCGCTGCCATGAATGATACAGGTTATAGCAGAATTGTCAGAAAATATCACCCATGTCAGAAGAAATTCGACCTGAGGTAGAAAACACCCTGACACCCGCATAAGAGCTGTAGGCTATCAGACAGGGGTATCTCAAACTATGGCATGGCATGTTTTATACACTGAATGATTACATACATGCCATATGCAGTGTACATGCTTTGCAACCTGCAGATTTTTCTGCATGCATTGAATTCATATGCTGGTTCATGCAGCAAAGCGAAGTGGAACTGTCATTTTTGGTACACATACTATTCATGGATAGAGCCATGTTTACCTGTTCAATGCCCACAATGTGCACGTATGTGTCAGTCGTAATCTGCATGCAACATGACAACAGTCCTAGCAGTAATGGTTCACAGTCAATGTGTGGATGGGTATTGTTTACAACCATTTAATTGGCCCATATCTGTTAACATCTGGATGGGAGGATGTAGCTGATATTCCTGTAACAAGTCTTACCTGAATTGCAGCAGCATGTATCAGCAGCCATCTATCATAAAATGTGGTTCTAGAATGAGGACATGCCAGCTCATTTCAGTATTCCGGTGCATACTTATCTGCATGCTATATTTCAAGGCCAATGGATTGGCTGAGGAAGACCCATCACATGGCCTCCACAGTCATAAGATTTGTTGCCTCTGGATTTCTTTTTCTGGGGACATCTGCAGTCTCATATGAGCGTCACTCCCATTGCTTCCCATAAGAACTTAGCTGCCAGACTTCCTGTAGCTGCTGCAGCTGTCAGTAAAATGCCTGACATTTTCCAGAACATATGGGGATCTTTATGTCGATGATGCGTATATCGTAAGTGGCAGTAACAATTTCAGCAGCTGTTGTAACTGCAATTCATTGCAGCATTTAGTAATAAGTAATTAATGTTTATATATACATGGCTTTTCATTTAGACATTTATTTAATGTCTGCAATTTTTATTTCATTTGGCATGTCATCAGTTCTTGATGTTTTATCTTAATAAAAGCTTTGTTTTGATGTTGAGTGCCCATCCTGTTCTTGCACAGAGTAAGACTGTTGTGCGTGTGTGTGTGTGTAGAAACGGAAAGTGCCCTGCAGTGCATAACTTCTTCACTCACAACTATGCATTCTATAATGAAAAGTGTTCGTTTCGGTATGTTCCATCACCCCTGAAAGTTTGTTCCATTTGTTTTAAAACACCTTGTATACTTTATAAATTTATATATAATGAGCATAATGCATTTTGCTATATATATTTAGAATATTCACAAAATGTATTACATAATTACCTATATGAACTTTGGTTTTATGAGCAGGAGAAACCACTACTGATTTAGGATCTATGTTGCAACCACTGAGTGTCGTGTTTTTTTGTTGAAAATTTACCTGAATAAAGAAAGTAAAGTCCAAAACGAATACATATATATATATATATATATACACACACACATACATATATTTATTTTCTATATGTATAATATAATTAAAAATAACTTCTCTTAAATAAATGCTTAGTGGCAATATTATTTTTAATTTTTAAATTATCAAAGATTAATTAATTAAAAACTGAAATAATAATTATAGGTAAGTTTTTATCACTTAAAATACATGTATTTAATATTCAACTTAAAATTGCCTTACAAAATGAGTTATAAGCACAAAATATATGTACAGGGTGGACCATGTAAAGCTGATATTGTAAAATATCTAAAAAAAAATAAGTTTTACAAAAAAAAAAAATGTTTGAAACAAAAGTTGCTTGTCTTGAAGGGGAGAAAGTTTTTCATTATCCATGTTTTACTTGAGGGTCGTTTTCACGGTCATTTTAAGCTCAAAGTAATTTTTTTAAATGGGAACCCATATTTTTTATTCCTCGTAAAAAAATCCTCTTTTGTAGAAAGCATTTTTTTAATTTAACGCTTAGTTTCTGACATATTTAAAAAATAAGCTTGAATAAAGAAATTCATGCCATATCATAGAACACTAATTTAATATTTAAAAAATGAAAAAAATTAAGTATGCAGTAGTTGGGGAGGCATTGTACACACAAATAAATATGATTCGTTGATAAGTCATACAACTGAGTCAGGGTGTCTACTCACATTCTGTTTCAAACTTCCCCGACTTTTTCAGACCAAGTCTTAATCGATTTCCAGTCGCTAATTACAGTAAACAACACACAATGCATTAAAATTTGTGTAATAAAAATAAGTTTCTAAGACCATAAAATCCACTAACACAAACTCCAAAGCCATTTATAGCTCAATTACAGTGAATTTACAAATACAAAAGCTATTAAAAAATGCATTACTTTACATTAAAAACTTACATTAATTAAATATTTACAACATTTTTGTTCAGCCTTTTTGAGTTCATTATAAAAGAGTTTAACTATATAATCGCAAAGCTGATGCTTCATCTTCTATTTCATTTAAAATGTGTATGACTGTATATAACAAAAAGGAGATTGGTATGATAAAAATTCCTTACAGATTAAATAATTTAGCTAAAAACTTTTTTTTTCCAAGTTTTAGTTATATATTTGGCAAACATTTTCTTCTGAAAAATATATGGGCTTAATAATTTTATATAAATTATATTAGTTTTGGTGCAAAATGGTAACTTTTGGAAGAAGTTTAGTTAAAAGTATAAGTTTTTCAAAAATTAGTATACAATGTGATACAAAAGCACAGTTCAGAAGAATTATTAGCCATTCATTATAACAATGACTACTGACTGAATCAACTGACAAGAAGTGCTGTCTTTTTCAGATGCCTCCAAATGTCAGCCTGATGCCTACTGAGTGGAGAAAATGCACGGATAATCAACCGGACATAATTCATCCATCCTAGTATAAAATCAGCACACACCAAGCTCAATAAACTTTTTTTTTTTGCAAGCAGCCATATCTATGTAAGCAACACGTAAATTATTTTCCTTTTTCTCACTGGTGCACCTTCAGCATGCATTAACACTTTTGATTTTGCCCCCACTTTACCATATATGGGATACTTAATGGGGATCTTTTATAAATTAATTCAAATTAAACATTTTGTCTTCTTGTACAATGCAAGATTGAAGGTAAAGGCAATAAAATTTTAATATATTATATATATATAATTTGTAATTTAAATAATTTCATTAATGAATCCTTTTCAAGTTTTCTTTCTTATAGACCACGTTACAACAACTTCACAACAAAAATTTCATACCTGAATATACGAGTTTTTATGAATACAAAATGGATCATTGTAAGTCAGTAAAGGGCCTTCACAAAAGTCTACCTTTGCAGTGAGCACAACTTCTAATGATTTTGAAGAAAATTTTGTACCTAAATAAGGAAAAAATCTTTTTTACTTTATACACATACACACACGAGTTTATGAAAACTGCAACACCAGGAAGGAATTGTCCAATTCCATTGAAATATACAGGAAATACAAAGCAAGATATGACATACAAATAATTAAAAATGCAGTATAAATGTGCATGCCTGGACTCAACAGGGCCCTCTGAACGGTCATACACAGAGTATAAATAGAAGGCTGTAAAAGAGCCAGACAAGTATTATATCATTGCCATTGAGCTGCAAAATGTTCTATTGGGATCATTATGCATCGTCAATGTCAGAGGGTGCCACATCAGCAAAGGATAGAGACTGAACAGGGATGCATCATCAGCTGGTGGGAAGGAGGATTTCTGTAGCGAGATGTTATTGCTCATACAGGGAATAATGCCATGACAGCAATACAAGTGTGGATGCAGTGAACCAAAGAATACTGAATGAGTAAAAAATCTGGCAGTGGACCACAAAATGTGACAAATTATACTGGATGATACACATCACATCTGCATAGTAATGACGAACTGTACAACTTGTTCTTGAGTGTTAGCACAGCATTGGAGCATTACTACAGGCAGTGGTGGTTATAGACAAAAAAATTTGGGGGCACAAATTCCTGACTATATTCACAGGCACCGCTGGTGGCACCCATGCACGTAAGAAAGATAATAAAATCCAGCTTTATTTGGGAGGCATGGTCCCCCCCAGCTCTAGCCTAGAACCACCACTGCAGCAAATTATGTTATCTGCTTCGTTCACAAAGAGCCTGCTGTACAGAGGACTATGTGTATATATCCTTTTATGGAAGATATCTTTAACCCTAAACCATTGATACCTTCAGTTACAATGGGCAGATAAGTACAGACAATGGCATGAAGATTGACACCAGATCGTGTTTGCGGATGAGTACCAATGCACCCTGGACTACAATTGTGAGAGCTTATGCATTAAACGGTATTGTGATGAGTGCCATTTTCTGACATGTATTTTAGAGTGCCATATTGCATGAATGGTCAATGCGGTGGCATGGGTGCTATTGACGATTATAGGCAATCTTTGTGGCTATGAAATAAAGGTACCCTTAACAGCAACCACTACATCATTGAGGTTTTAGAAGGCAAAATTGTACCCTTCTCTCCAACACACTCCTAGTACCATATTTCAACAAGACAACATCCAACTATACGTTGCCTTAAATGTCCAAGCGTTCTTCATAGCACAGGAGACACTGCTTCTTCCTTAGCATGTTCATTCACCAGACATGTCACCAATTAAACATGTGTGGAATATGGTCACTTATTGACTGGGTCATTACTATTCTCCAGTAGTTACTACCAATGAAAGGTAAATTCAGACTGAAGAAGCCTGGCAGGCAATATTCCAGGCACACATCTAAACTACTTTTTTTTTCTATTCGACGCCCAGACGTTTAGAAGCTCTTATTGCTACTTGTGGCAGTTTCAGTAAATACTGATTTTGTGCCACCAAGACATTTTATATTTGTTTGCAAAATTAATCATGTCTTTGTAACACCATTCGTCAAATGTGGCATAAATATTGTTCTGATTTGACAATTCCTTCTTGGTATTTCAATTTTTATTAACATGGTTATCATCATCATATTCAACCATTATCTATCCACTGCTGGATGAAGGTCTCTCCAAATGCTTTCCACACAAGTCTATCCTGAGCAATTCGTTTCCACGTCACCCCAACCTGTTTTCTTATTTCATCCACCCATATAGTTCGTGGACGTTTTCTAGGTCTTCTGTGGTCTCTTGGAAATCAGGTGAGAATTTGCGTTGTCCATCGTGGATCAGTTCTTCTTGCGATATGCCCAGCCCACCGCCATTTCAGCCTTTTTACTTTGACAATAATATCCTTTACTCCAGATTTCCCTCTCATCCAAGTGTTTCTTTTTCGATCTCTCCTAGTTATTCCAAGCATGCACCTCTCCATGCTCCTTTGCGTTGTCTGTAACTTTCGTATTGCTCCAACTGTTAGACTCCATGTCTCTGATCCATAAGAGAGGACTGGCAATACACACTGGTTGAAGACCTTTCTTTTTAGACACAAAGGCAATTTCCCCTTCAGGATAAAACTGTTTCTTCCAAATGCACTCCAGCCAAGTTTAATATGTCTGTTGAGTTCTTTCATAATGTTGCCTTCTATTGAAATCAGTTGACCAAGGTAAACATGAGTATATACACCTAAGAGCTAAATCATTAAACCCACTTACCTAATAACGTGTAGGTCCACCTTTGGAGCATAAAAGAGCCTGAACATTACTTGTGAACAATAACAATAGAACCACTCTTCCACCATAACACTTCCACCACCATCTTGCTTCTTTCTAGCAGTGAAGCCAGGTAAGAGTGTTCCCCCATTAAACGCCGCACACTAACGCATCCATCTACATAATGTAAACAAAAACGAAATTCATCTGTCCATGTGACCCTCCTCCACTCTTCAACTGTTCAAAGGGCATGGCTATGTGCCCACAGCACGTGTTTATGGCAATAAGTTGCAGTGAGCATGGGCACATGAATGGGGCAATGACTTCGTAGTCCTATAGACAACAATGTACGGTGAACAGGGTGTTTTGACACATACCATGCATCACCAATATTAAAGTCCTTGCTAATTTTCGCCATGGTAGCACGTCTATCCATGCAAACAAGCCAATGGTACCTAGGCTCCCCTCTACAATCAACGGCACTTGGCTGGCCGACACCTTGCCTTCGGCTGAATGTTTCACCTGTTTGCAATCATCTCTGATACGTACTAACTACTACATATCATGAACAGCTGACTAGATGTGCAGTTTCCAAAATGCTCTTACCAGCTGTCTTGCCATCATAATATGTCCTTTGTCAAAGTCCGATAAATCCTTATCTTTACCCACCTTGCAGAGATAAAAACTACTGATCGACAGAACACAGTCCCATATTTTTATATACCAACCTAAAACCCACCCCTTCCATTTGATTGGTACTGCAGACAACTTCAACAGCATAACGCACAGGTGGTTTTAATGTTTTGGCTCTTCGGTGTATACATATATAATCAACTGTTCTATTCACTGTAAATCGTCTAAATAAATCATATTAAATAATACATCTGTTGAGTTCTTTCATAATGTTGCCTTCCATTGAAATCAGTTGGCAAAGTGAAATCAGTTGGCAAAGTGAACATAATAGTGTATGTGTATATATATATACACACACAGTAAAACTTCAATACAACAATATTATACGGACCGAGAAAAATTATCGTTGTAGAGAGAGTTATTGTTATAGGGAGGGTTCATTATACAGTAAAACCTCTCTACAACACTATTATACGGACCGAGAAAAATTATCGTTGTAGCTGTACGTGGTTTTACTGTACTCGTCTGTGTGTATATATATGTGTATTAAACGGATTAAATGGAGATACTGAAATAGTCGAAGGAACAGTTCCTAACATCTCAAAAGAAGAAGTAGCATTTGCAATAAAAAGTATGAAGAAAGGAAGATCCCCTGGCGATGATGGCATTACATTAGATATCTTAAAAGAAGCTGGAGAACATGTAGAAGACATACTCGCAAAATTCTTTACCAAATGCCTCAACAGTGGTAACATACCAAACCAATGGGATTCTGCAACAGTAATTCTTTTGCATAAAAAAGGTGATAAAGAGGATTTAAAAAATTACCGACCAATTAGCTTGTTACCTGCTATTTATAAAATCTTCACAAAAGTGCTAACACATCGCCTGCAGAAAAAATTAGATGCAGCTCAACCAAGAGAACAAGCTGGATTTCGAAGTGGATTCAGTACAGTGGACCATATTCAAGTATTAAGAGAATTAATTGAAAGAACACATGAATATGAACTTCCATTGTGTGTGGCATTTATTGACTATGAGAAGGCCTTTGACTCTATTAAAACATCAGCAGTCATCAACTCTTTAAGATCAACAGACATCGAGGATGTGTACATTGACATGGTGAAACGTGTGTATAAAAATGCAAGTGCAAAATTTCGGTTACATAAAGATACCGAAGCTATCAAAATTGGTAAAGGTGTGAGGCAGGGAGATACCATTTCTCCAAAACTTTTTACTTCAGCTTTACAGATGATTTTTCAGCAGATAAATTGGAATGACAAGGGAATAAAAATAAATGGTGAATATTTAAATCATTTGCGGTTTGCTGATGACATTGTTATTTTTTCAACGAACCCATCAGAACTCCAAGACATGGTACAGGAGCTCTCAACTAGAAGTAAAGAAGTTGGACTCAAGATGAACCTACAAAAAACTAAGATCATGTTCAATAATTTCGTAGAGGAAACAAAAATACAAGTTGACAACATTGAGCTAGAAATTGCTGATTCATATATTTACCTTGGCCAGCTGATTTCAATGGATGGCAACATTATGAAAGAACTCAACAGACGTATTAAACTTGGCTGGAGTGCATTTGGAAGAAACAGTTTTATCCTGAAGGGAAAATTGCCTTTGTGTCTAAAAAGAAAAGTCTTCAACCAGTGTGTATTGCCAGTCCTCTCTTATGGATCAGAGACATGGAGTCTAATGATTGCAACAATACGGAAGTTACAGACAACCCAAAGGAGTATGGAGAGGTGCATGCTTGGAATAACTAGGAGAGATCGAAAAAGAAACACTTGGGTGAGAGAGCAAACTAGAGTAGAGGATATTATTGTTAAAGTAAAAAGACTGAAATGGCGATGGGCTGGGCATATCGCAAGAACTGATCAACGATAGACAACGCAAAATCTCAACTGGATTCCAAGAGACCACCGAAGACCTAGAAAACGTCCTCAAACTAGATGGGTGGATGAAATAAGAAAAGAGGTTGGGGTGACGTGGAAACGAATTGCTCAGGATAGACTTGTGTGGAAAGCATTTGGAGAGAC
>QLNU02015360.1:65262966-65284765 GCA_006491805.2 Dysdera silvatica
TTTTAAGTTATATCAATTCTTTGCCTTTTCTTCTTACTACACTACATGAAAGTATATAATATCCCATTTGATGTTCTCCAGTTCTTCCAATTCCTGAAGTCCTGCTTCAGAAGCAAGTAAATATTAATTATACATGGCCAAGAGCAATAACAAACAGATTCCATTCTGGAAGACCATTCTGGTGATTCTTAGGAGACTCCATGCTTTAACGTCACACTGACCCCTGTCTTGATCAGAGCAATCCAGCACACAAAAATTAAGGGTCATGGTTGTGTGTGTGTGAAAGCATATTGGAGTAATTAGCTATAAGCTCAGCCATACCGTCCAGATGAGCTGCTGAGTCTTTTACCCCTCTCCTCCCTTCTGCATCTATTCAAAGTTTAAATAAAAATTTGCTTCATAAACAGAGGTTTACTACTTGAAAGCAGGGTAGGACACTAATTTACTGGCCCAGCCGGCTCCACACATCATCACATATATTCAGCAGGCAAGTCACCTTTCAATAAGATATCAGTAACGTTTTAAAGGTCATCAATTATATAATATACACTAGTATGCAAAACTTAAGCAACTTTTCTGATTTTGGCCTTGATTCTGCAAAAATCAACTGGAAGACATGAAATTTATACTACAGAGGTACAATATAGTACTGAAAGGATGAGGAAAGTATAGTAGCAAAAAAATGAATAGGACGCATGTCCTATTCATTTTTTTGTTACTATACTTTCATTGTTAATAAACTTCATTGTTAATAAACTTCATTGTTAATAAACTTCATTGTTAATATACTTCATTCTTGTTAATATACTTCATTTATCATACGAAATGAAGTAGAAAAATCTTTATTGATAGAATGGGGGTGGTACAAAACACTGTCTGGCCAAGAGGGAGAACAACAAACCAAAGAACCCTAGTAAGAGACATGACCTCCCCTAACTGAAGTGGTTGCGTGGCACCGTTTGTCCATACTCAACACCAGATTATATAACAGCCCTTGGGGTAAGCGTTTCCATTCCTCGAGAAGCAGCTGTTTCAGTTGTCTGGTGTTCGCCGGAGGGTAAGATCGTGCCATCAGGCGTCTCCTTAAAGTATCTCACACATGTTTAATGGGATTTAAATCAGGGGAGCATGCTGGACAATCCATTCTATGGATATCTTCACTTTCCAGGAGCTCCTCAACAGCAAGAGGCCTGTGTGGCCGTGCATTATCATCCATAAAAACAAAGTTGGGACCAATGGCACCCCAGAAAAGACGCACGTGGGGAAGCATAACTTCATCACAGTAACGATCTCCGGTAACTGAAACTCTGTCGAAAATGTGGAGCGCCGTCTGTCCGTTCATAATAGTGCCTCCCATACAAACACACCAGGACCACCCCGACCACCTCTTTCCCTGATGTTAGTGAGATGAAAGCGTGTTCCAACCTCTTTCCATATCAATGGGTGCCAAGAATCGTTTGTCAGACTGACTCCATTGATGAGGTGTCCAGTCTGTGTTCTCTACACCACTGTAAACGGTGCCATTGATGGGCTTCTGTCAATGGTACGCAGCGTTCAGGACGGCAGACGAATAGGCCACCTTCATTAAGTCGTCTGGCCATAGTAAACCAGGACATCTGTCATTCGGTTGCCATAAGAAACTGCTGAGCATGTTGCCCGCTGTCTGCTTTTGATTTCTTTTCGCCTGAAGGGCTATATATCGGTCATCAGTCATCGTTGTTTTCTTCATCGACCACCACCAACCTTTCTTAAAGCTGTACCTGTCCTTTGGACGGTTTTCCAAGCTTGTGAAACAACAATTTTATCAATTCCAAACTCTTGGGCAACAGGCGTCAAAGTACACTCCTCCTCAACCTTGCCAATCATTCTACCACGTGCAAAGGCATCCTGATGTTTTCTTATAGCCATACTGCATGTATAATCTCACTTTCACTCAAAGAAGATTGTCTAGAAATGCGCCTTCCTTTCTTCTTTTCATGTTGCCTTGCACTGCACGCTCTGACTCCACACGTTTTGCATGCCCTGACGTCCCCTCTGATGTCATGGTGCTAATATTTGCATATGCATCACCTTTCTACTGAGCTGATTTTTCATTGTACTGATAGCAAAAAGCCCTTTTCAACAATTTCATGGTTGTAAGTTGAAAGATGAATTTGTTGCTTAAGTTTTCCACACTAATGTATATTATAGTACTCTCTCCCATTATCAACTTTCAAGGGATAGAGAAAAAATGCTGCTGAACAGAAAAAAGCATTAATCAGAATGTGTCTATGAAGCATTTGCTAGGAGAAAAAAAAATACTGGCATTAAACAAGAACAATCATAAATTGGAACAACATTATTGAGAGAGATTATTGCATTTAAAATGTTTATGCACCAAAACGAGTGCTGTGCACTACTGCCATTTTATTTAAATCATATTGAAGTTAAATGGACAATTTTAAAATAGTTAATTTTCAAATTTTCTAGAACATTCAAAAGTGTATAAATATTTCAAGCCTATAAATATGTATTCATATTCACAGCCATAATTTCATATATAATTATTCATACCTCTTAAAATTATATTTCTTACACACTGCATATTGATACAAATAAATTTACACCACAGCGTTACAGGATGATCCAGATAAAAGTATTCCTATTATGAGCCTTCTACTGGAAGAACTTGCGTACAAAATGTCCCATATATAAAATTTCCTATATTCGGAGCTTACTGTAGATCTAAGTAACATATGGAATGGCATCAATAATTTTACACATACTGTTTAAAAGACGGAAAGGATTCCACAAAAATAAACATTATCCAGTAAAGAGAGAATACTACCGTTTGATGAAGTGATATGATATATGTATAAAACAACGTAAAGCGGGTAAAAACAGGGTTTTTACCCACTTTGTGTTCTTTTGCACATATATTATAGACATTATCTAATGATGGTGACATATTTTCCCCTACTGCTGAATCTTCAAACAATGTTATTACTGTATTCTGCCTTGACTGAAATGTATACAGATCACATCTGATATATTTTGCCTGTTGTTTCTTCTACCAGAAGGCTCAGAACAGCAATAATTTTATCAGGGTCACCCAGTACATTATGAGGGCTATTTATTAAGTAAGTTATAGCATCCACTTATTGTAATAAATAAAGGAAAGTAATTTTCTTACCAAGATTCCATTTTAAAGAATGTTTATCTTCTGAAGCCTGCAAAGCACCTTGAGTTGACTTAAATTCAAAATTTAACATTGGTCCACTAAAGTTGGTGGGTAAAAAAAAAATGCGAAATAGAAAAATTTAATTATATACACTCATGCTCAAAAATTAGGAATAATATCAGTTTTGGGTCACCCACTCTTAGAACTGCAGCCAAAGTAGCTCATATAGCATACTGAACTAAATTATAATTAAAAACAAAAAACATAGTGGATCCGGCATACTGGTCTAAATAAAGAAAAATAGCTACCTGGAGCAAAATAGCAATGCACATCCTGTGCAGAACACAAATGTTTTATTATGAAGAAAATTTTCAATGCACTATATGGTGACCCTCCACAGCGATGCAAACAGTAAAGTGTCTAGGCATACTTAGAATAAGCTTATAAAACTATCCTTGAGGTATACAGGCTCACTCTTGCACCAGCACTGTTGAAAGTTCATGAAAAGTTTTGCAAAATACCTCATGTTCACAACCAATATTCACAATGGGGTTTAAACTGAGAAAAAGCAAACTAGCTATTATAAGTGGGTGATATCTTCATTAAGTACTTTTTCAGTAAGGCAATTCAAAAAGGATATACACTGTCATCTACAAACAGGAGAACAGGTCCCATTGCCTGACTAGACAGACATTGTCATAGAATGACATTATAATACTCCTGGGTTGTCATCAAGTGCATGATACCAGAGAGACTAAGGGTGGCTCAAGCCTCCCTTAGTCTATCTGGAACCTACCAAGTCCCACCCAAGAAAAATTTTAAGGACCATTTTAAAAAGTTTTTAGCCACAGATCTTGTGAAACAAAACCAGTGAATCAACCTTACCCCCACCCCCCAATCTGAGGTCCCTGGCTACATCCTTGGTGGTAACGGTTCCTTGTTAAAATATATGGAGGGATATATGTGAGCCCAAGACTATGCCACCCCACACCAGAATACAAGCACCACCAAAACAATGCTGTTCCAGGATGTTGGAGGCATTCTACTAAGTCCCTGGAGTTCTCCAAATGAAGGCACAATACAAATTGACCTGCCAACTAAGCCTAGATTCATAGGTGAACAAAACGTAAGCCCCTAAATAAAATCTATATGGGTTCACCAAGCCATATTCATTCCGCATAAAGTACTGTCGCACTGCAAAAACAAGTAACACATGCTCTATTCTGTAACTTTAATCAAAGCTTTTTATACCCTGTTACCTGCCAAGTAATGTATGTCATGCACCTGTCGCTGCTGTCAGTCTCTTGGGGCAAAAACTTTTTTATCATAGATTACTTCGTGAAGGATGGTATTTATCTGTGGTTCACAATTATGTTTAATTTTTTAACATGAGTATACTTTTAAAAATATGTTTTCAAATACAGGGTTGTCAAAATTAAACTTCCCTAACTCAGAGGGTGTTAGTATAGGTCCATGGCATAATTTGATGCAGGTCTTACGCTTGAAATGTATTTGAAAAAATAGTACAAAAAGTCACTGATAGGTAACACTGCAATGTGACAAAATTTTCTACAGATGTTCTATATGTTCCCTGTGGCTTTCTACAACCCTTTCCAATTGCAAAACGGTGTGTTCTACAGCTGAATGCAGCAAGTCTGCATGAATTTCATGAACATGCCAATTAATGCAGTTTTTCAGATGTGGAAAGGTTGTGGATTATTCTCGGTATAGACCTGATCCTTCAAGAATCCTTATAATCAGAAGTCACTATACTTGATAAAATTGCAAGCTTTACAGTTCTTTCTAATTTTTTTCACCATATCATACAGAATGTACAGGGCCATTGGTCCTTGGCATACGTTACTAAATGTACGGCAAGGACTCAACCCTTCCCCTCCCCATATGTTTCAAAACATACGCTTTAAATACGTTCATAGGGGTTGAGTGTTTGTCATCTGTAACTCAGTAGGTAAGAACACCTGCCCCGATAGCAGAAGGTCGTGGGATCGTACCCCATCGGACACAGAAAAACATTTCTTTTCTTTACGAACGTTTCACCATCTAACTCTGCCATCACCTCAGCGTTACTATCACTATGCCTAAAAAACGTTGATAAAAATCATTTTTTAAAATAACATAAACTGTTAAAAAACTGACCACGACAACATTTTATCTCCATGTCAATTCTTCACTGCAGATGGGTAAGCTAACAATTTTAATTCATTGCACTAATCCATGCACTTAACGTGCACTTTAAATTTAAAAATATTACATTCACAAAATACATGTTCATGTTAATTTAACTGCAGTATATTTCACCTATATTTGTATTAATTGCTTGCTTTTAAACAACTAACGAAATAGTGAAACCTTGAAATTTCTCATACTGCAACTCCCAGCATGTTTTAAAAATTGTTTCTCATGCATTATATTATTAATGTCGCATGTCATGTTATATATTGTAGAACATAATTTTGGATTTTTTATCATAACTTTTGATTAAAATTGTACAATGCTCATGTCATTATAACTAGATCAAATTCATTATGATTAGTATTTCTATTTGTGTATAAAAATTTTAAGCATAAATTTTACAATTATGGGTCATATTGAAACTATAAGTGATGTTACGGAATTGTCTAGAATTGCTGTCCAAATTCCCACATCCCAAAAAGACAACTTGCAGATATATTTCACGTAACTTCAATGTTTTTGTCAATCATGTCAGGTCCATGGAAACAAAATATAACAACCTCATGAGTTTCCAAAATGTTGATATACTTGCCCAGTTACCAGAGCTTGTGAATCAAATCCCCGCTGAGGACCCATACGCCAAATGGAAGCAAGCAATTATTGATACTTATGGGCAAAGTCAATTCAAATGAATTCAAACCATAGCATTGCATTGTCTGACCATAAACTATCCTATTTATTGAGCGACATGAGAGATCTAGCACGATCCCATGTAACGGATGAGTTTTTAAAAACCATTTGGCTACAGAAACTGCCATGCAACGTTCAGCAAATAATTGCTTTATCTGACAGCAACCTAAATCAGCTTTCAAAAATTGTTGATAAAATTATAGATATTCCAAACATTAACCCTCAGTCGTATATCGCGAAAATCGTGTATAGCACCCTTCCATAAAATATGCAATCTCAAATTGTCAAATTAACGAAAAAACTAGAGAATTTAATGTCAAGTGCAAATAAAACCGGTTATAACCAGCCAAACTTTCACCCTCACCACGCACAGAACAGGAAGCGTAGCACCAAAAAAAAAAAAAATTCTCACAAAACCGGTACCTCTCAGCATGCGTACGGCATTTTAATAATAACACAAATCCTGATAATGCATTTTGTTTTTACCATAGCCAGTCCGGTAATCTTGTTAGAAAGTGTACCCCTCCATGCACATTTAAAAACGTTCGCCAATCAGAAAATTAGTATGGCCAAGTAATGCCAGAGCAAACACACTTGACTGACCTTATTCCAATCGCCTGACAATTTATGACTCTGCAAGTAATTTTACTCACATCATAGATTCCAGCATGGATCTATCACATCGTCTTGCTATATAACAAATACTAAATCAACAGAAAAAATCAATATGCAAATCTACACCATAAACAGTACTCCAATTGTATTCAACAAGAAATTAGTCAAACTTGAATTGGGATTTTGTCGTTCATTTAAAAGGAAATAAGTGATTACTGCAGGCTTAACAGCCAAACTATACGGGATTCATATTCAATACCTTATATTTTGGTTTTTGCATGAAACTTTCATGGTACGAAATTTTTTTCAAAAATTGATTTATGTAGAGCATACCCTCAAATTAAAATAAACCCTAGTGATGCAGAGAAAACTAGCATTTGTAAACCTTTTGGTTCATACACATATAAATGTACAAGTTTTGGATTAAAATCAGCTGCTACTTCTTTTCAGCATCTGATAGATGAAATACTTAGAAATATTAAGTTTGCTTATGCATACCTAGATGATATACTTATCGCTAATAAAGATAGCACAGAGTATAAAAAGCATCTTCAAATAGTTTTTAATCACTTAAGTGATTATGGCCGCACCATCAATACTGACAAATGTGTATTTGGTAAACCCCAAACCAACTTCCGTTATAAAGTTTCTAAACAGGGTATCAAACCTCTCCCCGGAAAGGTTAAGGTAATCAATGAATACAAAAAAACAGAAACTGTTAAGCAACTTCGTCAGTGGGTCGACACATATAATTTTTATTGACCATGTATGCATCCCCATGCCACCGAAATTTTAGCCCCACTAAACAAATATCTAAAGGGATCTAAAAAGAATAGCAAATCTCCAGTTTTATGGACAGTTGTATCAAATGCCTCTTTCAAGGAATCTGTGCAAAAATTAGCCAAGTAGCCTTACTAGCACATCCCAAAATGAACACAAATCTCGTACTCATATGCGATGCGTCAAGTCATTCTATTGGTTCATCATTAAACCAAGCACACAACAATAAACTCCAACCACTGGCATTTTTTTCACATAAGTTAACACCAGTGAAAGAAATTATTCAGTTTATGATAAAGAATTGACGGCAAACTATCATTCGATTAAGTGTTTTAGGCATTATATTGAATGCAAACAGTGTAAGGTCTTAACTGATTACAAACCACTAACATTTGCCTTCCAACAAAAGCCTGATAAGTTATCGGCAATTGCACCACTTACAATACATGTCAATTTATCACTCAAACTGAATACATTAAAGGTACTGAAAATATACCAGCCAATTTTCTCTCATGAATAGAAACTATCTCATCCCCCTCACCTATTGACTGTGAACAGATAGCTTTCGATCAGCAAACAGATGAAGAATTAGAAACACTGTAATCAAACTCCTCGCTAAATTTGAAATCATTAGCATGCCAATCATTATATCCCAATACCAACTCAAAAGTTGTTTGCAATACATCTTAAAACAAAATACAACTGTACATTCCTAGACAACACAGGTTCAATGTCTTTCTTAGCATGCATAACTTGTTGCACCCTGGCATAAAAGCTACCTTTAAATTGATGACTGATAGATATGTATGGCCATCAATCAAAAACGATTGCAAAACATGGGCTCATCAATGCATCGCATGCCAGTCCAACAAAGTTAAAGCACACTGAATCACCCTTATGGAAGTTTGATGTGTCCAATCAAAGATTTACACATATCAATATTGACTAGATTGGCCCATTTATTGAGTCCAATGGATATAAATAAACATTAACAATTATTGACAGATCTACTCGTTGGATTGAAGTTATTCCATTGAAGGATATTTCAGCCGAAACAGCAGTAGAAACATTATTCTGAGAATATATTCCAAGATTCGGAATTTTCAACTATTTAACCACTGACTGGTACGCAATTTGAAAGCAATTTATTTCGCTCTTTAGCAAGCTTATTAGGCGTAAAAAAGTTCAGAACCACTGCATATAATCGTAAAGATAATGGTTTAATCAAGAATCTACACTACCCTTTAAAATCAGAGCTAAAATGGTATGACAATCATAAGTGGGTGAATTCCTTACCACTAATATTATGAAGCTTTAGAAACGCTTTCAGAGAACAGTTAGGTTTCTCAGTTACTTTATGACACTAATTTAAAATTACTAGGCAAATGTTTTGAGACATCTAAAGTTGATGTAAACACATCCGAGTTTGTAAAGCAATTGCACAGGCGTTTTAAATGCATAAAACCCATTCCTACAAAACATCATGAGAAATGCAAAATTTTTCTGCATAAGGAACTTTCTGAATGTTCACATGTGTTTATAAGAGATGATACTGTTCACAAGCCGTTGCAGAAAATTTATCGGGAACCCTTTAAAGTAGTTAATAGGACTAATAAAGTTTTCACCCTTGAAGTAGCCAGCAAACAAAATACTGTTTTAATAGACAGGTTAAAACCAGCGTTCCTACCCACTAATTTCCTCGAAGCATCCCTTGTCCTTCAAAGCAATGAATGTGCCTGCACTAACGCTGCTCCTAGCACAAAACAACAAACAAGGTCTAATCCGTTCTAAGCGGAAGCTCTGCACCAGGTTTAAAGCACCCTGTCAAAGGCCCTAAAGGTATTCTTAAGCAAACAAGTTCTTACTATCCCCCACAATCAGAAACTAGTGAAAGCAAAATCATTACAAGGTCCGTTATAAAGGTAACATTCCCAAACAAACTACATTATAAATAATTACATCTATTTTTTCAAGAAGGGGGAGTATCTGCAGCTAATTTACATTAATTAGCCACAAAATCAACTAGGCATAATATAAATTTATTATAATTTAAAAACACAATTTTCTTGTAAATAATTTTGTTTAAAGCAATGTTGTTATGTTGAAAATATCTCATGCCAAAACCTCTTCATTCACGTCTCGTCGCCACCTTGCCAATTAAATTTTATTGCCTTTCAGTACATTGAGGCAAGAACACCATATACCATGGTTACTCAGCAATTTTCAACCAATAGCAGTCCATCAACAACCTGATCACCCCTAAAAATATATTTCTCACGATTTAGAGACAGTTCTGTAACTAGACACCTATGACATAAACATTATTCTGTTAGCTGCTTGGCATTGCAACTATTCCACAAAACGTTCACTCATATATAAATCTGAGCATATTCTCCTGTCAATAAAAATGATGTATTTCATTCGTCGTTTCATCTCAGTATTTTCTTTCACTATTTCCTCTATATCTTTAATTATGTCAGTTGACTGAGGAACCTCGTTCGACAGATCTAATAATAGGTTACCATAACCTCTGTCTTAATGGTAACCGATAGCCTTAGACGTGAACAATTTATGATTAACCATATATAATTACAAGTCCATTTATGAGATAATGAAAGTGTTCTGAAAATTTTATGGTTTGTTTTTTAGTTTATTTGATAAAAAAAAGGCTTCATAGAATATAACATGGATAAACACATTGATCTATTTATTAACACTGAACACTAAGGAAAACGATGTGAAAAAAATTCACAAATAATATAATTCTTGATGAACAAATATCAGAAATTATTTTCGAATTAAAGCTCCTTGTCACAAAGAACTAAAATGTAGATTATTTTGAACAGTTTTCTTGCATTAAAGATATTCATAACAATTTTTTACAAAGATCACATAAAAACATTTTATAGAATTTATAAAAAAATAGTATCTTACCGATTATAAAATGGAATAAACACATCACAAAAATCAAATGAATTTTGTATGCCATTTCTTAGTTTTAATTGAACAAATAATTCTACAGAGGTATTGCCCTAAAACAGAAGCCAAAAAACAAGACATGAATGAAGACAACCATTAAAATAAAATACAAAGTACTAGAATAATACTATAGCAATTATAATAATAAATTTAATTATAATAATAAATAGCAAATGAAAATGATCATTCAAGTTTTTGAATATGTCAGCAGTAGTCCTTCATCAGCAGTAATTAATTCCTCCTGATGAAGAACTACTACTGACATGTTCGAAAGCATGAGTGATGTTTTTCCTTTGCTATTCTACCATGATTTAACTTTTTGTATATAGAAGAAAGCCATACTAGCACTTAGACATAGTAAATATACAAAAATGGTTGAGTTCAACAGATGATTAGAATGTATGTTTTAACATAAATATAGCAAATACTGTATTAACTAAATAAGAGTCACTTATCTACATATTTCTTTAAACCCTAATATTTTCTTTACAACAAAAATGAAAAAAAAAGGATTTACATATAAAAAAATAATTATAAAACGGATTTGAAAAAGACTGACAACACTTTAAAAGATTGATGAGCATCATAAGATGCATAGTAAAGTTTATTACTGCTTTATAATAATGGAAAGTAGAATGAAGAAAAATGATTTTTAATTACTTTCTATATCCTAAACAGTAAACTGAAACTATACCACATATTTAACAAGGAATCTGACCTATCGGTATCTTTTTTCCATGAAAACTGCATAAAGAATAGGATAGTAGAAAAGTAACTACTATATTCTGTAATGGGATGATTAATATTGACAATCAAAACAAAAATCAAAAAAGGATAATCATAAACGTTTAAAAAAATAGAAAGTTAAAATTGATGAAGTGCAAAAAAATAAAATAAAATTTTAATTGCAAAAACTAAGAAAATTACGGCAATTTTTTAAAATTAAAAGCTAGTAATAATACCGTGCAGAATAATTTTTATTCTACTGGGCAGAGCATATTACGATACATTTCGACAGACATTGTTGGCTGAGTGGTGCTGACAAGACATACATCCTTTCAATGTCACTCATCAAAAATTGACTGGTCGATTCTTGATGACTGACTACATTGAAACTTTTATGTGACTATACAAGCAATATTGAATAATTGCAAAATCAAGGAAAAGTGCAAAATTAGAAAACATGAAATTGAAATGTCATTGCATGTGATAAGAAATACAATTGTTGGAAGAAAAACTGAATAATCACAATTATTTTAAATCAGGAGATAAGATTTAACTATTATAAAGAATTTATCTAAACATATAATAACTGTAGGTTTTGATACTATTTATGCTTATGTAATTATGCTACTTAAACTAAACATGTAATTGTAATAAAAAAGAAAGTAAAAATTGATAATGAAAGAAATGTTAAACAAAAATTAGCAATACAAACTTTAAGTTTAAAAATTCCCTGAAGAGGAGTGGGACAAGCAACTGAATAAAAGCATAGTGTAAATCGATGTGAAGGAGGCACAAACCATAACTTTTTTGGAATACCAGCGGCTAAAGAAATAAAAATATAATCAAAAGGGGGTTTTAAAAATAATTTAGTAAATTATGTTTATGTGATTCTTTTTACACAATTTACATAATCTCATATTTATGATCATATTCATGATTATAGAAAATTATAGTTAGAAATGTTGATTTATTTCCGATAAAATAACAATTCAGGCGTTATTTTTAGGTTACAATGATATATAAAATTTAAAGTGACCACATAGAATTATCTACAGAACGTAGGAAAACTAGCTTGAAAACTTTCTCTTTCCAGGCTGATTTTGAGCTTTGGCTAGTCACACAAGCTTTCTATAAACATTATTCAAGGAAAATCTAAGCGACTATTGTTATTAACTCTTGGACATTAATATAAAATAAACAAATCAATATAAAAGGTAGGTAGTGGTTTTATAATTGTGTGGTATTCATTATGATTAATTAACTTTTCTACATTGTCATGGGAGAAAATTACAAATTTATGGGTTTTCTTAAAAACTGCTTGGCGATATTTTTAACTGGTACTTAGCGGCAAGGGTGACAACACACTTTGAGAAACACTACATTTGAGTCTGTCCAGTTTTTGAGGAACAGACATTTATGAATGTACCCACAATATTTAAATGCATTTGGTGTCTAAATTTAATTAATTACCAACTTCTCTGGCATTACAGGATCATGGACAGTCTAGCTTTTTCTTTTTCTGATCGCTCGATTCTACAGTTTCCCACAGGACTGTGCCACTTGTCCAATAACGCTGATATAGGATGCTTCCACATGTGTAGTTTTCTCAAAATCATGTTGCCACAATCAACAACTAATTGTTTATTTCAAATGGCATCAATACATGATACTTCTGTCTTTTGTAGGATGTACATCCAAACCAGTGGCCAACAACTTAATCACATAAGTACACTACTTAACATGCTTTCCATTTATCAAGATCTATTTTCAAATATAATGTAAAAAATGACTAATTTTCAACATACTTTCAATTATTACAAAAATACATACTTTTCTATGTATATAGTTTATATTTCTGATGCCTGACACTTGCAGCCAATTAAACTGTAAACTGAATATATACTCATATTTGTAAAATTGCAATACCATGGGGAATCATGCAACTGGAAGCTGAAACTTAGGAAAATGCAAATTTAGGTGTGTTATGGAAATGGCTGAAATTCCAGAGCTACCGCACATGCATGGGCTGAGCGGCTCTGTCTCTCTCTGAACTGATGTTTTAGCCATATAAACAGAGCAGTAACAGAGTGCTGAAATAAGTCTGGTTGTTTACCAACAATAAACACTTCATGAGAAGACAATATGCCTCTATGACGACAGGGGGTGACATATGAGCAATTTGAGTTTGAACGGGGACAAATGATTAGCCTTCACAGAGAATTTGTTTTCTTATTGTGCAATAGCAGCTTGTATAGAGCACAGTACAACAATATGATGCAAGTGTGAAAGCAGTGGGTTAAAGAGAACGACATGTCACAAATCCGGCAGTAGATGGTGAAATTTTACTTCCATGTGGGATAATAGACACCTCATCCACATGGCAGTGATGAATGGTACAGATTTATCTCGATAGTTGACATTGCTACAGGTGTCATTATCTACTCAACCAATTTGACGGCATTTGCAGCACTGTGGACTGTGTGCAAGAATTCCTTTATATAGGATTCCCCTGACACAAAACCGTCGATACCTGCAGCTAGAATTGGCTCATCAACATAGATAGTACTATGATGAGTGGCAACAATTAGTCTTTTCCAATGAATCCCATTTTAACTTGGGGTACAGAGATGGCCGCATCTGCATTAGACACTATAACGGCGAATACCACCTTCTGGAGTATGTCACCTAACATCGTACTGGACGAATGCCTAACATAATCGTCTGGGATTCCACTGGGTATCATATCATATCATGAATGATCTCAGTTGCTAAGAATTGCCACTAATCCCAACAGCAACCGTTACATGAGCAAAGTTCTGAAACCTGCAGTTGTACCCTTCAAAGTGTTCCTGGAGCTGTATGTTAACAGGACAATACCTATCCTCATGTTACTAGGAATTTACAAGACTTTTTCTCATCATAACAGACACAGCTTCTTCATCAGATATCTTGCCTATTGAACATGTCTGAGATTTCATCGGTTGGTGTTTTGCTTGTGATGCCCGTCTCGTAGCTAATACAACTGAACTTTGGGTGTAGATAAAAGCAATCTGGAATTCTCTTCCTCAGATATAAATTCAAGGCCTGTTTGATTTGATGCCACATCATATACAAGCACTTATTGTAGATGTGGTAGCTGCACCAAATACTGATTTTTGACATGTAATCTTACCTTTTTTGCTTTGTAAATTTAATGATTTATTTGTATCAATACAGGTCGTTTGTAGAATAAATTTCCTTCACTTCTGATCATTCCTTCATGCTGTTGCAATTTTTATAAACAGGAATTTAAATGATCATGAATAGGTGATTGTGGATGGTTTTATTAAAACTAGAATTTAAAATTGCCAAAAACTAAGATTAAATTACAAATACCTTGCATCTTATAAAAATCGATAATGCAGTAAAAATATCAATGATCTTAAAACATCGGTCATTCACCATCAATTGTAAAAACATTGGAAATAATACATTGACAATTGATGATCATCCTTAGTAAGTAGATAGCATTCCACTTTTTCCCCCTTTATGCTTTTTCCATTATTTATTCATCCACAAACTTTATTTTATAGAAAATGCTTTCGAGCTGCATTAACTTGATCATAGGTAAAACACTAGATCACGGGTCTTGCCAACTACACACTTTGTCAGTAATTTTCAGTATATAGGTCTTCTTTTAGTTACAAATACCAGCTTAATCTTTCATTAGTATCATATAAAGTATTTATATATCACATACAATATACAATAAAATTAAGGAAGAATAATCAAATCAGAATTGAACTGAAAAACTAACAACTGCATATTCGTACTAAAAAGTCATATTTCGATTTAGTTACATGATTTGCTTAACATAGAAGCTGTTTCAAGAATAACTAAATTTAATTTGTAATCACGTTTTTGGAACAATGAAATTCAATTAAAGATACTCAAAAGTTGACGATTTACCTTATCTACTAAAGGAAAAAAAATTACGTATTATTCACTTACCACCTTCACCTCCTGTTGATGTAAATGTCTGTACACAAGGATGAATTATTAGAGATTTTAAATATAGAGATTTTGAAGCATCTGAATGCTCAAGAGTGACACTAACATCGTTAATGTTACTTGATGAATCAACAGATGCAATCACACTACCATAAACATCAACTGGTAGTTCCGTATTTTGCTGGTCACACTGATAAAAGAAAAGTAAAACATTCAACATGACACTATTTAAAAAACTAATTATTTGATAAGATATTCAACCCTGCAAACTACTTCAGATTATGTAAAATAAAATATCTAAAACCTTACGTTTGCTTCAAGCATAAGGACAGTAAGGGTCACTTAATATTTAATATGTCTTAATTTATTAAAATGAATTGCAAAATTTACTAAAATTTAAATACAAGCACAATTAAAATTTTACATTGAAAAACATCCATTATTTCATGTAAATATTAAACAACATTTAAATAAAAACTGTAACATTTCAAAATATATACACACACTTTTGGAAAAAAAAAAGCTCAATGAAGAAAGTGTATGTTTGCACTGAAATTAAATATGCGTAAAACATATACATAATGAAATGATTACAATTTCTTGGCTGTAGAATGCAATAATGGCTAGCTAGCACCTGAACATTGAATGTCACAATCAGTAATTAGTGAAACCTCCCTTGGCTGTGATGCATGCTTGTATATGGGTAAGTAAGGAGTGGTATAGAGTCCTAATGTCATCTGGCGATAGATTTTACCAGACATTTCACAATTGTTGTTCCAGATCTTTGATATTTTGTGGTGCTCGAATCTGGCAACTTACTATGTCCCATACATGCTCAGTTGGCAAGGACTAGTGACTTTGCTTGCAAAAAAGAGTTTACACAGCACGGAGACGAACCAGAGATATGAGAGTCATATGGGGCTTGGCATTAGCATATTGAAAAATGTCCCCAGGATGATGTACCATGAAAGGTAATGCAAACAGTGTCAGGATATCAACAATCAACATATCGTTGAGCTGTTAAAGTTGCATGCGAGACTGCTAGGGGTGATCTGCTATGGTAGGAGATAGCACCTCAAACCATGACATCAGGATTAATGGCTGTGTGCTTGTGCAAAACAAAATCTTCTTTGGAGTGTTGGCCTGATCTTCTTCACACATGGATCTGATGGTCATCTGCTCCAAGACTGAAGCGGGATTCATCGCTGAACACTATGTGATACCAATCTGCTGGCAGCCATGATGATCGGCTACGACACCACTCCAGACACATTTGTCTATGTTGGGGACTTAAAGGCAAATGTCGTAAAGGACAATATAGATGTAACCCTGCTTCAGCCAAGCATTGTGAAATGGTGAAAGGTATCACAGGTGGTATGGAAGAAGCTACAGCATGTTGTAAAGTGGACAATGAGGCTGATAGTGTAGTTCAAGCCTGTCGAACACTCAGCCGTTCTTGTCTCACATTTGTGCACCTTGGTTTTCCAGAACCTTCACTTCACTGATGCATACTTTGCAGCAACCATTGCTGTCAGCACCTTTGCACAACTGTGTTTGTACAGCCTAAATGACACCCTATTGCATTATATGACCAGTCCACTTCATGCATCCCAACTATTCAACCCCTTTCGAAGTCTTTCAATTGTCTATAAGGTCTTTGAGTGTGTCCTAACAGCATTATTGGTAATGTCTCCAGGGAACTGTAATGGCGAAGAGGAGAAAAATATAACAGTCTGCAACTATTAGGTGTTTTATAATATGTTAATTGCACAGTAGAAAGGTGTTCTATGACCAAAGTTAGAATTAACTGGCCATGAAAATTTAATCATTTGCAGTCATGGAATAAAAAAAACTGCATACGAAATTTCAAGATCGAATTAGTTCCCCAGGATCTTTTTTTTTTTGTGCAAAAGAATATATAATATTTTAAATAAGTATTAAGTAAAAAATGATGTAATTTTTTCTTGATCAAGAAAACATGGTTATTAATGCAAGACTTCACAAACACAATTTCTGATCTTTAAATTGAAGAATGAATGCAGCAACAAAAGTAAATTTAGTAGTGGCATAGAATTCACAGATTTAATGCTTGTTTGGGAAAATTAAGAAAATGTAAAAAAAAAAAGTATTCAATCAAAAATTGTTATTTGTGTTTTATGATGCAAGGATAGCTAAACTCACACTGCATTGCTCCCAAAGTTTCATAAGGAATCTAAGTTTCTGTTGCCTATGGAACCAAACCCGGACTACAGTAAGCAGAGAAACCAAATATGTTCTACCACGGGAATTGAACATGGGTTAATGGCATGGTTGACAACCATATTATTTCCATGGTGGTGTTCCATACTACCACAGAATTAAGCCACTATAATTAAAGTTACCCTATTCAGAGCAATCTGTTGCTTCAACTAATACAGTGGTTCCCAACCTGGAGGTTGCAAATAGGTTTCTGGGGGGGGGTCTCGCCATCACTATTTTTAGTTGCAATTATTTTTATAAGGAATTTCATACCAAATGTTTCCAACGCTTTTATATTCCAATATAGTTGCACATATTGAAAAATTCTACTAATGGTTGTTAACTTTATAACATACATTTATATACATATAATTAATATATTACATACAATTAATATGGTACACATAACGTAATGTATTTATAAATAATATTTTTGTATTTAATGTGTTTTCTTTACTTCGTTAAAAATGCTTTTATTACGCAAATGTGGTGGAGGTGGACAAAGGGGGGGGGTGGATCTTTTGGTTACTAAAAAAGGGGGTTGCGAATTACTTGACTACTACAAAAGTGGGTTGCAGCTTGAGAAAGGTTGGGAACCACTGAACTAATAAGTGGAATGGCATCAAAAATTTTTTTTTCTTTTACAGTGCAAGGACATCAAAGGTTATGCTGTGCCAGGATCTACAGTTTTCCAAGGGATCCAAAACTCTTGCCAAGGGAACTAAACCTGGGATCACGGTGAGCAGAAAAACGGCATGCATTCTATGACACGATTAGATGTTGAACCCGGGTTAATGGTACAATAAATGAATGTGTTACCATCATGCCACTGTAGGACAATGGACACATTTTTCCAAGGAATTCAAATCTCATACGGTCTAAAAAGATGAGGATTATACAAAAAAAAAAGTATTTCTAAAGACTTCTGACAGGGAAAAATATGGGATGCTCCCTATTAGGTATAAAACGAACAAAAACTGTGGCACTTGTGGTGCTACCAGCCAAAATATGGGTATAAAAAATGGCTTCAACTAATAGTTCATTCTTATTAGCTAAAATGGCCATTTCCTTTCTGAAACATGCAATAATTGTAAAGCTGTTTTATGAAAACAAAGACAATACTGCAAATGCAATTTAGAAATTTTACAATCATGGGGATTTACATTGAGGACCAATTTCTTACTAAACTAGCTATAAGGGATTTGATCAATCGGTTCGAGGAAACTGGAAGTTTAGGAGTTTAACCTAATCAAGGGTGCAAGCAGGTCACTTCATATGTCACTAAGGATGTTGCTATAGCTGTAGTTGAATAATCAATGACTAATGTTTCAGGCTCCAGTAATACACATGCGGTGTCGCAGCAGTTGGATGCATCCTATGGTACAATTTGAAATGTGCTCAGAATAGTTGATGTATTAATACCCCTATAAGATGAACTACAGTAATAAGCTAGTTTCTAACATGGAATTCCGACTGACCTTCGTATTGACCTTCCTAGTCAGAATGGAAATGGACGAATCTTGGTCACAGAAGACCTTTAAAGAACAGCAAAGCACATTTTCATTTCAGTAAAACAGTGAACACCCAAAACTGCCACATTTGAGCTGTGTAAAATCAATGTGTTTTCCAACAGATTCTACTGCATTCAAAGTTACTATATGGTGTAGATTAACAGTTAAATTTGTTCTTGGGCCATTCTGATAAGAAGTTACTAGCTAAGGCCCTGTAACATGTTCTCTGAATGTTCTAACAATTTCAAAAGGTGCTTGGCACTTTTGTCATGCCCAAACCACAACAGTAACAATACTTTGACTCAATCACTTTTATGCAAGATCGTGCACACCACATGTCAAACTCTACCTGAAGCAGTTTTTTCACCAATATTTCACTGATGACAGAATGATCAGTCATGTGTTTCTTACCACCTGGCCACTACAGTCTCTAGATCTTAATCCATGTAATTTTTGGTTACAGGGTCACTTAAAACGTATTGTCTGTAGAAAACATGTTGCAACTTTTTGGAAGACTTGAAAAACACTATCACACTAGATGTGAGAAGAATAAATGGGAGCTAGTTACAGTTGGCTACTGAACACACTATTCATCACCTTCAGATTTTACAGCTTCACAATAGGAAATATAGTCCATTCGTGGAAAATTGACAGGTCCTGGACGCCAATTTTCCGCGAATGGACTAAACATTGAGCAATATTGTCTACATGGTTAAAACCTGTGTACAGCACTCATATCCTATATGGCATAAATAAATTATTTTTTAGTTATTTTCATGCATTTCCTGTTATAGAGCATCATATTTTCCTCTATTAGAAGTTTTTGAAACTATTTTTTTTTTGCCAAATATGGTCAACACAAGAAAGCCTCCGGGAGAGAATTTTGTGAGTTTTAGTGGGGAATTTATTATACTCATAGCGTATTAATTACAGCTCAAACTAGAGCTTATGTAATTTTAGAGAAAAAGAGAGATTTTTTTTTTATTTTTCTACTCTATTTCTATTTCTTTTTTCACATGATTCTTCTCCTCATCTATTTAATAGTAAAATCAAACCTGGTTATAACAACAACTCCATTATTACATCAAAATTCTGAAGTCCCCTGATGAGCTTAATAGGAATAACGTTATTCTGCTTCAGTTGCAACATAAAATTTCCATATAATGTGAAAATAAGAGATCACTATGTATTCTAATGAGGTCATTTTATATTTCCTGTATACAAGTATCTTGTATCAAGTAATTTGTTCTTCTGTTTTGCAGCTCTTTTTTCCCTTGAAAATGTTTCTAACCTCCTCTCCCACCAATAACATTTATTAATTAACATTGGATGACCTTAAACTTGTTCTTATCAAATACTTTGAATGACCTCAAACGGTTTTCACTTGCCTCCTTTTATCCCACATAGTAATCATGCTTACCCCTCTGCTTCTGAATGAAAATTAAATAAACTCATTTTTTTCAACAACAAAACACCCACAGTGAGAATAGCAGTGCATTTTATTCTATCTTGATTTTGTCGATGCACTGGTACAATCGTTCTCAACTTTTAAAATGACTATGAAATGAAACATTTTTTCACTGAAAGACAAGTTTGTGGTAACAAATAGTATAAATAATAATACTAGTTCAGTTTTACAAATTGTCATATTCAAATATTTCATTTTTTATGGCACTAATTTGCTCTTATAGTAAAAGTACATACTATTTGCACTAATAATGCCTTTTATGAAATTTAATACTATTGGATCAGTTTATATCGAGCATGAATATATTAAAAATTTTTAATGAGCTTCACAGTATTCACCTGTGTTAATTTTATTACTTACAATAAGTAGCAGTTTTTGTGAAAACCGCATACAGAGATACCAACCCGAGAGAGCAATCATTAGTAAAAAAGTCAAGAATTTTCAGCAGTTTTCAGTAAAAATTTCAGTAGTTTTCAGTAAAACCATGCTCTTTTATTTCTTGAAAAAGATTTTTATGTAAGTAAAAACATCTGTATTTACAGAGCAATATATACCCCCTGCACACATACACACACACTTCCAAAACAACATGCAAGTATTCCTAGTAATGTGACACGATACGTTTATGTACTTATGCAAAGATCACCCTCCCACTAATACCATTTGTATCAGCTTTGCAGGAGAAGAAATTATCTTTCATATCAGTTTCATATAAGGAAAAATAGCTTTGAGTATTAGTTCCATAGAAAAAAAAGCTTTTGTGCCAGTTTTGTAGAAGATAAACACCACAATTTTATTATTTTGTATGGAAAAATTGGTTTTCACATGAGTTTTTTAATAGGTAAAAAATAGTTTAATCAAATGAATGAGAATGAGTATGATAAAAATGAAAAGTAAAATGTTTTATTGAAAAAGTAAAAGTTCATAAACATCAAGTTCTTCGTTCCTTTTTCTGTAATTTTGAAACCTCTTCCCTGATTTCCTCTTGAGAAGCTAAAATCGTTGAAATACGCAAATTAGCCTCTATCAACGAAACTTGCCCATTCTCTACTGCTGATGTATTATTTCTTTGGATGGAAATTTATACATGCAAAAATAGGTACTTACATATTAGCCTGTCAGCCTTTTCCGCAATATAAAAAATCATCGCCAAGTGTGCGATACACAGACGATGATGGAGAAATGCTCCCGCGTATTAATCGTAAGTTTACGATCCTTGATTATTTGCGAGACGCCATTTTGTTTGTTTGTTGACATTTTGCAGAATGAGTGCTGTTTCATGCCTGAACCCTGTTTTTTTTTGTTTTTAATAATTTTAGATGGATTATACTCTTCGGTAATTACCAAATGATGAGCATTCTGCGATTTTGTTTTTGCAGGAAAAAGGAATTCTCCTTTCATCGTTTACTGATTCAGGCAGCGCACATCGAATGTGATCAGAATGGTCAC
>QLNU02015360.1:65284865-65303083 GCA_006491805.2 Dysdera silvatica
GAAAATAACAGAGAAACAGTTTGCATACAAACACATACATAAAAGGTGCCACATAATTGATTTTATTCTCCCTCTCGGCTGTTCTACATGGCACAATGGGGGATCATGTGACAAACAAGTAGGAAGAGGAGTTCCCGGGCCTGTGTTTGGTTCCTTATGATATATGCTAGGTATACACTAGTGGACAAGTAGGAAAGCATCGCGTCCAAACACTGAAGGTGCGGGCCATCTGCAAAGTACCCAACTGCATGTGAGGATTTCGGATGAGGTTTTCTGCAGTTTTCTTGGTAACGACCATAAAACTGTAAGATGAAGTTGAAATCTGTACAAGTTGGCATCTCTGCACATATATTGATATTTTTGCCAGAATATAAGGTTATCATCTAATTCAGAATTTATTTTCGAAATGTATAAAAGAACTGGGTGACAAAATGAGCTAAAAAATGTGAAAGCTACATTTTCTTACAGATAACTACACAGCTCACTCAACCAAGGTTGTCTTAAAATCTTTCACCATGCAATTTAACAGCTTATATACTTTCAATTATAGACGATAGGCGGTGCTACCTTAAAAATAAATTTCAGAATTACAATTCAGACACACTCTCTCTCTTTTAATAATGAACATATTTCAATTTATACAAATTCATCCAAAATTCATATTGATTTCTTTACACCATATTTGAGCAAGGAATCTTTCAAAGAATACCATTTTGCAAGACCAAAAGAAACCACTAGACCAAGCATCAATATGGTTTTATTATGCCTTTTTAAACCAACAGATGGCACTCATTTATGAATATTACATTTTTGTTTCCATCATATTATTAAATACATTTTTAATGATTTTAATTTATATTATTTCCAAGAATACTTGTTTTAATTCAAATTATGTATCATGCATGCGCATCATATCTATCTTCGATTAAAAACTTTTTTTTTTTGGTAAAACTGTTACGGATATATAGAAGTTAATGCATATTAAACATTTTCATGGCTCCCATCAACTTTTTTAAAAGTGGGTTCAACTGTACTTTATATACCAATATTTTAAAATCATTTATCGGTTAGGTCACAGCATCAAAATTTTGCCAGTCCATTATAACCAGGTTGAAATGCATATATACAAAATTTGATGTCATTCTGCCCATTAATTGAAGCTAAATGAGCTTTTAATTGCATAAACTTAATTATGATCGGTACTTACGCATTAACGCCACCCTCATTAGCAGAAGGCGCCACGCCCAAGAAGAGCAATCTTATGGTTCGCATCACAGTTATCTTTTGGATTCCTTGTTGCCTTGTTGTTTGCTGATTTTTGACACCATTTTTTAGTGCTACGAAAATGTGTATTTGGGATTTGCCAAAAACAGAACAAGATGCAATTTTATTTTTTCAGGAGCGAAATATTTTACCAAAAAAAACGGAAATGTACCAATTCCCATGACATGAAACTTTATTTTGGTAAACGTAAGTTTTGGAAATGTAATTTAAGACAGTGTGATCAGCAAGTGGGACTTAGAAAAGACAACTGGTTTGAGGGAAGCAGAATTCCATTTTGTTCAGCTTTGAGATTCATATACTGCTGGTGTGAGGAGTTGACGTCGATTAAATTTTGTGAAAAGCAACTTGATTTATCGGATAAAACTGTTATAGATTGGAACTTTTAGATTGGAAATTTAGTATAGATTGAGCAGCACTTAAAACCGCCAGTCCCAGCTGTGGTGGCTTAATATCGTAAGAAAGTACCTTATGCGATCACCTAGCATGTGATCATTAAAAAAATTACCTGAGCAGATCGAACAAATTCATTAATTTCTAAAGAAACTGATGATTTCATTTTCTTAGTCACTTGAATTTGATTTTTCTAAAAATAAAAGTTAATAAAAATAAATCTAAATATATATATATAATTAAAATCCTCTTAAAATGTTTCATAATGAAAATTATAACCATACAGTATATGTAAAAATTATAAAATCACACAAAAATAGATTATACTACACTTGACATAAAAATGTAACACCATGAAGAAATCAAAGCTACATGCAAATTATAAGACTTTAAATTACAAGGCTTTTTAGTGGGGTTACCATTGGGAGTCAGAATAGCACATTAGAGGAACACATTACCATTGCACCACCACAGGGCCCATAATTCCCATAATTGACTCAATGCAAAATTTGTTAAGAAATTCATTTATTAACACTAAATTTTTAGTCTGCTTAGATTGTTAGCATCGTTAAATATATTAATAAAATATATCGAAATATTAATAAATTCTAAGTGCCCCCCCCAAATTTTCTGAGCCTCCCCTCCTGTAAAAAGCATCCTACTATGACCCTGAACTGGACGGGACATCTCCATCATAAAAAATTTCATCAAACAAAATACATTCATTCATAAAAACATCGTTATTTTATAATAATGCATATAAGTTTTGTAACCTTCTATGTTCTAACCAATGGTAATTGACATTGAACACAAAGTAATAACAGTATCAGAGCATTTTGGTTTCCTGCAATTGTCTATGTAGCTAAGATCAAATCAGTTAAAGGCACTTTTGTTAAATAAGTTTATTAACAGCAAATAAATAAGATCAAATCAACATTACCAAACAGATTATACTGTGCCACGATAACAGTCAATTTAGAATCCATTATAGATGTTGTCCAGCATACACATGCAAGTCTCTGTAAATAGTTCATCAGTCAATAATGAACTGAGTCACATTTCCACCAAAACAAAATACACTTCGCCATTACTTCAGTACGACCCACCAGAAATAGCAACATAAAAGGTTATAGCATCACAGCAACTGTCACACATCAAAGATCACTACAACAAAACTTTGTGGCTCTTGCATTCCATATAGAAAACAACTTGCTCCCACAATTTGAACTGGGAAATACTCTACACCAGCTGCTCCTTCTCATCCGTGGTCTGTGGACCCCTGGGGGTCCACAGACCCTCCCAGTGTTCCACAAAGGTTTGGAAAAATACTAACGAAGATGTTATATTTACTATTTAATGTGAGAATAAATTATAAGGGAACAAAAATTATACAAATTTAAAGTGTCTATTTATTGAGGTAACAGAAATTGAAGTAGACAAGCCGAAAATGTACACATGGCTAAGCATCTTCGGTTTCCACAGCAGCACCACACATGTTTTGGCTGCGAATTGCCTAGGCGGAAGCTTGGAGTGGGGGAGGGGGAGAAGCACTTGATTGTTTAGCTCGGATTGCCTTTCGCATGGCTTTGCACAATAGTGCGAACAAACAAAAGCCGCCTCCACAGCTGTTCTGAACCTTTCAATGTTTGACCTCTTGGAGAGTCTTGCATAACTTATAAAAAATTTTCTCGTCTTTTGGAGTATGTTTTCGAAGAAAGCTGCATATAACAGGATTGTAGTGTTCGCATCTGAGTCAAACGAAGACTTCTCAGTAATCGCGAGTTCTTTCTGGACGGGCCTTTGCATATTGTCGGTTAAGAGTAAAATTACTTTTAGATATTTCCGCGGTGAATTTTGTGCTTGTGTCTTTTGATCTAAGATGGACCGCTGGCTGAATTTGAAACAAAAAAGTGTAGATTTCGATGATGAATGTGCCTCGAGTTCGAAGTAATGTGAACCTACCAGTCTTCTTAGAAAGTTCTGCCACTATAGCAAGGAATATTTTTCCATGGATTTTACGTGTTCAAGCCTTGAAGATAAGCAACTTCCACAGTGTGTGTTATGTAATGACATATTGTCTAATGAAGCCATGAAACTACTAAAACTGCGAAGGAATCTTGAAACTAAACATAAAGAACACATCACACAGACTTTTTTAGATGTAAGGAGCAGGAGCTTCGTGAAAGCAAGAAAATTGTGAAAAGGTCTACAAGTGTGTGCAATAACGCGAATGCCGTGAGGGCGTCGTTTGAAGTTGCTAACCTGATATCAAAAACTGGAAAACTTCACACAATTGATGAAGAACTTGTAATACTAGCTCCAAAAAATTATGGTTTCTGCATTGATCAGTGAGAAAGCAGCCAAAGAACTCTCTTTGATACCATTAAGAAGCAGATTGTCAGTTTGTCCGAAAATATTAAGGAGTAGTTATTACAAAGAGTTTACATGTCCCCCTATTTTGCTTTGCAACTGGATGAAAGCACAGATATTACAAACAAAACAACGCTGATGTGCTACATTAGGTATGAACATCTCACGAGTGTTTATGAGGACTTACTCTTCATCTCCTATTTGACGCACACTACAGCTGAAGAAGTATTTTCCAGCTTAAACATGTTTATAATATCTCATAATATGGACTGGTTGAGATGCGTTAGAGTTAGCACAGATGGAGCATGATCAATGTCGGGAAGTTATACTGGACTTGCAGCACGAATAAAAGAAATCGCCCCGTCAGCAACATGGCTCCATTGCTGCTTACACAGAGATGCACTAGTGATCAAGAAGATAAGAGTAGAGCTTCAACATACCTTAAACGAATCAGTCAAAATTGTCAACTTCATTAAAAACAAGTCACTGAATTCAAGACTTTTTGAGCAGCTCTGCAAAGAAATAGATAGTGGATATCATCAGCTTTTGTTTCACTGTGAAGTTCGCTGGCCTTCACGAGGTAAAATTTTGTCTCAGTTGTGGGAATTATGAGACGAAATAAGACTATTTTTCTTGGATAAGCAATTTCATATTAGCGATCATTTGAATGATTTTTTCTGGTTAGTCAAGTTAGCATATTTATTAGATACCTTCATTTCATTTAAATAATCTGAACATACATCTTCAAGGAGAAAAAGCAACCATCTTTTTAGTTGAATCCAAGATCAAAGCAATGATCAAAAAGTTGGAGTTGTGGCCTCAGCGGATACTGAATGGAAAATATGAGGAAACCTTTCTCAATTTCTCCAATTTTCTTCGTTCCACGGAAGAAGAGTTGTCGGAGAACAAATCACTCTTCGAACAATGTTTGAAACACTTGCAGCAGTTATTCAGAGAATATTTTCCTGTGCCTGATGCAAGCAAAAATTGGATCAGAGATCCATTTTCAATTAGAGTGCATGAAGTAGAAGGGCTTACAGAAGCAGAAGACCCGCTAATAGAGGTAACAACGGACGGTGCTCTGAAACTTTAGTTCAATGAAATAATGCGAACTTTTGGGCTAACTTACAGGATGAATTTCCGAGGATATCAAAGGTGGCTATGAAAGTATTAATGCCATTCATAACAACCTGCTTATGTGAAAAATCATTCTCAGCTCTCATCTATCTTAAAAATAAGTACAGAAACCATTTGGAAAATGTAGATTCAGAAGTTAGGATTCAGGTTTCTACTATTAAGCCTGATATATCACGACTTGTCAGTGAAATGCAGCATTGTCCCTCTCACAAGAAATGATTAACAAGTAGTGTTGTGTCATCTCTTGCTAGTATTCATTATTAACACGTTCGCTGCCAACTACGAGAATACTTGTAATTGGCACAGGGAGCTAAAATATTTCATATGCCAACTAAGAGTATACTTGTGTGAATTTATTTATTGATAAAAGTAATCCATTATATCTATATTTAAAAACTAAAACAGAAAATAATTTAAAAGCATGAAAATGCTGATAGGATCTTGGCGTGTGTGCACAAATGCACCATATCAACTTTGGCAGCTAACATGTTAATCCAAAAATTGTATTTTATATACTTTTGATTTTGGGTGAGCCAGTTTTATCAGGGTTTTTTAAACCCTTTTCTCGCTCCTTTCCCTAAAGCTCAGTTTTAGAAATACCTGCTTTTTAAGCTGGATACATTTATCTAAATAGCAACTTATGATTAATACATCTATATTTTAGTTTATTCACTTTTTGTTGTAATAATGTTATATTTTGTTATTATTTTATCGCCCATTCCGTTCTCGTGTATCTCAGCTTCGTAATTGAATTTTTTTACATTCTGTGCTTATAAATAAATTTGTATTGTATTGTAATTGGATGTAATTGTTACAATTAACATTACAATAAAATGCAAATAAAATTACAATGTGTGCATAGATTTAATATTCCTTACTTAAATGATGAAAATTAGCGATGAAACACTAGAAATAAATATGTATGATGCAAATTCCGGGCTTTAAACTTTGAGTTAATTCTTGGGAGTATGCGAGAACAAGTTATCTGTGAAGGGGTCCAAGAACATTAAAGAACCGCTGCTCTACACCATTGACTAGAGCTCGAGGAAGCTTACTCACACCCATGCGACTACGGCAATGCACTCATGACTCACTCTAGAACCACATCGCCTCTACCACAGCGGCCAGCTCATCTCACAGGGAGTACAGCATACAGCAACAACCTCTAGCTAGCTTCAACGTAAGCAGCAAGAATGAAAACAAACCAGCAACGAAAAGCAAAATCACTATCAGGAAACATTCCTGACCTCTTATATTAGCGGTGACATCAGTACAGCTGAACATCACCGTCAATTCATATGTTAATCACACACCCTAATAAATATAATGACACAGTTGACAATAGGCATCAACAGTATAGTTCCAACTGTAACAACAGTGAGAACTGTCCGTTACAAGGTAATCATAAATGTTCCTCCCCACTCCCCTTCCTTTGCGATTTTCCATCACAAAATATTTTTCTCAGGTGACTAGCTTTAACTTTGAAGACTAGGCAGGATGGTCAACCCTTCTAAAATTGGCTGAGATGAACCCTGTGCACACACACACAGTACAGAGTAAAACTTTTCATTGTGGATATCAAATTACGAAAGAAATATACAATGTAGTAGGGGGATGCCAAAGGAGTGCTGTGCCTAAGGTGCTTCGCATTTTAAATCTGGGTTTAGGAGAGATCTGAGATGCACTAGTCATTCTTGTTCTAAAAAAATTCTTCAACAAGTTTTTAGGGTGAGTTCTCTAGACATATTTCCAGAGGGAGTTCTTTAGCATGTCCCCATTGTTCGCAAAAGGCATACAACAATCCACATAATATGAATTTCATATTCGTTTTCTTTATGTTGATTCATACTATGAGAAGAACGGCAGTAATAAAAATTGGAATTAAAATGCCCTTCAGGGAAATGTTTAGGAATACAAGAACAAAATTAAAGGCTGTATGAGCCATGATCTGATGTTATACAGCCCTACAATGTAACAGCAGCTAACAATTTACAAATATACAGGACTCTCTGGATAGTCCGGTGTCTAAAAGTACTGTTTATAAAATCATAAATAGGCTAGAGAATGCTTACAAACCTATTGAAACACTGCTTTTCACCCCTGTCCACCATTGTCAGAAATTGGCCTGGTGTCGTGCCTCAGCTGAATGGCATCACAAGTACAAAGGGTGTTTACACATTTTTAGAACGATTTTGGAGCCATTTTTTTAATGTTTAAAATGTAAAGATTATTTTTTTAAATATTCCATCTGATAACCTTGTTTTTGAACTATAAGTCTGCATCATGCTTTCCATGATAGAAGGGCTTTTTGCAACGTTTCCAGAGGTACTGCTTGCCATTGTTGTTCCACAACTTTCCAAAGTCCATCAATGGTAGTGGGTTTGCGCTTAGAGAGAGCTCTTTTCAGCGGACCAAAGGCACAATAGTTCATAGGAGAAACAACAGGGGACTTCTCAGGAATATGATGAAACGGAATACATGCAATAGCTGTATTAATTTTCATTTTTTCAAGGAATGCAGTGGTAGTTTTCGAGGTATGACTGCTGGCTTTGTCTTGATGCAGTTTTATACTCTGAAAATTGTTGGAATAAAAAAAATGGAATTTCTTCTGTAAATATCGGATGTAAAGCATTTTCTTGATAATATGATGAGTTGATTTTAACGTTGTTTTCCACTTTTTTATTTTTAATTTCCCATTGTAAGAGAAACCTGCGACAATCATAAAGCCTTTACTGAAGCTTTCTTTGCATTCTCGGCACCAAGTTTGGAAATTTTTTTCTCCACGCTTACGATAGTAAATGGACCTTTTTTTTTGTTACAATTATTTAGGTGAACCCATGCTTCATCAAGGGTAACAACGTATTTCCATTTATCTCCTTCTAAGTAATTTTCATACAGGACTCTGCAACATGTTTTGCGTTGAACCACATGTCTCGACAAAAGACGGTGAAGATTATGTTTTTTAGCTTTTTTAAGTTATAAATCTTGGTTTATTATTTTATTTACTGTTGCTACAGAAGTATTTAAAGAGTTTGCAATTGATTTCTGCATCGGGGGATTTTCTCTTGTTACCAGTGATCTCACTTTAGAAATATTTGCAACAGTACATACCTCGTTCGGGTATTCATTTGGAGTCCTCTTTTTATGTAGAAGTTCTGATTGACGGTCTTTCCCTTTTCTATTAATAATGTTGCTTATTTTGCACTTAGAAATCTTTATACCATGCGTTTCACAACGTTTTTTAATAATGGAATAAGAATATTTCTCTTCGGAAAGCGCAAAAACGTATTCTTCGATCCACAGCTTGTTTACAGGCGCCATTTTGAATGAAAAATGAATTTGAAAGTAGCAGACGATAATCTTAATTTGAAATAATAACATGTTGCCAGATCCATTTTCCCACAAAATATTTTCATTTTTTAATCCTCTATTGAAATCGTTCTAAAAATGTGTAAACACCCTCTATAGAATACTATAGTCTTTAATGACAAATCGCTTTTTTTTTTTTTTGTCAGCTCTACTTCTTATTGAACATCTGTGGGACAATATTTACAGGTGAGTTAATGCAGCATTGCCACCACTTCAAAATGATTATGAAATGTTGTATCTTGTTAATACCACCAAATAGTCAACAATCGATCAGGACATCATTCAAAATCTCATATGTTCGATGCCCCATCATACTGCTGCATGCATTTCCCAACATGGTTAATAGAGCCACCAAAAGCAAGATATGTAAAAATTTTATGATATATAATCAGATTCCAACATATAAATAAAATTCACAAAATAAGCCCATCGAACGTATAACCACTTACAAAATCATTACTTGAACAAAAAAGTCATGTCACAACTAATATTTACAATAATTTCCATGTGTCTTGATAATGCTAAAAAATCCATAAATTTATGCAAAGGTAAACAATTTTCCAGAGAATGACAAATATAAATAAATAAGTAATTAAAAAAATGATCCAGCATAAATACTTTTTTATTCAGTAATGCAGAAGTTGTCTTGTAAAAATCAATAACAGCCAATGGATCAGTATCAGATGGTGTTCCAAATGGCATACTTAGAGTTATATAATTATCTAATTCTAGGAATTTTTGAGAAATCTACGAAAAATGTGAGAAAAGTTAAAAAAAAGGTTTATAAAAATGAAACACTTAAACATTAAATGAACACTAATTATCCAACTACGGTATAATTATAGCTGAAGAAAAAGTTATTATAGAGCAACACCATAAAGTTATGTCATAGGTGGTTCAATAGCTGGCAACATAGGCCAAATAGAACATTTGCACATAATTCAATATTAAAGTTGTTTAATTGTTTCAATACAATGAACTTGTTCAATACAAATCTCATTTATGTACATACTCATGTATTTATGATACAATCAGTAAAGTATAAAGAAAGCAAAATGAAATCTAATTTACGAGAAAAGTTCAAATTAATTTCAGGTACTACAAGAGAACTTTTTTTCCTTTCTTCAATCTCTTCAAAATCAGCTTAGGCTTTAGCATACGGTATTTTGGTCAACTGAAAACCTTTCACTTATATTTTATTATTGCATCACATTTTAAATAATCTCTCCATCTCAGTAATGACCTCATGGCACTTTTCCATTATGCTTGAATTTATTGGTCTCACACATATTCACCTCTGTAAGAATTCATTCTTCATCTCTAAAACTGTCCTTAAGGCAAATTCTCAGAACAAACCACAAGGAACATTTAATCTTTTTTCCCTTATTTGTTTGTGTGAGTGTATGGCAAAACGACAGTAAGGGTCACGCTGTGCTAGGATCTACAGATTTCCGAAGAATCTGAACCTCCCAACGCCTAAATAAACAAACCCCAGACAACAGTAAGCAGTCAGATGGTAAGAGGTCCTTTTTTTGGCATAGTTGGAGATCAAACACGAGATAATAGCCCACTTCATCAACGCAGGGCTTTTTTCCCTTAAAGTTTAATTTCTGTCAAGGTACTTGTATGATAAACAACTAATCTCAATTTTATTATTCAGTACATACAAAAATTCAAACAGAATATCATTTTTGTTTTTCGTTAGATAATAAACTGAACATGCATGCAATAACAGGGAAAATGTAAATGCTCAAATGATGTTATTCTCAACCTTGTGAATAGAAAGTTAAAACCATTATTTGAAAAAAAAGCACATCCTTATGGGTATTTCACAGGCTTTTAATATAACATTTTTTTAAAGGTTTATTATGTCGAGTTTTATAACTAGTGTGCATCTTTTTTTCTTTTTTTTTTAATGGGAGTTTTAATCTGTAGCTATTTCATTGACAAAAATATAATTAGGACTTAACAAAAAAATTGAACACAACAAAAGTTAAAATACTAATACATTTTTAAAAATTTCTCATTATTATTTTTTTTATAATGAAAACATTAACATATAGCTAGACACCTTCATGATTGCCAATATTCTGTCATCTATAGTGTAGTACTAGACAATGAGAAATGATGAAAACATGGGCTGATGTAAATCAGGAAAATGTAAACCAGAGAGTAATGAATTGTACATTGACATGGTTCAGACTCTTTTCAGAGAAAAAAAATAAGCACTTTTTAAGCACCCCCAAAATTTTAAATTATTCCTTATGCTACTATCAACCTAAAGCATATTTTTCCGAATGTAAAGCTTTGTTGCGTATTTGTCTAAACGTAATGGCTTGTAACTTATTTGTTTAGCACTTAACAAGTAAAATCACATTTCATGGAAATCAAATTTATTGGAGTGAAGTAAGCTTTCAATACATACTTCTCAGTTTAGCATAATCAAAGGATCTACTGAAAAGTGCCCTAATTTTTAAGTTCATTCCTTTTTTCTTCAACAAGTTTTTTTTTAAAACTCTTTTGATTTCAAAAAGTAATCGATACTTTTCAAAACTACTCCTTTAGCCACCAACTCATCTGCAGATTTTTCCAATTCAATTATGTCTGTCTCAGTTTTCTGCATTTTCAAGGTAAAACATGTCAGGTCATCCTCTATTTTCTTCCTTTTAAGAGATTGCTTGGCAGTTATTACTTCTGACTTCTGTTGATACAAAAAATGCACATACCTCTGTCTAGCAGCAGCAACAGAATCTCTTAGCTCCTTTGTAATTTTGACATTTTCAATTTTCCCACAAAACATTATGTGGTCATAGACAGTTTTTTGACTGATGTATGAACGAGCCTTTAGGTTTGCCACTTCCAAATTCTTGTTCACCAAAAACCCTCGTTCCACTGCAGCTTGACCATGAGACAATATCAATAAAGCTTTTACAGCTCACCACAAATCGCTGTAATCCTGCTTCATCATATACTTACTCAGAAATGTGTCCAGTCTGCACTCTGTCACATCGTATTTGGAAAAATCCTGTTTATTGTAGTTTACTTCAATATTTAAAAAAGTTCGGAATTAGGATAAAATTTTTTCACACTCATTTTCATTAAATTTTTTGCATTCTGTTAATTTTTTAATACCTTTTGCATTTTTGTAATGCAGTTGTTTTTGCTGATCATAGATCTTGGATCCAAACACCCAAGATTACGAACCAAGGAATAACTTACAGAACACTTCTCGGCAATTTTTTGTAACATTCAGAAAATAAAATTCTGACAATCATTTTTAAAACTCAGTATTTCCTTTTCTGATATCTTTTTCTGCTTTTTAAAGTCTTGCAATAGTTTATCAGTACTGAAACCAGTGCATATATCACTTATTGGTGACAAACTTTCTCTGTCTTCAAAGTCGTATTTACAAATTTTTAACACAGATAATGTTTTAATACTATCAAATTCCATAATATTATATGTGGCTAAACACTGTTTCACAAGCACTAAAACATCTGTAGCAAGAAATGGTAACAATGGCTTGTTACCTTGATAAACAGTCAAAAATGGACACAAGAGTTTTGCCACAGAAAGGAAAGAAGAAAGTTTGCAGTAATTAGAATATCTTTACATGCATTTTCAATCACCAAAAATGACCTTAGTGGTTTTATCATTTTTATTAACCTCTTGCAGACATTTTCTACATAATGTCTGACATCTGACCAAATCTCAATTGCATGTTCAGCACAGGGCACATTTTCTGACCATCTGTGATTTACAAACTTTAAAGGGAACCTTTTAAAACTTGAAAGCCTCATATAATTATCCTGTCGAGCTGGAGAATCTTTGAAAAGATAATACAACAAACTCAAAATGCTGGAAACATCCCATTCTGTTTCCGATTCCCCATGTTTAAATGCATTATTAAGTACATGTAAGCCACAGCTGCCAACATTTAAACTTCTGCAATCATAATTATTCATGACATCTCTTTGAAGGATTTCATAAAATGCCTAATTGACAGCTGGACCATCCATTGAAACTTGAAGGATTTTTCTATGTTCAATATCCTCTGTTGCATTCTTGAAGGCATTTAATATATCCTTGGATGTTGCATGGCCCATAAACACAGTAGTATAGTATCGAGTTCATACTTCGTTTAGTTCTTTGTTCCAAAATCTTATATGTATAACCATTTGTTTTTCCTGTTTGACTTGATTCAATGTTTCATCAAACAATAATGTGTAATGCTCAGTTTCATTACAAGAGTTTGCAAGAAATTTTTGAAAGTGTGGAACTATCCCAAAGCTACATATATATGCTAATTCTTTCAGTCCACAAGAAAATTGACTTGCTATTCAGCTGTCTGGAAACATTACAGCAAATAACTGACTCATATCTTCTGAGGATTGATAGGAGTAATGGCTCTTTATGATTTTTACGGCCCATATGATCTGTACAGTCTGGACACCAGTTTTTTGCATAAAATTTGAAATTAGTGACTTGTTTGAGACAGATGCTTGAGGCATAAGTGACGACGTATTTGAGATGGAATCTTCAACTCCAGATATTCTGTTTGATGGATCATGACAAGACGATGCTGCTTTATTCATATGCGAGACAATGGCACGATTATTCTGTTTGGCTTCCATCAATTCTCGATGCTTTTTGCCTATTGAAATAGAAATAAAAATTAGATATATATTGGTATTTAACAAAAATATACAATTTTATTTCATTAGTAATACAAAGTGAAGAAAATTGACTTATTTATTTGTTTATTATTATTTTTATTACAGGGTCCCTACTCCCTGACATGACTTTCAAGGACAAATGAGGACTAGAGTTACCACCTCCCCATTTTCTGCCACAGGAAACCTTTAGCAGAAATTTAGCAACACAATCGTAGAAAATACATGGTCCCATGCAGGAAAAATTATGATCGTGATTAAATTTTACTGAGATTTTTCTCCCGACAGCAGTGGCGTACCATGCGGGGGCAGCCAGGTACAGTTGCCCTGGATGCCAAGATTTAGGGGGCGCCAAATGAGAGAAAAACAAGCTTGAGTTCGTAATCTGGTAAGGGAAGGAGGGGCGCAATTATCCACCTTTGCCCCCCCCTACCAAAAACTTACAATATGCAACTGCCTGACAGTAACATGATTTGAAGAAAATCCCCAAGCTTTGGGCTTTTACTGATTGAAAGTGAAACGTCACTCACTTTGGTGATGGCTCACCCCAAAAAAAAGCTGCATAATGACAATCACAGACTGTCTCATGACTTTCTGCCACAGGAACCTTTTAGCAGAACTTCAATGATGTGAGCACGAAAAATATATGGTCCCTTGCAGAAAAAGTTTCGATCGTGATTAAGCAGTTTTGCAGTTTTTTTTCCTTCCCAACAATAATGCAATTTCTAGAAAAACCCCAAGCTTTGGGCTTTTACTGATTGCAGATATGCTACTACACTCAAGCTAAAATAAGCTGAACTTCGTGCACTGCCGTACGACAATGCGTTGAAAAACAAATGCAATACAAAAACGCTTCATCCACATTTAATGTAAACTTTCAACAGTGAATTGCAGAAACTTGTTTCTCATTGAGATGATTTAACCAAGGTGTTCAGCAAATCTGTTGCAAAACCGTAAAGCGTATTTCAAGGATTTCAAAATTTATCCCAGAATTTTCAAAGACTCTCTCCCAAATTACCACTATATTTTTCCAAAAAGAACACCAATCCCTTGTGGTACACCTGTATACCATATGTATGTTGCTATAGTGAAACATACAGTATGTAAAGTGGTATCTGTACTATACAAATTTTGATCCATTCAAATTAGCATTGCAACAAGAAATTAAACTGATACAAATTACAATACTTTTAAAGAATTAACATTCAACAATTACCAAATAGAAATATATCCCAACCCCTTCTGCGGGGTTGTATAAAACCAAAAGCTTTCTGCATACACAAATATTGGACCAGAAATTTTCTGCAAAGCTACATTGGGGTGTTCACAAACGAATTTCAGAAAAAAAATTATTATATAACACTATGTTAAAAATGAACTGATTTAAAAAAATTAAAATCAACTTACCAAAAGAAAAAGAAAAACTACAAATACATGAAAGGAAAAGATGAGTTCTTGGGTATTAGTTTGTCAACAGATTTAAAAATAGCCCAATCTTGGGCTAAAAATGGGAAGAAAATTTAAAAAAAAAATTTAAGAAATTATTTAAAAAATTCTCTGCAAAATCAGGGACTTCCCGCATATTGCATGAACGTTGATACTCTACAGGTATGCCTGCAGAGCAGAAATACGGCGGTATAATCGCAGAAAATATACACTACACACACACACACATATATATATATATATATATATATGGCCTGCAAAAGGGTTGCTGGTATCTAACTGGAAGGAGACCCACACGCTGAACGTATGTGACGATGTGTGGAACCGGCCAGGCCAGTAACCTAGTGTCCTACCCCGCCTTCAAGTGGTGCAGGCTGAGCTTTCTATTTATGTGGCAAATTAATATTTGCTACACGGATAGAAAGGCGGAAGGGGAGGGCTAATTCACCAACCCGTCTAGCCAGCGTGGTGAAATTATGGCTAATTCCTCCATTATGTTGACACACCAGAAACCATGGCCCCTAGTCTCCAGGTGCTGGAGTGCTCCTGATCAAGGCAGCGGTCAGTGTGGCATGAAAGCAGGGGGTGCTAAGAATCACTGGAATGGCCCAGGCTGCCGTTTGTTATTGACCTTGGCTACGTTTAATGGACGATCCCTTGCTTCTGAAGCAAAACTTCAGGAATTGGAAGAGGAACTAGACAAGATCAAATGGGACATTGTAGGACTCAGTGAAGTTAGAAGAAAAGGTGAAGAGTTGGTGGAACTGAAAAGCGGACATTTGTTTTACTATAGAGGAACGGAAACTGGAAGAACAAGTGGTGTTGGCTTCTTAATCAACAAAAGAATTAAAGACTGTCTTCTGGAAGTTGAAAGTACATCAGATCGAGCAGCGAGGCTTGTTGTTCAACTAACCCAGCGATACCAACTTCAAATAGTACAGGTATATGCACCAACATCAAGCCATACCGACGAAGAGGTTGAAGAATTTTATGAAGAAATCAAAGAGTTACACACCAAAGGGAAACAACATATCAAGCTCATCATGGGGGATTTCAATGCAAGAATTGGACAACAGGAACAAGGAGAGACATCGGTTGGTAAATACGGATATGGGGAAAGGAATGAACGTGGCGATCAACTCATCGAATTTGCAGAAGCTGAAAATCTTAGCATCATGAATTCATTTTTTAAGAAGAAACCGCAAAGAAAATGGACATGGAAACACCCAAATGGGGGAACTAGTGAAATTGACTATATCCTGGCAAACAAGAAATCAATTATTGAAGATTGCAGCGTACTGAACAGATTTAATACTGGAAGTGATCATCGAATGGTGAGATGTAAAGTGCACTTAAATACTAAATTAGAACGACAGAAGCTCATTAGGAAACAAGTAAGTAAGAGGGTGGATTTAAAGAAATTAAAAGAAAATACCGAGGCATTCAAGTTGGAATTAAAAAATCGCTTTTCTGCACTGGAAGGACTTATTGATGAAAGTGATATCTCAGAAGCAAATGAAAACATTGTTAAGACAATAGTTGAAACTGCTGGGGAAATTGGTGGTGTAACCTGTAAAAAGCACAATAGCAAATTATCTGAGAAGACGAAACAGCTCATGAAAAGGCGAAGAGATATGAAGGTGGACAATCAAAATACCAGTTCCAGGATTGAGTACATAGAACTTTGTAAAACTCTGCGCAAAAGCATGAAAGAAGACATAAGAAAATTCAACTGTGAGCTAGTAAGGAAAGCCATTGAAAATAACAAGAGCCTTAGGGTTGTTAAAGGAAGTTTATCTGTTGGGAAGAAACACATCATTGCATTAAAAGGAGAGGATGGCACCGTAACAAGAAATAGGGAAGAAATACTTAGAAGAGTTGAAGAATTCTACAAAAATCTATACGAAAGTAACAGTGAATTAAACGAAGACATTGAAATAGTCGAAGGAACAGCTCCTAAAATCTTAAAAGAAGAAGTTTCATTTGCAATAAAAAGCATGAAGAAAGGAAGAGCCCCTGGTGATGATGGTATTACATTAGATATCCTAAAAGAAGCTGGAGAATATGTAGAAGACATACTTGCAAAATTCTTTACCAAATGTCTTAACAGCGGTAACATACCAAACCAATGGGATTCTGCAACAGTAATTCTTTTGCATAAAAAAGGTGATAAAGAGGATTTAAAAAATTACCGACCAATTAGCTTGTTACCTGCTATTTATAAAATCTTCACAAAAGTGCTAACACATCGCCTGCAGAAAAAATTAGATGCAGCTCAACCAAGAGAACAAGCTGGATTTCGAAGTGGATTCAGTACAGTGGACCATATTCAAGTATTAAGAGAATTAATTGAAAGAACACATGAATATGAACTTCCATTGTGTGTTGCATTTATTGACTATGAGAAGGCCTTTGACTCTATTAAAACATCAGCAGTCATCAACTCTTTAAGATCAACAGACATTGAGGATATTTGTAAGTTGTTTGGAAAGGTTGTCCGCATTGGCGGCGCTGTATTTCCAGAAAAGGGCGAAGCAAAGTGCAGTAGTTGTGAGCAAGAGGTAATAGCTCAGTGTGAAGACTGCAGCATTCCTAAACGGGCACTAGGCTTGATCATGCCCACTGCCGCAATGTTTGGATGGGGGGTTGATGTGGTTTTGTAATCCGCTGTTGCAATGAAATTTTGTATATTTAACATAGGAATATGATTTATATAATTTTGCCACCCACGTATTAATTAGCTCAAACTAGAGCTTTATTCGTTTTGGAGAAAAAGAGACGCTTTCCCCATCCTGGATTCGAACCAGGGTCCCTCCGTTTAGCCCGGAGTGTCTTGGACCGCTAGACGAATGAGGACAGGAAACAACGCTCTCTTTCTCCGTATGTAAAGATGTTAAGGTATTATTACCCTCCGCAGGGATAACACAATTGCCAAATATGGTCAACACAAGAAAGCCTCCGGGGCGAGATTTTTGTGAGTTTTCGTGGGGGAATTTATTATACTATAATTTTTGCCACCCACGTTTTAATTACAGCTCAAACTAGAGCTTGTGTAATTTTGGAGAAAAAGAGACGCTTTCCCCATCCTGGATTCGAACCAGGGTCCCTCCGTTTAGCCCGGAGTGTCTTGGACCGCTAGACGAATGAGGACAGGTAATAACGCTCTCTTTCTCCGTATGTAAAGGTGTTAAGGTATTATTACCCTCCGCAGGGATAACACAATTGCCAAATATGGAAGGAATGAGTTGCAGCTCTGTAACCCCCTCCCCCACACATTGAGCCTATAACCTCCCTTTACCAATTGTCTGCGTACGCCTATGATCACGACAAAAATCAAACATTGAGTTAGATTTGACACTTCACAATGAAAAAAAAAACTTTAAATTCATTTACAATATAAGGTGCAATCTAGATAAAACAATTCAAAACACTCACCAAAAAAAATATATATACATGAAGAATTTTATTCTTCCCTTTTTGTGTGCGTGATCCTCAATTCCTTAAAATTTTAATTTATCCTGAATGAGGATTTCGATGGCAATAGATTCA
>QLNU02015360.1:65313476-65325032 GCA_006491805.2 Dysdera silvatica
CTTTAAATGGAGCATCAGGACTCATCCGAAAAACGTTAAATTTGGAACTTCCCACCCCTATATCTCCAAAATGCTCGAAATCGAGAACGTAAGACAACTGCTGTGATCTTTCCTATCATAAAAGAACCCAAAAATCAACATTTGATCAAAATCCATGGGTGACATGTCAGACACTTCCCTTGTCAGTATGATGTGTGAGCCTCTTCGTTACTTTAGGAATAATTTTTTTTTATACATGGGAAAAAAAAAATCCAATGTCCCTCTGGTCATATTCGCGCAAACCGAATTTTTTTCCGAGCATAACTTCTTTTATTATGAATTTTTGAAGTTTGAACGAATCTATGATGCACCCTGTATTATTTTAATATGCAAAATAAAATATACTTTATATTAGGCATAAAATAAACATTAACTTACACTGTATGATCAAAAGTATCTGGGCACCCCTCTGAATAGGGAATTTACCCATATACATCATAGGGCATGCTCAAACAAGCATAAAAACATGTAAACGAGCCTCCAACCCTCATTGCAAAGCTGATACAGTAGTAGGAAGAGCACAGGAGAATTTAGTGACTTCAAATATTGTTAAGTAGTAGGTTGCTACCATTGTGGAAAATCTATTCAGGAAATTTTGTTTTTGTTGTATGTGTCCAGTTCCCCCACAAATCATACCATTATGAAGTGAAAAATGTGTAGACACTACTGTAGTACAACCACAATCTGGTTGAATGGATTCCAAAATACCTCTGAAAGTAACAACACCAAGACATTCATCAAGAAGTCCTAAATTTGGGGTTTCATGACTGAGCAGCCACATATAAACGAAACATTAGCACAACCAATGTAAAGTATAAGTTATAGTAGTGTATAGTTCAATGTCAGTGAAACCTTGAACTGTAGCGACATGTGCTATGGAATGACAAATCATGATATACTATAATGTAGTCTAATGAAAAGGTATGGCTGTGGAGAATGCCAGACAAATGCTACCTGATTGTATTGTGCCAAATGTGAAGTTTGATGGGAAAAGTGTGAAGATATGGAGCTGCTTTTCATGGTTCCAACTAAGTCCCTTGATTTCGTTAGCAGGGATATGCAAGCTTATCTTTACATTTTAGACAATTCCATGCTACCAACATTGTGGAAACAGTTTGGTGAAGGCCCCATTCTTGTTTCAACATAACTGTGTACTATTCCATAAAGAGCAAGCTATAAACACTGGTTTAATGACATAAATGTTCAAGAACTGGACTAGTCTTCTCAGAGTGCAGACCTCAATTCCATAAAACAACTTTGGGATCAATTGGAATGATAATTGCAAGCTAAGCCATGATGACCAACATCAGTAAAGGGAAAAAAATTGACCAATGTTCCTTTGGAAGAATGACAGACAACTTAAACTTCAATATTTTAATATTTAGTAGATAGCCTTCAAAACAGAGTGGCAGTTATAATTGAAACAAAAGGTGGACCCAAACCATACTAGTTTCTCGCTTTTTCTCAGAAAAAACAAAGTACATAGATGCTCAGATAATTTTAATCATGTACTGTATTTAACTCATAGTTTCTTTGTATACAACATAAAAACTGCAAAGATCATACCGTGCCATAATCAACAATTTTCTGAGGAATTTGAACCTTCAAGCCTAAGGAACCAGTTTCTAGACTACAACGAGTCAGACAGTAACCATTTTTTTAGGGGGAGGGAGGGTGCTGTTGAAAGTCGAACCATAGTTAACAGTACACAAGATGAACATATTACCACTACAGGGTCTGGTTCATAAATGGATATGCTTTTAAGGAAAGGTGCAAATTCAGCACCCTCATGGATTTGGATTATCTAGAAAGTAATAAATTCCAAATAAGCATGCATTTTTAATGAACAAAAGACCAAAAGCCAGCTTTAAGAAGAGATTTCAATAACTTCATATTTAATATGTAAGTAAATAACAGAAGTATGATTAATCTTACTTATTAAGAAGAGCATTTCCAACTTTTTCTTCAAATGGCAAACAGCAAAGTAATGAAGATACCTATAATTACAGTAATTTAAAAAAATCAAACTTTCAATGAATGTACATTGGTCACATGCTCAAATAGGATGTGTATAAATATGTGTTATGGTTCATGTAATAACTCCAGTTAATATTAATATTAACCACATCTTTTGATCAATGTGATAAAAATGCAAAATAATTACATTTACTGGTAAATGCTAATAATTACCAATAAAGTTTGGTGAATTTGATAAAAATACGTTTTATAATATTTATTACTTTTATTTATACAACACATTCAGTATTTATTACATAAACCAGTTCTCCTATGTATATCTTATTAAATGATTAAGAATAAATTAATTTGTTTTTGATCATTTAGTAAGACATACATATAAGAACTTGCTTATGTAATACTCATAAATAATGCATCTTATATGTAATTACTTATTTTTGCAGGATGAGCTGTGGCATTTGGAATTACAAAGAGTTTTTGGCTTTTTACATCAACAGCAATTTGAGTTAAAATCGACTGTATAATTGCAATATTGAAATCCTTGACCACCTAAATTAGAATTTTAGCGAGCATATTTTCTTAGGCTTATTTCAATATCTGGAACTTCATTCAGTGAAATAAAAGTTTTCTTGACGATGGTAAATTCATTCCTTATGTAAGGTTAGTTTGAAGTGCCATATTTCGTACCTAGTTTATATAAGATTTCATTTTCAATAGATTCACTTCATTTGGCACATTGTGACCTTTGTTGTCTTCGTGCCATTAAAATCCATTCCAACCAACCAACGATTTTCAATAGAAATTATAACTGCTGTAGTATTCTGGATATTAACTTTAGCCCTATCTACATTTGGACTCTTATCTGAACAGTTTTCCCTACATTTGCAGTGAGAAATTTAAACTTTGACAGCCATAGCATTTTTTTTGCCAGCTTATTCAGTGACTGTTTAGTAGAGCTTCAAGCTCCTTAAATTTTTTCAGAGACTTTGTTGAATGCAAAAGAAAGATCTTCCTTGCTTGTTTGGTTTTGTTTGTTTATTTTTTCATTATTTTCCGTTTCCACATTGGTAGTACTTTTCTATTTCATTCTTGGCCTTTTCTACTTCAGAAGCATGTTGTTCATCCTCCACCGACTCTCCGACAGCATCAAGTCCCTACTTGAATCATCTATTTTCACTTCCATGTTGTCATCATTCACTGTGCCTATATCGCCATCCTTGTTTGAGATTGCTCTATGAAGTTGGACATCTTTATTAAAATGACCACTTAATATAGAAAGATCTCCTTCACTAGTAATTTCTTATAAAGTATCGACTGGCAAGTAGATTCTCAAACCTATTTTAGCTTTTTACAGCCAAAGGTAGATTCATATGGGCTACGATCTATTCCAGAGTGATGTGCTCTATTTTTTATAAACTGAATAAATTTTATTCCTTCCATCAATTTTGTGTATTGTTTGTTTCAAGCCAGGTAGTAACATATTTTCAATGTCCTCGTTTGCTCTGTTTCGACTAGATATTGTAATCCAAGATATTGTGGTTTTCCATGAATAATTTTGAGTTCATCCCACATTCTGCAAACTTCGTTAATTTTGTTAGTGAATTCCCAACCACTGTCATTTTGCAGAAATGCAAGGTACTCCAGATATTGTGAATATATCTAATAGGTGGTAAACAACTTAAGATTATTTTGATTTTAAAGTGCTTAATTGAGTAAATTTCGTTAGATGATCTTGATAAATCATAAATTTATATTCTCTGTCCACTTCTGCATGTCAACAAGATCGATCTGACACCTTGAAATAAGTGCACTGCTTTTAACTGACTTAACGAGACTGATTTTTAAAAATGCTCTGTTTCTTTTGACAAGGTTCGCAAAGATTTAAATATGTCCTAACAATTTCTACTGTAATGTTTTTATACTTTGCCTTAAACTCCCTCATCATTCCGCTTCGTCCTCCATGTCCGATTGGAATATATGGACCTTAAGAATTATTTTAAAAAATTCTATTCCATAAAAGTTTAATATATAATCATTGGGTTTTTTCCATTTTTATTTGGTGTAATGAGTTTTTCAACACTTCCAATTCGTACACTATCGTACTTGATAATTGTTGGTAGTCTTCTCATGACTTGCTGGAAATCATCTTGTTTTCTTTAACTTTCGTCAAAATTGAATAATACTCTTCTCTTGTAAAAAACTGATGATTTTTTCCTTTTTCGATTTCAGCATGTTAACATAATTAAATCATGTCTTCATTACTTCTTCACCCATTATGTGTATGGATAACATAAAATTAGTGAAAATGTAAAAAACAATAAAGCATGTACTAGCAACTGACAAAGAAAACAATATCAGATTAAGAACACAGTGTCTAGGAAGACTGAAGCAACTGAATGTACTGTCACATGCATGCACAATGGCAAATCAAATCAGAAGCATTAAAATTGTTACATTTACCATTCATAGTTTGGAATCATTAATAATTACCAGTTCACATGATAAATGAACATGATTTTAAATTATTCGCTTTAACCTTCCAATTTCGTTATTATTAATATTAGCCAGTTGATCACATGAACCATAACACACACACATATATATATATATGGGGTGATGGCCTGCAAAAGGGTTGCTGGTATCTAACTGGAAGGAGACCCACACGCTGAACGATGTGTGGAACCGGCCGAGCCAGTAACCTAGTGTCCTACCCCGCCTTCAAGTGGTGCAGGCTGGGCTTTCTATCCAAGAGGCAAATTAATATTTGCTGCACGGATAGAAAGGCGGAAGGGGAGGGCTAATTCACCAACCCGTCTAGCCAGCGTGGTGAAATGATGGCTAATTCCTCCAATATGCTAATACACCAAAAACCATGGCCCCTAGTCTCCAGGTGCTGGAGTGCTCCTGATCAAGGCAGCGGTCAGCGTGGCATGAAAGCAGGGGGTGCTAAGAATCACTGGAATGGCCCAGGCTGCCGTTTGTTATTGACCTTGGCAACGTATAATGGACGATCCCTTGCTTCTGAAGCAAAACTTCAAGAATTGGAAGAAGAACTTGACAAGATCAAATGGGACATTGTAGGACTCAGTGAAGTTAGAAGAAAAGGTGAAGAGTTGGTGGAACTTAAAAGTGGACATTTGTTTTATTATAGAGGAACGGAAACTGGAAGAACAAGTGGTGTTGGCTTCTTAATCAACAAAAGAATTAAAGACTACCTTCTTGAAGTCGAAAGCACGTCAGATCGAGCAGCGAGGCTCGTTGTTCAACTAACCCAGCGATACCAACTTCAGATAGTACAGGCATATGCACCAACATCAAGCCATACCGACGAGGAGGTTGAGGAATTCTATGAAGAAATCAAACAGCTACATACCAAGGGGAAACAACACATCAAGCTCATCATGGGAGATTTTAATGCAAGAATTGGACAACAGGAACAAGGAGAGACATCGGTTGGTAAATACGGATACGGGGAAAGGAATGAACGTGGCGATCAACTCATAGAATTTGCCGAAGCTGAAAATCTTAGCATCATGAATCGCTTTTTAAGAAGAAACCAAGAAAGAAATGGACATGGAAACACCTAAATGGGGAACTAGCGAAATTGACTATATCGCGGGCAAACAAGAAATCAATGATTGAAGATTGCGGCGTGCAGAACAGATTTAATACTGGAAGTGATCATCGAATGGTGAGACGAGAGTGCGCTTTAAATACTAAATTAGAAAGACAGAAGCTCATTAGGAAACAAGTAAGAGGGTGATTTAATGAAACTGAAAACAAAATACTGAGGCATTCGTTGGAATTAAAAAAAAAAAAAAAAAAAAAAAAATCGCTTTTCTGCACTGGAAGGACTTATTGAAGAAATTGATATCTCAGAAGCAAATGAAAACATTGTTAAGACAATAATTGAAACTGCTGGGGAAATTGGTGGTGTAACCTGTAAAAAGCACAATAGCAAATTATCTGAGAAGACGAAACAGCTCATGAAAAGGCGAAGAGATATGAAGGTGGACAATCGAAATACCAGTTCCAGGATTGAGTACATAGAACTTTGTAAAACTCTGCGCAAAAGCATGAAAGAAGACATAAGAAAATTCAATTGTGAGTTAGTAAGGAAGGCCATTGAAAGCAACAAGAGCCTTAGGGTTGTTAAAGGGAGTTTGTCTATTGGGAAGAAACACATCATTGCATTAAAAGGAGAGGATGGCACCGTAACAAGAAATAGGGAAGAAATACTTAGAAGAGTTGAAGAATTCTACAAAAAACTATATGAAAGTAACAGTGGATTAAACGAAGACTCTGAGATAGTCGAAGGAACAGCTCCTAAAATCTTAAAAGAAGAAGTTTCATTTGCAATAAAAAATATGAAGAAAGGAAGAGCCCCTGGTGATGATGGTATTACATTAGATATCCTAAAAGAAGCTGGAGAATATGTAGAAGACATACTTGCAAAATTCTTTACCAAATGTCTTAACAGCGGTAACATACCAAACCAATGGGATTCTGCAACAGTAATTCTTTTGCATAAAAAAGGTGATAAAGAGGATTTGAAAAATTACCGACCAATTAGCTTGTTACCTGCTATTTATAAAATCTTCACAAAAGTGCTAACACATCGCCTGCAGAAAAAATTAGATGCAGCTCAACCAAGAGAACAAGCTGGATTTCGAAGTGGATTCAGTACAGTGGACCATATTCAAGTATTAAGAGAATTAATTGAAAGAACACATGAATATGAACTTCCATTGTGTGTTGCATTTATTGACTATGAGAAGGCCTTTGACTCTATAAAAACATCAGCAGTCATCAACTCTTTAAGATCAACAGACATTGAGGATGTGTACATTGACATGGTGAAACGTGTGTATAAAAATGCAAGTGCAAAATTTCGGTTACATAAAGATACCAAAACTATCAAACTTGGCAAAGGGGTGAGGCAGGGAGATACCATTTCTCCAAAACTTTTTACTTCAGCTTTACAGATGATTTTTCAGCTGATAAATTGGAATAACAAGGGAATAAAAATAAATGGTGAATATTTAAATCATTTGCGGTTTGCTGATGACATTGTTATTTTTTCAACGAACCCATTAGAACTCCAAGACATGGTACAAGAGCTCTCAACTAGAAGTGAAGAAGTTGGACTCAAGATGAACCTACAAAAAACTAAGATCATGTTCAATAATTTTGTAGAGGAAACAAAAATACAAGTTGACAACACTGAGCTAGAAATTGCTGATTCATATATTTACCTTGGCCAGCTGATTTCAATGGATGGCAACATTATGAAAGAACTCAACAGACGTATTAAACTTGGCTGGAGTGCATTTGGAAGAAACAGTTTTATCCTGAAGGGGAAATTGCCTTTGTGTCTAAAAAGAAAGGTCTTCAACCAGTGTGTATTGCCAGTCCTCTCTTATGGATCAGAGACATGGAGTCTAACAGTTGGAGCAATACGAAAGTTACAGACAACGCAAAGGAGCATGGAGAGGTGCATGCTTGGAATAACTAGGAGAGATCGAAAAAGAAACACTTGGGTGAGAGAGCAAACTAGAGTAGAGGACATCATTGTTAAAGTAAAAGGGCTGAAATGGCGATGGGCTGGGCATATTGCAAGAAGAACTGATCAACGATGGACAACAGAAATTCTGAACTGGATTCCAAGAGACCACCGAAGACCTAGAAAACGTCCTCAAACTAGATGGGTGGATGAAATAAGAAAACAGGTTGGGGTGACGTGGAAACGAATGGCCCAGGATAGACTTGTGTGGAAAGCATTTGGAGAGACCTTCATCCAGCAGTGGATAGATAATGGTTGAATATGATGATATATATGGGATGTCTCATTTACTTAACAATCCCAAGAATCTCAACTATAATTGATGAAAAAGGTACTAATCAAATTTGTTCATCTCGAAAGGCTATCTAATAATGCCAAACTGACCTTCCTCCCCAACCTATGGATGAAGTGGGGCCAGCATTGAAATTTAAATAAGAACCCCCCACCCCAATTCTTTATTGCAGATTCAGATTAACCAGGAAAAACTAAATATTTATTTTTTCCTGGGGAATTCTAATCTGCAATAAAAAAAGGAGTCCCCAGTTTAACATAACTTTCAGTAGAATTTTTTTTCAATGTGTGACAAATGGCACTGTAATTGGGAAACATTAGATTTTGCAATTACAGGGCTCCCAGCCAACTTTTCACAACAAACTAGGAAAATAAGGACCACCTTTTATATATAAAAAATATATATATAAGGACCTAGTTTTTTGATTTTTTTTAAAAAAGACCAATAAGGACCTAACGCATTGATTTGCACACAATCTTTCTTTTTCAATTGTCACTCAAAATGTAAAAGGAGTTCCTCGATATCCTTTTTCAGATTTTTTTTTTTTAAATATTGGTCCTTTTTCATAGGGAGCAATTATAAAAAATTATATTTTATACTACATCTTCCCCACCACCCAAAAAAAAGGTAGATCTAATGAGCAAGAAAAACTGAAAAAATAAAGTAAACAGTGCTGATTTTATTCAAAACAAAACCTTAGACATTAAACAGAACCTTCAAAACAGTAACCTTATTAACTGCTTAAATTTGAAAATAAAATCCAATTCATTAAATTATGATATATATAAAAATTAGGGAACAAATTCGTTAACTGATAGAATAAATAGCCTTATTAAAAAAAGGAGACACGTATTGAAGAAGAATTATTAACTCAGAAGTTGCAAAAGGCACTGCAACAATCTAATGGCCACAAAAGTTGATCTCGATATTCAAAAAACAAAAACAAAAAAAGAATATAAAATTTTATTTTACCATAAAATGTGAAATAAAAAGTAAGAAAAATTTTTTGTTCCTATAACAAAATTCTTATATCTTACTTGCCAGCTTTAAAAAATGTGCATCAATAAAATTATGCACTATACTATGTTATCTCCAGTAAAACCAAAAAATTATAATACCATTTATTCACTAATGTTTTGGAAAATTAAAGCTGAAATATTAGAAACTTCCAATTTTAATACATCAATTTATTTAAAAACTGTTTCAATCTCATCACTCCCCCACCCATGCCAAAACAAGCATAATTAAAGCATAGTTTTTAAATGTGTACCATCTGCAGTTTATTTCTGTGAAATTACTGTAGTAATGAGAAATTAATGGAAAATTTGTTTGTTGGTACATGGTCATTTTGATGAAATACAGTTAATGAAAAAACAACCGTTCACGAAAAGGATCAAAACAGATTGAATATAGAGCTGCAGCTGGGTTTCAAATTTTGAAGTAAACATATTGTCGGAGAAGTTCAAAATAATAATCAGGTGATTGCAAATGGTGAATTTTTTCCCTTGATTGAGAAAGTGAGATTCTTAAAATAAATGTGTAAATTTTTCGTGTCAATAAAATACGCCATATCATACATACGGTGTGATGAGGCCAAACCAGTGTGTATGGAAGAGAACAAATGTAAGGCCATTTTATTACAAAGTTTATAAATTCTGAAGTACGTGTGTTGAGTTGATACACTTATTACATCCAGAAGTATGGCTTCAAACAACCCATAAAAATAAGAACATGGAATCAAATAGTGCAGACTTTGGAATTCTGGCTTGGGCTCAGGGACAAGAGGGAGGGCAAAGGAGGCTAAAGCCCAATGGCCAGCTCGGAATTTTTATTAATTATAATTAAACACATCTTTAAAAAAATCCTAAGAGTTTCTATACTAGAAGGGAATAAATTCATTAAAAAATTCAATAAATAAAAAACTTTAAGTACTATGTATGTGTGTGTAAAAGACAGATATACATTAAAAAAAATTATAATCTGTTAGATTTTGAAAATTTTCTGAAGAGGGAGGGGGTGTGAATATGCTGAATTTTCTAAGGGCTTGTAAATCCTGTCCCTGCCTACCTTGCATGGAGTTATAATTCCACCACATAGTATAAGCGCAAAGTTCAGAAGCTTGATCACCTCTGACCAATCAGCATTCAACAACGTGAATCTTATTGTTTCATAAAGCAATTATGGTGCATATTGAGGTGAATATTGAGTGCATATTTGGTGAGTATTGAGGATTATTCACACTTAATTAACTAATTTCCGAATAAGCGCTGGTGAAACATGAAAAGGGAGAAAAAAAAAAAAGGAACCAATACAAACTTGAGACAAAAATATGGACTAACATGGACTTGGGATGAAAACATGGACCTTTCCGTAAAAGTAGACTAATTGGAAGCCCCACAGTTATCTTAAGGGATGTCCATCTGATCAAAAAAATAAAAAGACATAATGAATGTTTCCAATAGACCTATTCACCTGTACTCAAATTAAGTTCCCCCCACCCCACCTCCTTTTGAATGGTGGGCCAAGTTTCAAATTCCACATGAAAAATACATAATTGTTGTCGAATTATTTACATGTTGCTACTTGAATGCTGCGGAATAAGGTATTCTCCACGGTCTGTTCTTAACTGAAAAATTACAAACCAATTGTTTAATTTCCGTGAAAGATATTCAACTGAGAACACCATGTAGTGGTAATATTACAGTGACACCCCTCTTAATGAACATCCCGCTTTTACAGTCAGATAATAATTCACTGGCAGAAACTGATTTACAATAATGTATTTCAAACCCTTGCTTAGCGGTCACCCTCAGATAGGGATACGGATACAGTTTTCATGATTCATTCCATTAGACTAGAATCCCTGTAAGGACAAAATTTGTTTGAACTAAAGACATTGTTTGAATACTTAAGCCTTGCATTGCAACAGTACAAGTGGTTCCAACATGATGATTGCTCAGTACATTGTGCAATAGTAGCCTGAGAAGAATTAGACTGCATGTACAATGGTTGTTGGATCATTATAGGCGGTCCTGCGCTGTGACCTTTCAGATCTCCAAACCTTACATCATTACCAGATTTCTTTTTATGGAGTTCTCTCAAATAAACAGTTTATCAAGTGCCAACAACCAGGGAAAACATGATTGAAAGGATTAGAAATGTTTATGCAAAAATTGATGTAGATATATTTCTGTAATGTTCAATCATTTGAACAACGGATCAGCAAATGCATTTAAGTTAGAGGACATCGTTTCGAGCATTTAATTAAATAAATAAATTAAACATCCCAATAGTGACAGGCAAGGGGACTCACCATAATCCAGCATCCTGAAGAGAACAGAATGTCCACGTCGTCATTCCTGGGTAGCACTAAAAGTAGTTAATTTGTCCACTGAAAAGGGTGAGAGGAGGGCAGCTACAATTTAGTGATTAAAAAGTTTTCAAATATAGTTTTCAAAAACTATGTAATATCCTGTGAAAAAGTTGCTCCCGACCACACTCGGGGGGGGGGGGCAGAAAAAGGAAAGTCAATTTTAGCATCATTAGATAGCCCCCTTCGAGATGAACGAATTTGATTTATACTTTTCTTGTGATCCTGTGTGCAATTTGAGATATTTTAGTTTGTTAAGTTAAATGGGACACAGGTATATATATACAGGGTGATTCTTAACTCAAGGAAAAAATT
>QLNU02015360.1:65325132-65336830 GCA_006491805.2 Dysdera silvatica
AAACGAGGCTTCATCCATGAAGAGGACATGTGTTGGAAAATCCGGCTGCATTGCACTCTTCTGCAGAAACAATCAGCAAAATTGCACATGTTGAGGATAATCCTCTGCTATCATAAATTGATGCTTATGTACATGAAAAGGGTATAAATGATCCTAATGCAAAACTCTGTATACGGTGCTTTGGCTCACACCTCTGCTACGTGCAATACGTCTGGTGCTTGTGCTGGGCATTTCTTCAACCTCCCATATAATGTCTTCTTCTAGTTGTACAGTTCTTGAATATCTCCTCCGACCGGTCTCATGCCTGCTAACATGGAATGATCCAGTTTCACAGAGTTGCCTGTGCAAACGTGAAAAAACTCTATGATCCGGTACTCGATTAGTGAGGAAACATTCACAATATAAGCTTTAAGTTGCACTTGTATTCATATTGCTAGCCCCAACACAAGATGCATATCTGCCTTTACAGAATTCGTGAATGGCTCCATCGTGTACGACATCCGCGTTAAGAATGATTAGTTTAAGCAAAGAAGTAAATTCTGCATGTGCCCAATAGCGCCCTCTAGTAGTAAACATACACATTTTGTTAGATTTGCCGCCTCTACTGCCACTGTTAGAGAAATGCCTGGCATCGCCCCTACATGATGCTTCCCCTATATGCATAGCTGTATACAGGAGAAAGGTCGTTGAAAACTGATTTCACTGTACATGCGGTACATTTTTATTATTATTATTTTTTTTTTGGTCTGGGATTTTACAACCTCATTGAGAATTATGTATGTAAGGACAGCCATAAACGATTTCTCAGTATGCGCACTATAAATTTTAGCGACCTTAGGTGTGTCCTGGCTCCCCCCACCCCCACACTAAGGCCGCCCCTGCCTAAGATATCTTTTTTTTCCAAGATGTACTGCGCTTTACAATTCCAGTGAATTTAACAGATTTTAGAAAGTCGCCAAATAGAGAGAGAGAGCCCGAGGTCCGTTGGCATTAAATAATTTTAGAAATTCTTGAAATGGCGCATTTTGCCATATGCGGTAACCTTGAATGCGCTGGATGCGAACACTAAATTCACTGTAATTCCCGAACGGCTAATTTTAAGAAAAGAAATCACTGAACAAAAATTGTTTGTTTTGATGTCCTTTACCTATTGCACATACTTGGCAGTTCACAATTGTTTTTCAGTGTGCAAAAAAAGGCAGTTTTATGCTTATTTTCACTAAATCGCAACACAAATCAGGATCAGAAAAGGGAATTCTTGATTTGTTTGTCTCTGCTGTATTATTAGGTGAATCACTTAAATTCTGTATTGAAAAAATATTTTAATTGATGTAATTGGTTATGTAGCAACAAGCTGGACGTAAACAATAAATTGACTCTGCAGCCATTCCCCTCCGATTCGAACATGGGGATATCGGCCAATATGGTTCATTTCGGGTCCCCTACCACCCCTTAAAATTTTTTTCTTGAGTGAGGAATCACCCTATATATGCTCACGGACAATGGAAGTTGCATACCAAGAAGAAAGCATAAGACTGACCTGAAATTTTATTGATGAAAGAATACTGATGAATGATATACATGCTCATGACAGAACAATTACAGAGGGAACTGTGATACATAGTCTGGTCATCCTCAATAACTCGTCACACTGCCTTGTGCTGCGACACAAGCAGCAATATGGTCCGGCATGGTGTGGAACAGACGCCTGATGTTGTCCTGCATGAGAGGGTGCACATCTGTTAGATGTTACGTTCTGAATCCAAGAGATTGCAGTGCCAATGTAGCTGGCATTTCAACTGGCCCAACACATGCACGATAGGACAAAGGTCTGGGAAGCAAGTAAGCAATGGAAGTGTCTGGACATGACATAGGCAGGCCTGGACGACCCGAGTACGGCTGAGCATTATCCTGCTGGAATATCACACCTGGAATCCCACCCACGAATGGGAGCACATGAGTTCATAGAATCTCATCAACGTACCACTGGCCTGTCAATGCTACAGGTACGACTACTAAAGCAGATCGATTGTCGTAAGCTATGATTGCCCAGACTATGATGGCTGCAGTGCAGCTGGTGTATGGCTCAATACCAAGGTTGGGATCGTGGCATCCATGGGTCATCCAAACCCAGACACGATCATTGGTCCCCAAAATGAAGTGGTGCTGATCGCTAAACACCACATATTACCAATCTATGGTATTCCACGTTGTTCTGACCTGGCACCACTGCAAACGGAGATACCGATGTTTCTGTGTTAACGACAGCACATGTAAGGGACACTGAGGTTGCAGGTTCGCTTCCTTGAAGTACCTAGATGTAGTTCATGGACACACACAAGCCCCTATGTGTGCCTGGTCCCTCCACAGTCAGTCCTCCAGGTCTGAGTAGTGTCATATGGCCAGTGCTCCCAAAACATTTGGAAGGTATAGTGGTATAGTCTGAATGATCCACTTGACAAGCTATCTGGCACATTGACTACCTGGTTGTTTTCAATCCAATGATCAAACCTCTCTCAAAGTCTATCAGTTATGTACATCGATGTTTCTGGCATCTACCCATCGTTATTTTCACTCTATACTCATGCTAGTGTCAGCCAAGACTTCTTGCATTTAGACGTCGACTATATGACAGTATATAAGGCAGCTGGCTCATACTTGCAGTGCCACTCGCGCGTGTATGGTCATGTGCAATCACACCAAACTAAGATCATTTACTTACTAGCCTACCCTAGCTATTTACATAATTTCGTGATTGTAGAATGTTTTCTTCTTGATGTGCAACTTTCATTGACCATGAGAGTGTGTGTATATATATAGTGCAAAAATAATAAATGCAGCTGACATTAAGTGTTAGATGAATAATGCATATATAAGGAATAAAATAATGTTTGAGAGAGTTAAATAAATGAGGTTTGAAAGAAAACAACAGAAAAGATTAATATAAAATATAACATTTCAGTTTCATTGAAAAAAAATACAAACTAAGTAATTAATATACGGGGTGATTCAAAAGTCAGTTCCCCCGTTAATTTTTTGGTGGGTTCAGGCAGATAAACATCCCTTTGAGAAAGTTGCTTGTTGAAAAGGAAATAACTTTTGCCCTGTGTCGCTACTCACCTCCAGCACCAGGAGGCGCCCTACGGGGGGCAACTCGAAAATTTCAAATGGCAACCCACATCAAGTTATATCTTGTTTTTAATGTCTCGTCTTGAAAAAAATAATGATATTTACAGTATGGCGCTGTGATGCCCATGGCACCAACTATGTTTGAAATAAAAATATGCCCATAGCAACAATAGTTGTTTGAAATCACACATGTGTCCTCATAAGGTATTCCTTTTTATACGAACACACCTTGAAGAAATGGCTTGTCCACTCAGTCACCGAACGGATATCATTCTTTTTCAACATAACAAGTTTCCAAGAAGGTGGATTGGCCATCGTGGGTTCATGCTATGGCCACCTCGTAGCCCAGATATGACACCCTTGGATTATTTCCTTTGGGCTCACTTGAAATCAATAGTTTACAAACCGTCACCTGAAATTATAAATATGCTGCGCCAAAGAATATGGAATGAGTGCCATAAAATTACTCCACAACACACTTTTCAAAAAGTCAGAGAAAGCTTTGAGACCTGGCTTTATATCTACCAAGAAGTGTAAGGCCTTCAATTTGAACATCTACTTCATTAAAAGGTAACTTCTTTTCTTACTTTTTTTATATTTCTTTTATTTTTTAATATTTTATTGTTTTCTTTTTTAATATTTTTATTTGAGTTTTTGAGGATTAAAATATTGATATTTTTAAACGATCCTTGAAACTTTACATATTGGATTAATACGAAATTTAAAATTGTTACTGATAGAACACACATTGCTTTACATTCTACAATTTTCGTTATTTGCCTACGACCTTACTAGCGTGAGCAAAAGCCACGAGAATAAAGGTCGATTTTGAACTTTGCGGACACGTAGTAGATGCCATGGGCATCATAGCTCCACACTGTAAACATCATTATTTTTTCTCAACGAGACCTTCAAAAGAAGGTATTACTCGTTCGTATTTGCCATTTGAAATTTTGGAGTTGGCCCCCGTGGGGCGCCCCCTGGTGCTGAGGGTGAGTCGCGACACAGAACAAAAATTATTTCCTTTTCAACAAGCAACTTTCCCGAAACGACGTTTATCTGCCTGAACCCACCAAAAAATTAACAGTGGGGGGACTGACTTTTGAATCACCCCGTATATACATAATATTACGTTAGTACTTTTTTCGTTACATACTTTTCTGCAATTATAAACATGGTGATATGACAAAAAAATTCAAACTATGGAAATTGGTACAAGATGATGCAGACTTTGCATCATAACTTTTACATTTATTCGGTTCTAATACACTATCATTGTAAATATTATTTGTACTATGCATTTATTCAATGAATTTCTACATGAATGCATTAATATTATTATCCCATGTTATTGTGTATGTGCTATAATAGGTGTTATTTTGCATACATTACTATTACATACGCTACATAATTATTTCTAATTTCACTCTGGAATTTGCAATAAATATTTTAATAATAATTGTTTTATTCTCTATTTGTTTTTTGGCACCTTTGGGCCTTTGTTATCTGATCCTATACATCTTGCATATTTGCTTTACATATATTTTGCGACACACCTCCAGAAAAGGACCAAGCACATAGTTATGGAAAAGGCCCTTGACGACGGTTCTGATGCTACATGCTTTTATTATATTGTACGTTTTTTGAGTGTATATTAATTACTTTGTTTGTATACATTTTTTTTCACTGAAATTGAAACGTTATATTTTATATTAATCTTTTATTTTAATTCCATCAAAATACATTTAACTCTCTCAAACACTATTTATTCATAATATATACATTAACTAGTAAAATTTGACACTGGTCGGAATATACGAAATACAAATGAAGAAGGTAAAAGATATTTACCGTCTGCAAAAATATTCGCAACGTTTCGAGAACTACTGTTCCCTTCATCAAGCGAAAGTGTCAAGGAAGTGTAGGTGTTCGGTATTTATACCCCAACTTTGTTTTTTCCCAAAGCTATCCCGCACTCGGGTTTTCCCCCCTGTCTGAATCTGGATTTTCTAAGAACTGTTCCCCACTTGGTAATCCCTCCCCCCACCTCCGTCTGAAACTGGTTTTCCCCCATCTCCTAGCAAAAATGCGGTAAGGTTCAGGCATCGATTTTGCGATGTTCATCGCCTTACTTCGCATTCGAAAAGTCTCCCAAGACTCCAGAAAAAGTCTACAATAGCGAGAAGTTACATTTTTATGAAGAACTTTTGTACTTTTCCAATCAGGAACATGACCTTTCTCCCAGGCATGTTCTGCCAGAAGATTAGTCATCTCACCTTTCTCCACAGCACGATGATGTTCTTTTTTACGAGTACAAACAGTTCTTCCCGTCTCGCCAGTGTATACTTTTTCGCAGTCTTTGCAGGGTATCTGGTAAATTGTTCCAGTCAATTCATCCATTGGAACTCGATCTTTCACTCTCACCAACAGGTCACGCAAAGTCGATGCAGGTTTATAGTAAGTCCTGATGTCAGATTTCCTAAGAATACGCGCAATCTCCTCAGAAGTCCTCTCCACATATGGCAAAACAACCGTCCCTCTAGTCTGTCTCTCCTCAACAAGTTCTCTATGTCCATTATTAGATCTTCGAGCGATAAACTTGCTCGGGTAGCCATTATCTACAAGCGCTCTCCTTACCTTCCATACCTCAGCATCTTTCAACTCAACATTGTTGTTGTGTTTGAGGGCCCGACGTGTCAGAGACCTCACAACAGAAGCTTTGTGGTAAGTTGGATGATACGAGCGGAAATCCAAGTACCGGTCCGTATGAGTTGGCTTTCGGTATACAGAGGTTGACAAGCTTCCATTGTCTCCTCTGGTGACCCTCACGTCCAAAAATGGCAAACATCCCTCATGTTCTACCTCTAAGGTAAATTGAATATGGGGGTTTAAGTCATTAAGGAAACGGTGTAAGCTGTCCACCTCTGTCTTCGAAAGAACGACAAAAGTATCATCGACATACCTTCTCCAGACCTTAACACTAAACTCGTCGCAGTCCGAAATGTCCATCTCCAAAGACTCCATACACAGGTTAGCTACAGCAATAGAAACGGGGGAACCCATTGCGGTCCCCTGTCCCTGTTTGTAGAAGGTCCCATTGAAGCTAAAATACGTCGCGTCCAAACAGAATTCCAAAAGAATGCAAATATCTTCAGCTGTCAATTTGGTACGTGCAGCGAGAGAGTCGTCGTTCTTCAGTTTTTCTAGAGCTGTTGAAATCGCAAGGGAAGTTGGTATACAAGTGAATGGTGAAACTACGTCAAATGATATCATAACGTCTTCCGTACCGATTTGTAAGTCACTAACAGAAGAAATAAAATCTTCAGTAGTGGATACAGAAGCCGCTGTTAGTCCAACCAAAGGATGCAGAAGTCCAGCTAGGTGTTTAGATAATGCGTAAGCCGGAGAGCTGCAAAAATCACAATAGGACGAAGAGGTATATCATCTTTGTGAATCTTAGGAAGACCATAGAGGAGGTTTATTCTCCCCAAACTGCAACGACGTCTTGAGTACAAGGACCCAAAAATTTTCGACTCCCTGTGTACTTTAAGCAACAGACCATTCGTGCGCCTCTCTATACCTCCAGTCGGATCTCTCTTCACTATACAATACGCATCAACATCAGATAGTAAGTTCTGTACCTTCGCATCGTAAGTCGATCTATCCATAACCACAGTACATCGTTCTTTATCAGCTGGCAAAACCACAATGTCATCACAGCCTTTCAGATCTATTACCGCCTTCCTCTCGCCAAGCGAAAGATTACTTTCTGGTACTCGTCCTCTACGTAGCACTTGCGAAATTTCACAACGTATTTCAGCAGCTGCATCAGCCTCCATTCTTCCTAGAACCGGCTCGACTGCCGAAAGAATCTTAGGAATAGGAATAAATGAAGGCGCAGGTGCGAAATTCATTCCACGAGACAATACAGAGATTTCATCAGTGCTAAGACGTTGGCTGGAAAGATTTCGAACCCTATTTTATACATTATATATATACTAAAAATATACATTATTCATCTAACCTAATGCCATCTGCATTTAGTATTTTTGTACTATATCTTAGTCATTATATAGCAGCGGCTCAAAGTGTGCTTTACTTAGAGAATATTACAATTATTTTTTTCTGTATTTTAAATTCATTTTTTCTCTAATTTTTAAATTATCTACATATATAACCTTTCTACATATATTTATATATACACAAAGTGCATTAAAAGTTCGTAAAAACTTTAAAAAAATCATTAAAAAAGAACAAATAACGATTGAAAGGTGTGATTGAAAAGTGTGAGTTGCACCAAAGGATTTCCAGAAAAATCTGATTTTTTTAGTCACAAAAAATATTTAGTTTAAAAGTCACCTGCAGATGGTGCAAGGTATTCAGCAGAAGCATGCAATGCAGGCTTGCAATAAAAAACCTGGATGAACGTAGACTGTTCATTTGAATCCAACAGTACTGCATAATTTGCGAATGTCATCGTTGCCAGATCAAGCGTTGCTTATGAAGTTCTTCTACCTGAATGTTGAATTAGAAGCCACTGCGTTGCGAAAATTTCGTACAGTGAAACAACTGAAGATGAAAAATGGCCACATGTCAAGTGTTGTTTGCTTTAGTTCTGTTATACAAAGTTTTGGAGGTCATATTGAACAACTGTTGCAATAATAAATCGATGGAATGCACAGTTGTCCTGTCCATTGTCTTTTGGAGTTTTCAGCACCATTTGTAGGTGATTTTTTGAACTAAACATTTTTTGCTACTAAAAAAATCTGATGAAACAATACAGAGTTTCACCAGGAGATTCCATAACAAACAGTTATTTTGACACTGGCGTAAGGTTTAAAAACACGACGTTTCGGGAGCCAACTGCTCCCTTTGTCAAGTGAAGGCAGAATGAAGAGTTCGTGAAAGTCCTAAGCTTATATACCCGCATGTTGGGAATCCCCATCTGACGCCATTTGGTGCGGAGCATTTCCAGCTGGGGAAACCCCAATCGGGGAAACCCTCGCCGGGAAAGCCCCCGCACCCGACGATGTCAGATGAACACCCCCAACTCGAGGTTTTGCAAAAATCCTGTAAGGTTCTGGTAGAGGTTTTGCGATGTTTATTGCACGACTCCTCAAACCGTAGGTTTCCCATGATTCCAGAAAAAGTCTACTCCCCAGATTCGTCACATTCTGATGTAATATTTTCATCGAATGCCAATCTGGTTCGTGACCCTCCCTGAAGACATGTTCAGCCAACTGGTTTGAATCGTCTCCCCTAGCTACCGCACGCATATGCTCCTTCCCTCGTAGACGTATCGATCTTCCCGTCTGTCCAACATACACCTTGTCACAGTCTCCACACGGTATTTGGTAAATAGCACCAGATTTTTCCTCCTCAGGGACGCGATCCTTAACTTTAAGTAATAGATCACGCAGGGTGTAGACAGGTTTGTAGTAGGTCTTAACATTCACACAACTGAGAATTCGAGACAGCTTTTCTGAGACACCCGCCACATATGGCAAAACCACTGATGTCTTCCTAGTCTCATCCTCTACATTCCTGTTTCCACCACTAACACCACATTGGTTACGAGCGATAAATTTAGTCGGGTAACCGTTCTTTTTCAACACGCTTTTGTTGCGTCGTAATTCAACATTGCGAAGGTCATCATTACAACAATGTGTAAAGGCTCGTCGGTGCAAGGCTCTAATGACAGATGCTTTGTGTGATGCCGGGTGATGAGAACGAAAGTCAAGATACCTATCAGTATGTGTTGGTTTCCTAAACACCGTAGTCAACAGTCGCCCATCCACATCTCTATTTATCCGAACATCTAAGAAGGGTAATGAACCGCTATCTTCTTCCTCTAACGTAAATTGAATATGAGGGTTCAAGCTGTTCAAATAGAGATGAAAATCAGCAACTGAAGACCTTGGTAGGATAACAAACGTATCATCGACGTATTGCTTCCACACCTTGACACAGTAAATTCACTCATCTAAAGCACTGTTTTCAAATGCCTCCATACACAAATTTGCCACCACACTCGAAGCAGGTGACCCCATCGCCGTACACCTCTTCTGTCGGTAAAATCTACCCTTGAAGCCGAAAACCGTGGAATTCAAGCAGAACTCGAACAGGCAATATATCTCTTCCGGACTAAGGCTAGTTCTTTCTTCCAGGCTTCCATCATGCCTCAGTCGCTCCAACGCTGCTGATACCGCCAAATTTGTTGGAATACAGGTGAAAAGTGAAACAACACTAAAAGGCACCATAGCATCATCGGGAGCGATTTTTACGTTTCTGATAGAAGAAATAAACTCCTCAGAGGTAGACACCGACCGTTCAGAGGATCCAACAAGAGGAGATAGTATACCTGCAAGATATTTAGAAAGGGATTTCCCGGCGAGGGTTTCCCCAGCTGGAACTGTCCCGCACCAAATGGCGTCAGATGGGGATTCCCAACATGCGGGTATATAAGCTTAGGACTTTCACGAACTCTTCATTCTGCCTTCACTTGACAAAGGGAGCAGTTGGCTCCCGAAACGTCGTGTTTTTAAACCTTACGCCAGTGTCGAAATAACTGTTTGTTATAAAAAAATCTGATTCTCCTAGAAAAATTTCAGTGCAAACCGTAATTCTTTATCATTATTTGTTCCTTTTTAATGATTTTTTAAAGTTTTTACGAACTTTTGGTGTGCCCTGTATATATATACACACACACACACACTGTACACAGAGTATACAGAAGCAAACTGATCAAATGAAAAGGGTGGAATAGGTAGCATATTTTACAGAAGAACCCCTCCCTGACCCACAGACACAATCAGAAATGCTTTATTTCTAAATAGCAACGCTTTTCATTTACCATTTCTTCAATGTCATATTCTGACTATTAATTGTATCTATCTTGGAGACTTATTACAGATAAACCCATATTTTTTTCTCCTAAAGTCACAATAATGACTCCATATTATATATATATACACACACATAAGGTGTGTCCCACCGAAATAAAGCCACCGTGATTATATGCCGTAACTGGACACGAAACAAACCAATAAGAACAAAACAAATATATTAAGAAAGTCTGTATACAAATACATATTTGCAAGGAGTAACTCACTCCCTGCCCCACTTGGGCAGGAAAAAAAAATGAATGTGTAAAAAAGAGGGGGAAAAAGTGTCCCGCCGAAATAAAGCCACCATCCCTATTAGTGTTTTAGGTAACTCTCAATATTCGAGCTGCTACAGGTAAACAGGTTTATGACGTCAGGAAGTTGTCAAATAACTTACCTGTTCTATCCCAGTCGAATGTTGACTTCAGAAGGTTGTATTTTCTATTTCTCCTGCAGTATTGCAATGGGAAAACGAACCCAGCTATCAGAGTTCGAGAAAGGCCAGCTAACAGCTTTTAAGGAACAAGGTCTTTCCCCATGGACAAATATATCTGTAAATCAAACGATCTAAAACCGTAATAGACAATTTTGTGAATCAGGGCAATGCGTACAGGTATAAAAAAAGGAGGTGTACAGGCAGAAAAATGACTTCCAGGCAGGAAAGAGATATTGTGCATCTTCTTTCACAAGGTGGTATTTCTCTCAGACAATTGGCCAAAGAGGATAACATCCCTGTGACAAAATCAACTCTGTCACGGATTGTAAAATATACAAAAAACTTCCAATATAAAAAAGGAAACAGCAGCCCATGTTGAAAGCTATCCACAAGCAAAGGATAGTAGATTGGGCCAAATATCATCAAACCTGGAAAGACCAGTGGCATCGTGTTATATTCTCAGATGAGAAAAAACTTAATTTGTATGGCCCAGACGGCCTTGCACTCTGTTGGCGTGACATGAGGGAAGAAGAGGAAATCTTCTCCAAAAGATAATAAGGTGGAGGCTCATTAATGGTGTGGGGAGGCTTCGGCTATGGTGGTAAACTTAACCTGGCTTTCCCCTTAGGCCGCATAAAGGCTACCGATTACCAAGAAATGCTAGAAATCCAGTTACTGCCATTTGCAGAGAGAATTGGTGGCCCAAGTTGGATTTTCCAGCAGGACAACGCCCCCATTCACGTTGCAAAACCCTCTTGTGAATGTTTTTTGCATAATGGGGTGCATGTCATGGAGTGGCCTGCCCTTTCCCTTGATCTTATTTCCCAAGAAAATGTGTGGGGGTAACCTCAGTAGGGCTGTATATGCCAATGGCAGACAGTTTCAGTCTGTGGCAGAATTGAAGGCTGCCATCATTGAAGTCTGGGATAATATTGATGCCATTGTCCTCCAGGGATTGGTAAATGGTATGCCACATCGTGTTTTCCAAGTCATATATAATCATGGCGGATATATTGGCTATTAACAGTAGTGGCTTTATTTCGGCGGGACACTTTTTCCCCTCTTTTTTTACACGTTCATTTTTTTTCCTGCCCAGGTGGGGCAGGGAGTGAGTTACTCCTTGTAAATATGTATTTGTATATAGACTTTCTTAATATATTTGCTACGTTCTTATTGGTTTGTTTCGTGTCCAGTTATGGCATATAATCACGGTGGCTTTATTTCGGTGGGACACACCTTATATGTATAT
>QLNU02015360.1:65336930-65350257 GCA_006491805.2 Dysdera silvatica
AACAAATCATATGATGGCAAATGTAATGATATATAAATCATATAATGACAAATCATGCAAACAAATTTAAACAAAATTTCAAAAAATTGTCCACGCTTCACAGAATAATAGGTTCTGTGAATGCCGCATGTTTGAGTGTTAATAAAACCAAAAGTAAAAGAGACAAAAGTATGAAACTTTTAACAATTTGTAAAATGTTTTAAGTAGTTTTAAATATCGAAAAAATGCATTCATAACAGAATGACTTTTGAGTTGGGTTTGTTATATTTTTACATTATGGTGCAAGGACTACAAAGGTCATTATGTGACAAATGAAGCAAGACCATATATACAGTTTTGATTTTGAATTAGAACTAAAAAACGAAAATACAGCCAAAATGAAAACTCAAATTGTTTCATACATCTACATCATGCTCACAGTTTATGTATTTATTGAAACATAATTAAGTTATTTATAGCAAACAGTTTACATGTAAACGATAGAATTTAACTTTTTGATAAAGATTTGAACATGAAAAAACATTTTTTTACCTGTTCAATTATTAAAACAGGCCAAATATTTCTTTTTCCTATTTTAATTGACACAGCTGGTAACTTCATAACACATGATGCTTTATCTCGCCAATCTACAAACTAAATAATAATAATGTAAGTAATATAAAATATACTTAATAAAACAAAAACATTAGAAGCATTTAAAAAGATGTGACTGTAAATACAGTGTTCATCCTAGGCGTTTTTTGAAGGGCGTTGCACCGTGCCCGACCTTGAAAGCAAAAATCCCACCCCACATGCCCTTAAAATGAAAAATTGCCACCCTTTTAGCCCTTAAACTGGCAAGTATGGTCCCTTTGTACATGACTGGATTCTCGGAAAAAGCTCCTCTAACTGACATCGAAGTGCAAAACATTTCAATACTTTTTTTTCTTTTTTGACTGCAAATTTTCAGTTCCTGCATCGCCAACTAAGGGGGACCTCATCCCCCCTCTCAGTTGAAACTGGAAGTGGAGGTTGAACTACACCTTAGAAACTCAAATTGCATTATCCGAAACGATACACTGTGCATGCTCACGGACTTTTGATACTTCAAAATGTTTCCTTGAGGGGTGGTATTAGAATTCAGGAAACACATTATTTCATCAAATTAGAAACTCGAAATGCACCGAATAAGCAATCAAGGGTGTATCAGGGAAAGGGCCCGGAGGCCCCCTTTTTTCTCAGCTGCTATTGAAGCTATGACTACGATATTCTGTATTCAGAGAGTCTACAATGACACTTGAAATGCTGCATGTCAGGGCTGTATCGAAGAAACATGCAGTCTGCATCCTTTTTCTAGGATGCTATTTGAGCTACGACTACGATATTCGATATTCAGAGAGTGTACACAAAAGCACTTGAAATGTTGCATGTCAGAGCCTACCATCCTTTTTCTAAGCTGAAATTGGAGCTATGACTACGATATTCCGTATTCAGAGAATATATACAAGGGCACTTAAAATGTCACATGTCAGGGCCGTATCGGGGCATCCCAGAGACCTTATCCTGTTTTTTAGGCTGCCACTGGAGCTACGACTACGATATTCTGTATTCAGGGAGTGTATGCGAGGGTACTTGAAATGTTGCATGTCAAGGTCGTACAGGGGTTCCAGAGCCTCCAGCCTTTTTCTAAGCTACTATTGTATTTCAGTACCTTTTTTTGGAAGTGGGACTGCAAATTTCCAGTTCCTGTGTTGCCAACTCAAGGAGAGCTCATCCCCTCCTCAGTTGAAACCGGTCGTGGCGGTTGAACGGGAGCATAGAAACTCAAATTACACCATCCAAAACCACAGACTTTTGGTGCTTCTGAGTGTTCCCTTGGGGGTGGTATAAGAATTCAGGAAACGTATTTCATCAAATTAGAAATTTAAAATGCACCAAATAAGCAGTCAAGAGCGTATCGGGGAAGAGGCCGGGAACCCCCTCTTTTTTCTCGGCTGCCACTGAGCCACAACTCTGATATTCCATATTCAGACAGTGTATGCAAAAGCACTTGAAAGCTGCTTGTCAGGGACCATATGGGGAGAGCCCCAGAACCTCGATCCTTTTTTAAACAGCTATTGTATTTCAATACTTTCTATTTTTGCGGGGGAACCACAAATTGAACCACAAATTTTCAGTTCCCGTGTCGCCAACTTAGGGGGAGCTCATACCCGCCTTAGCTGAAACTGAACGTGGTGGTTGAACTAGACCTTAGAAACTCTAATTGCACCGTCCAAAATGATACACTGCGCATGCCCACAGACTCTTGATGCCTTTGAATGTTTCGTTATGGTGGTATAAGAATTAAGGAAATGTTGTATTTCGTCAAATTAAAAACTCAAACTGCACTGAATAAGCAGTCAAGAACATATCAGGGAAGGACCTGTAGCCCCCCTCTTTTCTTGGCTGCTATTGGAGCTACGACTACAATAATTTGTATTCAGAGAGTGTACATGAGGGCACCTGAAATGTCGCATGTCAGGGAGATATCGGGAAAGGTGGACAAGGCCATACTTGGAATGACTGTAATCATTTTATATGATTACAGTTACACAAGGTGAGGTTATGATTACATAAGTTTCAAATTTTAGATTACGATTACACACACTCCGGCTCCGCTTCGATACGGCTCTGACATGTGACATTTCAAGTGGCCTTGAGTACGCTCACTGAATATGTCTGAAATCTGCAAAATTGAAAGTTCAGAATAAAAAAATAATAACTGTTAACTGCCTAAATCAGAGATTAGCAGTTGCAGCTAAAAATATAAGGGTTGCCCAACTGAAAAGTGGACAAGGTGATAAAAGTAATACCTTTATTGGAAATTTAAAAGAAATCGCCATTAGCGATGTAACACTGGTCCCGTCGTTTCGCCAGCAGGTCAATGCCATTGCTGTAGAATGATCGAGGTTGTTTTTTTGAGGAAGTCCTGCACTGCGTCCTTCACTTCGTCGTCCTAATGAAAATGTTTCCATTGTAAAGATTTTTTAAGCGGTCCAAATATGTGATAGTCACAGGGGGACAAATCTGGACTTTACGCTGAGTGTTCCAACAGTTCCCAACAGAATTTGTGTATGGTCGTCTGAGTTTCACGGAAGATGTGTGGGTGGGCATTACCATGAAGAAGGATTACTTGCTGTGAGAGAAGGCCTGACCATTTGCTTTTGATTGCTTTGCATAGTTGCGAGAGAGTGCTGCAGTATTCTGATGAATTGATAGTGCACTGTTGTGGCAGGAAATCAATCAAAAGTGGCCCACAGTAATCGAAGAAAAACGTTAATATCACTTTTCGTGCAACCAGCATCACTTTTGATTTTCTCGGACGAGGAGATGATGGGTGTTTCCACTGCACACTCATTCTCTTTGATTCAAGTGTATAGTGGTGACACCATGACTCATCACCCGCAACAATGCATTTCAGAAATGCGGGATCTTCGCTATAACGGATCAAATGCTGCAGACTGAGGCCCATTCATTGCTTCTTGTGATCAGGGGTAAGGTGTTTTGGTATCCACTGTGCACTCACTTTACTGTACTGCAGATATTGGTGTATGATTGATTGCACCGTTCCTTTACTCAGAGTGCTGCAGAGATGTCACGAGTCGTAACTCTTCGATTACCTCTAATCACTTCATCAGCAGCAGCAATGTATTCATTGAAGATCACGGTGTTTGCTTGTCCTGGTCTTGGCAAATCCGATACTAATGTCCGCCCTTCATGAAAACTTTTGCACCATTTGTTCACAGCCATTTGTCCTAGACAATGCTTGCCATAAACAGCCACCATTCGATGATAAATGTCTGCATTACACTCACCTTCTGCCACTAAAAATTGTCTACTGCGCATTGTTCTGTTCTGGACGCATCCACCTTTAGCATGACTTTACATTCACTTTAAATGCTCTCATGCGAACTGGTTAATCAGTTATACACAGTCTGCAATGCACTCCTCCTACCTTTATAACCTTGAATGGTGGTGCTGCTATCGTTGCTGTACTTCTGACGCTATCACACATGTCCACTTTTCATTTGGGCAACCCTTATAGTTTTGAGTCTCTATCAAGATTATAAAAGTAGATGCAATACTTACATGTACCTACAAATATTATAAATCTAGTTCTGCAAGAACTAATAGTTTAGTAAAGGCAGAGCCATTTCTAGGTGTTTTACCGCCCTATGTGAACAATTGAAAAATGCACCCCCAGCCTTCTACAACTATCACTCTTTCTCCTATATATCCCTCTCTACCACTACCAACATTCAGCGGTACAACAATGTAAATCTTCTATTATACTTTTAATCATTAAACCCGTTAATTATATTTATATTTTAGACTTACATTAGTTATTTTGTAATATTAGAATATTGTGAATAGTAAAACAATTGCTACATGTTATAATTGTTTAATTTCAATATTTTATATTTTTGAAAACTGTAATATTAAAGGAGTAATATTTCAAAACACAACATTGTCAGGGTTCATACTCCATTGCAAGAAAAAAATTACTTTTTAAGGACCTATCACAATAAAAAATTAAAACTGTTTCCTGAAAGGGAAAACTTATGTGCAGTTTTTAGCAGATATTTAATGACAGTTTTAACATGTCCATTAAAAATAATTACTGATGTAAAGTAAAAATCACATAATAAAAATTACTGTCTTAAAAATAGTAATCATTACTAAAAAATCTCATTTTCTTACAAAGAAGCATATATGCGTCTTTCCATGAAAAAGGGACGTGACACCATAAAAAATGAAATAAAAATTATAATTTTATTGTAATAATAGAAATATATTCAATGTTTATTACCAGCATAATATATCACCTCAATAATTTTTTTTATTAAGTGGCAACATTGTAAATATGAGTATTGCTAAAAAACGTATCTTTTGGTTATATATGGCTAAAAGAATACAGCTCTTTACAAGCAAAATATATAACAAAATAAAGTTATTTTTTCATCATTCTTCTTTTAAAGAATTATATCTTTAATAATTTCAATAAAAATGGCAAATACAATTATATAATTTTTGTTACTCTGAGATAAATATAATCTACGTTTTTTGTAACGCGATCAAAAAATATATAATTTCTTTGTCATAAAATATGTAGTATAATTACATGGTTTAAAATTAGTATTCTCCTCATTTATTGACTAATCATGAATATTATAAAATTTAAGAAGGATGCAGTAAAATTTTTTATTATTATGAATATTACAATTTGTGTAATGCCAGTGACCAGAATCACATTAATGCAAGTTACCAAAACTGCCTTGATGCTTAATATTATTACATGTTGTTAATGACCACAATTATTACTTTTTAAATTGATCAAAATACATTAACTAACTTTTATGTGATTTTTTTAACCATAACTATTTCACATATTTAACTGTGACCCATTGTTTACCAAACTGAGCACATGGTTTAGCTTTAAAGCTGTGTTTTATTCAAGCAAATATGTGTTTTTTAATTAACCTTTGCAGAATTTTTTGACATTAACCATTTCATATACTTAACTGTAACTGTGACACATTGTTTACAAAAATAAGCACATGGTTAAGCTGTAGTATTATAAAATTTTGTCTACTTAAAGCAGTTGAGTGTTTTTAAAAATGCCTTTAACATCAGCTGAAAAGATGAAGTGTATGAGAGAAAATTTAAAAGCTAAAGGTAAATATGAAAAATACAAACAGAAGCAAAAAGAACACAGTAAAAGAAGTAGAAAAAAGAAAAAAAATGAAGAGAAAGAACTTTCACCTCATGCTAAACTTGAACTTGATTTGAAAAGAAAAATGATATCAAGAGTTGCAAAATATCGAAGAAAGAAGAAAAATAAGTCTTTCTGTTACACCTGGATCGCCTATATCTCCATACAGAAATTCTGCAGCTTTAGGTAAAGTTGTAGCTAGAACTCGTCATGCACTACCACAATCACCATGTAAAAGGGCTGAAGTGATTAAATAGTTATGCAAAGAAAATGAAATTTCACCTGTATTTTCAAATCATAATGAAACTGATTTAAAATCTACAGCATTTAAGTCTGAAATAGTGGAAGCTGTTGTTACATTTTATCAACGAGAAGATATTAGTAGAAAAGCTCCTGGAAGAAAAAACGTAATTACTGTCATGAATGGTACAAAAAAAAAATAAAATTCCTAAAAGGCATTTAATGTTCAGCTTGAAAGAAGCATATGCTATTTTTTCCAAAGATAGCATAACAATTGGTAAAAGTAAATTTGCAGAACTCCGTCCACCACATGTCATGCTCAACAGCAAATTACCACATAATGTATGCTTATGCAAGCATCACGAGAACTGCATCACTGCTGTAAATGAATTACACAATGTAATCGAAGATGTTCCTTTATACAACTTTTTACAAATGCTTTTGCTGCATTGTTCCTCTGTAAAAATGCTAAAATAGATTGCCGGCTGGACAATGCAGTAAATGTAAAGAAAATTTACAAAATGAGCTTCAGAAAAAATGCCAAAATTATGAAGACCTTAAAGTGAAGTGGTTTGAAAAATGCAAAATGGATGGTTAAAAAAAAGTTCAAGAAAATGGTAGGGTACAAGACTTAAAAGAGAGCATACTTAATCAAGCAGGATTGTTTTTTTAAGCATTACTATATTAAAAGACAACAAAATGAAAGTTACCAAGATGATAAAATCAAAGTAAAGACTGATATGAGTTTCGTTATTCATACACACTTTGCTGAAAACTACACATGTGTCGCACAGGACAAGATCCAGAGTGCACACTAGAGACAAAACCAAGTAAGTCTTTTTACTGCTGCAGTATGGCATACTGGAATTTTCAGTCATATGTATCAAATAATCTTGATCGTTCTAAGGGTACAGTAGTCATATACATTGATGATTTAATTAAAGAATTACCTTCGTCGATAACAATACATATTTGGTCAGATGGCCCAAGCTCTGAATTTAAAAATCGATACATACTTTCATCTTTAAGCACATTGGAAGAAAAAAACAGAAAGAAAATAATCTGGAATTATTTTGCTTCCTCCCACGGAAAAGGACCCGTGGATGGTATAGGGGCTGCTGTAAAGCATCAAGTGTGGATGAAGGTTAGAAGCCGAAAATGTATTGTTCATGATGCATTTCATTTTGTACAAACTATACATAGTAGTACATCAAAAGTAATTGTAAAGGAAATAACAAGTGACTATATCTTAAGGAGAAATGAATATCTTAAATTATCATATTTATCCAAGCGTGCAAAGGCCATCATGGGTATTTAAAACATGCATAATGCAGAAATAGTAAATTTGTCACACGATTTACTACTAAAGAAATAGATGAAAATAAAGAAAATTATTTAAAACTAGATGACTGTGGGGAAATGAGCTATAATGGTAATTTGTTTCCTGGAGTAATAACTGAAATCGTGGAAAGGACATTAAAGTCAATGTGATGGAAAGCGTCGGAAATTTTTGGAAGTGGCCAGACAAAGACGACGAAATTTATTGTACGAGAGAAAACATTATTAAAACAATTGATCCTCCTATTGTCATAAATGCAAAAAGACATTTTAAATTTAATTGAACTTATAGCCTTCTAATTACTTTTTAACACAAGAATTTAGTATTTTCAAATCCAATGTTCATGCATATTTCTCAACAATTAATGTTCGTATGATAAAACGTAAAATTTTGAAATTAAACTTTATAATAAAGTACTAGAAATAATGTTTGTAATCAACTTAAAAATATACATTAATTATAATAAATAATGCATAACTTCAAAATGACTTTTGATTATTTTTGGACACTGTAATGCGAGTGACCAAGGTGTGTAATGCGAATGACCAACGTTTATAGCTATATTTTAAAATTATTTATAGATTTCATAAATCGAATAATAAGACTTCGTTTTTTAAATCTCCCTACATGTGTGTTCAAAATTTCAAGACCTTTCCATATTAAACAGAGCAGAACTTTAAAGCTGAAACCAAGTTGCAAAAAACATTGTTCATTTTCTGTAATGCAAGTTAACAACAATCTAATTAAATTTTAATCATAATTAAGAATCATATGTCAACGATTTTGTAAATAACAGATAGGTTAAGACAAGGCTTAAAATATAAACAACTAAAACAAAGTAAATAACTTTCATTTTTCCAGTTCTTCAATTTAATATTCCAATATTATACTCATTTTGAAATGTGAGTGACCATGGAATGACCTATAAACAATTCCAAGCAATCTACCTAACTTTTCCACCTTATATTGCTGGGTGTTTGTGGCTTTACAGTGTTTATGTATTCCTTTAGCCAAGCACCTTGTCTACAAGGGCAGATCCAGCAAGGGGACAGTGAGGGCAATTGCCCACCCTAAAAAAAAATCAATAAAAATTGTTTCTTAATTTAATCTGCGTAGTGTTCGACTTGTATAAATACTAAACATGGCTTCGACCTTACGTATTGCGTTGGCATTGGAACTAACAACTGCAGCGTAATGGTAAAAGCAAGGAGCTGTAAGCTGAAATGCAAGGAGTTGTATCCGAAATCCATAAGATCGCTCCAAATCCATGCAGGTGTCCATGTTTTTCCTTATGCTATTTTGACTTGAGGCTTCTAATACCCAACATTATAATAAATAAAAATATAGGAGACATTGAAGCTGAACTGGTAGAGTTAACTAAAACATTTGAACCTTTCTTGAAAAACTCAGCATGGTTTTCAGGAGAAGTTTCTTTGTGGAAACTTAAGTGCCAGAATAAGGAGGCAAAGCCCACATCAGTTACGGAGGCCATTGCAGCTTGTGATCAACACACTTACCCGAACATTCGGACAATGCTACAGATTCTGGCGACACTAATAATGAGTGTGGCCACTGCTGAGAGGTCCTTTTCAACTCTGCTTCGACTTAAAACTTGGTTGAGGTCTAAGATGAGGGGAAAACTAAGTATCCTTGCAATAATAAACGTGAATCGTGATATTGTCATCGACATCAATCAAGTGATAGAGAAGTTTGCACAAGGACGATCTGGCAAACAGAGATATGAGTTTGCTTTGTAAACTAAGTGACTTCCATGTAAATAAGTATTTTTGAAAATATTACGATAATTACACAACAGAAGTTAACGATTTAAAAAATCAATATGTCATTGTAGGTAACTTGTATGTCATAAAGCATTTAAAAGAAAGTGAAAGTATACAGCAAAAAAATTAGCAGTATGCTTTTTTTTAGCTGCTCCCCCGAGAGGGGACCCTGGATCCACGTCTGCTTGTCTGAAACAATTTCTAAGCAAATATCCACATGCTTTACAACAGACTTAAAAACAAAAAGTGTGGTTCATTCACTGTAATACAACTTATTCGATTAGTCATAAACCATTGAGGCTTTTTTTTACAGCCAGTCTGTTAGTGTTTTTGCTTTTTATTTTATAGCCAAAAGTCTAATGAGGTAGAGAAGATAAATAAGAAATAGGCATAATAAGTTAAATAATAAGCCTTCAAAATATGGTTTTGTAACAAATCTTTGATTTATTCTGAATATTTTTAAATTATTGAAATAATTAATATAAAGATTTATAATATAAAACTATTATAATAAAAGTATTATTTATTAGATTAGAAATATTATTTATTGCTAATCTTTCATTTACTAAATAATACAACACTATTTTAAGTACTTTTATTAGTTTTGCCAGTTTGTCCCACTTTCTGCTGATTAAAATCAGTTATAACCAGTTTCTGCCACTGGCATGGCAAAAACTAGTTTCTGCCAGCAGAAAGCCAACACTATTACATATCAAATGAAATTTGTAATCCAAAACAATGGCAATTATATTGAAGCTCAACTTCAAAATCTGCAACATTTGCGACAACGTCAATGAACGTTGAATGAGTTGTGAAACCATTTCCTGTGACAAGTTACGTTAAGTTTCTTTTAGTTTTTTAAACGAATCAAATTAAAAAATGAAATTTTCATTTTAGATTTGTCTTATTCATTTTTTACACTTTTTCCTATTTTGAAGGGTCACATTTTCCCCTATTGGCAAATCCTGGAACTAATTTTTGTGGAATCCTTCCCATCCCTTAAATAGTATGTCCACAAAATTTAGTGTCGTGTCTGTATCCTGTTTCGACCTCCAAGTAATCGTGGTCTACAAGGACAATTTATCATCTCCCCCTTCCATAAGTTTCATGAAGTTGCACCCTCTCATGCAAAAAGACAGTAGCATCGTGACATGATTGTCTCTTCAAAAAATTTTGAGAAAACTATGGATAGACAGCAACTGAGTGTTCATGAAGCTTTAGATTCCGTGTATCACAAGGAAGTTAAAGAAAACAGGGAGAAATATTGATCGATTTTATCCAATTATTATTTTTCTTTTTTTTCCCAAAGTTTTGTAACAAATGTTAATATTTATGCATGTTGGTTCTTTTCAGTTGAATGTATTATATTCTACATTACACAACTTTTTTCCTTGTGGATTCAATACCCTTTCCCCCCCCCCTTTTTTGTAAGTCAAGGTGGTGCAAGTGCACTCCCTTGCACCTCCCCACCTCGGGGCACCTATGATAGCCACCCACAGCCACATGAACCTACTTTTTGATCAATTACACCCATTTAATACTGTAATTTTTTCACAGCACAATATTGTCCTTTAACGGGATAATGACCCACCACATTGGTCCCAATTAACTGGAGGAATATTTAATAGTGTTTATTACTCTGAAATGATATCCATTAATTTTCCAATTAAGTATTTGTGAAACAAAAGAAAAAGCCAAGTTTAAACCTAGTATTAACCATTAAGATATTTAGACCACTTCCATTTTGGATTTATGGCCTTACAATTCCATCCCCACATGTCGCTAACACCTTGTAAAGTTCATGCATTAACATGTTACTGTTGGTGTGAAATCAAAAGGCAAGCTTACCAGTTGTTAGTCTAGCCAGTATAATAAATTGTCCTTCCAGTATACGTATTTTCAAATTTTAGAACAAACCATTTTCGTAAAAAAATTACCTGCTTAGATTCTTCAACAAGTCCCAATGTAAACAAAACTGCCATAGATAAATTTTCATCGGAAGGCAGGCTCACATATTCAGCACCATGGGAAATTTCGGCTCTCTTTTCTACTGTTGGAAATTTTCTAAAAAAATTCAACAGGATACTATAAATCTCAATACACATGCAGTAAAATATTGTTTATTCCTTACTTAGTTACCTCAGATTACTCTTCTTAGATGTCTTATAAAATACTGTCTGTTTTGAATAATAATTTATTTAGAAAGAAAAAATATTTTAAATAAACATTAATTATAAATTTCTGTCTCTCTCTTTGTCAATCGTTTATCTTACATATATGAAGTGTCGAGAATCACAATAGTGTAAATCTCAGCTATTTATTTTTATTTTTGGGGGGTTGGGGAGTGTTTTGTGTTTGACATTAAAAAACTCAAAAAGATGTATTTTGTTAACTGTAGTACTCCTAAGCATTAGATACTTAAAATATTTATATAAGGCTAACAATTTGGGAAATAATCTTTTGGCCACAAGGATGATTTAAACAACTACGTTTCTGAACATTTTGCCTTCGCTGAAATGGTAAACTGGTGTATGGCAAGTGCCATCTGAAACAAATAAAACGATTTTTGCAGAAAAAAATATATATTTATCATTTAAAAATTACAAATACATAAAATAAAATACAAAAAACTGGCTCTATAATATTTTAACTTCGTCCCCCCTCCCTCCTCAAGCAAGGGACTGTGATCATAAACTTCGTTTGAAATTCTTATCTGGTAACAAAATTTAGAATTAAATTCCCCAAGCATTTACGTTATTAAATTACTATCCCTTTAAAAAGGAAATATTTGATATCTTACTCAGATTTACTCTGATTACCCATTTTGTAACACACTGATTTGCTTTTATCTTCTGCCCGTTTGGACAGTCTTTGAATTCTCCTGAATCAGTATAACGATGGATCACTGAAAACCTAAACAGTGCATGAAAAATAGACCTCCACATGTCGAATAAAAAACCACTTGGTGACTATTTTCTTAGTCTCCAATACGCCGAGAAACTGGTACCATGTTTTAAATTTAACTGACATGACTTTAAGAAAGGCAGATTATGTGGTTCCAGCAAGATGGACGCCTGCTCATTTTGCATGTACTGCTAGAGATGTTTTAAATACATATTATAGTGGTCATTGGATAGGATATGGAAGGTACAGTATTTTGGCCAACTCTAACTCCTGACCTTACACATCCCCAGGTTTTTTCTTATGGGATTACCTTAAAGAGAAAGGTTATAACAATGCACCAACCACTCTGGAAAACGTGCAGGAGCACATACGAAATACTTATGCAAATATTGAGAGAGAAGTATTTTTTCATACACATCTTTTTTTCAAAGAATTAGCATGTGCAATGAAGTAGAAAGGCATCACTGAGCATTTATTATAAAATTATCCAATTGAATTATGGGGTTTTTTTTCAGAACAAAAATTTAATTATCTATGATATTTCTCTATTCAAGTTTACTTTTCAAATATCTGTGAAACTAAGCGCTAAATTGAAAAAAAATGGTTTATACAAAAGTTATTTTTTTAATAAACAATAAGAATAAAAAATAAAAGTTTCCCTTAAAAAAATAGTTTGATCTTCGAATGGCCTTGAAAACAACCCCCAAATGAAACATAAATAATGAGAAACACTTTCACCCTTAACACCAATTAACTTTGGCTTAAAACATTTTTTGTAAAACACTTATTTTTTTAAATATTTTACATTATCAATTTATATTACCCTATTTACATACAAAAGGTTAAACACTGGTAAAATAGCAATGAAAAAGATCACCCAAGCTTTCGGACACTTCAGCAGCAGTCCTTCATCAGGAGTAATGTTACTGCTGATGAAGATCAATATTCTTAATGATGTTCATTACTCCTAATGAAGGACTTCTGCTGATGCGTCCGAAAGCTTGAGTGATCTTTTTCATTGCTATTTTACCAGTGTTTAACATTTCTTCCCTGGTGCTTTGTGTATCTCATCTTATTTCTATTTTTATTTACATATATATAAATGGCGAAGCATGACTTCAGACAGTGGGCAATCTCCAAAAAAAATGCTTGTTAAATCCGGGGTCCAAAAAAGGCTTGTTCACTAAAAGCAGTTAAATTGTATTGCGCTTAATCATTATACCAAACAAAATCCATATTTTCCTCGCTGTATCCAGAAACTCGCTAAATGCGGGCTAGTTACTTATATAAGTGGGTTCTGCTGCATCTTACACTTCTACCCAAAAATTTCAT
>QLNU02015360.1:65364167-65397766 GCA_006491805.2 Dysdera silvatica
ACTTGTATTAACGATTAAATTTTCACCTGTACTAACGATTAAATTTATACGTGTAAGACAATTAACAGTCCACCTGCACTAATGATTAACTGCACACCTGTGCTAACGATGAAATTAACACTTGTACTAAAGATTAACTGCACACATCTACTAACAATTAACTGAACACCTGTACTAATAATTAACTTGACACCTATACTAAAGACTAACCGCACACCTGTACTAAGGATTAAACGTAGCACCTGTACTAACGGTTACCTAACTGCACCTGCACACCTATACAAAAGATTAATTGCTCACCTGCACTAATGATTAAATGCACACCTGAACTAACGATTAACTGCACAATTGTATTCATGATTAACTGCAAACTTATATTCAGGATTAAATGCACACCTGTACTAACTATTAACTGTAAACTTTTGCCTTGGAGTTGATTTCCAAGGTCTTAAGAGGCTCGGATTACTCGGAAATAATGTAGATCATATAATCTCTCTCTCTCTCTCTCTATATATATATATCTATATATCACGTGCCGTGGTATAAGCCATTGGTTTATCGCTATCTGCTGGTTTCGACCCTCAAAAATTATTGCAAAGTATGTTTTATTTTTACTACCACTGTAGTTCTGAGCTTTGTTCCTTTGGGGAGGCATAGATTCAGATTCCTCGAAAACCTGTAGCTCATGACATGTGTCTTGCTCTCCTTGCCCTTTATAAACATGAACAAAATTAGCAATAAAATTAGCAAGACGTATGACATTGTAATCTGTAGTGTTGAAGATTTTGCTCGTACAGAACTCTATCGCGAATGTAAGAGTCGTTAGTTACAAATAGTTATTGTAAATGTTTACGCGTATTGTCAATAGGAAGATATTTAAATTTTTGTTTATTATTATCATTATTATTATTAAATTTAAAGTTACATGGTAAGGAATCATTTCATAAAATTGTTACTAAGTATGTTGTTATTATCAGAAGGAACTTCCTAATTTATTGGCCACCATGGTGCGAAAGCAGTAATTCCGTTCTTATTAATTTAATGCAATTTAATTTGGAGTTCGATGTGCAGTGTCAAATTTGTATCGACACACAACGAAATAAAGATCCTTGGTTTTGAATTTTAACCCAAATATTTTAAACGCATTGTAATAATATATGAAATGGTCTGCGGCCACATCTAAACTTTGCCGCCCAGATGCGAGGACACCTTTTACCAATCTCCTCGCGAGAATCTGCCTTTATTACAAATACAGCTATGGTTCGTTCACGAGAAGTTGTCCGATAATACCGTTAGAATTCACGGGAGCTAACGTCACAAACAGCATATCCGATTTCAGCAGATGGGAGGGGAGGGGAAGACGCCATTTCAGAATTTTTTTTCGAATCGTTTTCGGCGCAGACAAAGGTTTACTAAAAATCAGTTTTGAAATAACGTCATCCCCTCTGCAGTAATAGTCTATGCCGTTTGTCACGTCAGCTCCCATGAGTTCTAACGATACAATCGGACAACTGTTCGTGACCGAAATATATTTATTTGATTTTTGGCTTTCTTTAAAGAAGTATTTAAAAGAATGCAGTATAGAACATGAGACTAGAATCGGGCTTGTAATTTAAACAAACAAACTTTTTTTTTAACGAAGAATGTTTCGATTCCTCTTAGGCAATATTTGAGATGAAGGACGACCAGCATTCTTTCTGAATATAAATAAGCCAACGTTTGAAATGCAAAACAACGTATAGGGGTTTAGATAAACATATAACCTGCTAGTAAAATTTTTTACGCAAGAAAAGGCTGAACTCATTTTACGGTCATTGGTTCTTAAACTTCCAAGAACTGATATTTGTTCCATGCTGTTCCTATTCCGAATATCTAACATTGATATTTGGAAATACATTTTTTACCACTACAATGATTATAGTATTCTCCTAAATTTATATCACGTGATCGAATTTTACGAATAACATATAAGATATTAATAAAAATGACAACGACATTTTAATTCGTAGTTTATATTTCATAATATTAAAGATACCGTATTGAAGTTTAAAGATGTTTACTTGGAACGAAAAACGTACACAAGATACATTAAGTTAAATGGTTATTTGTCAGTGATGACTATTTTACGCAAAATTATTTATGACTCATAAAATTGGTTATGAATCATAAAATTTGTTATGATTCATACAACTGGTTATCATTCATAAAAGAGGATATCATTCATGAAACTGTTCATAATTCATAAAATAGTCCTTGGTCAAAAATCAATATTTTTTTTTCATATCTATAAGATCTTTCTAACAGTCTTTGTAGTGGTACAGTAGTAGGGCGTTTACTTAATGTGCCGTAGATCTGACTTTGACCTCCAACGGTGCCAAATAAATTCTACTCTTAACGGTTAAGCTTTAACTATAGGTAACCTATAAAGGTGGCTTCATAGGACTTTAGAAGTGCAGACCATTCGGAAAAATGTGAGTTAATTGCCATACATTTTTAGAGCGCATCTATTCAAAAGGCATCACTGGTTCATTATTGATTGTTGTACGAAAGGTATTACTGTAGTGATGTCGGTATTGCTAGTCCGGCGCATCAACACCTTCGACTTCCTTGCGCGTTTGGCGCAGTATAGCCCAGATGCTCTTGCGCCATAAAAAATCCAAACAAACAAACAAACGCCCTGGCGCTGTGAAGACAAAAATAATGGATCTTCATTAATAATTTATAAATAATTTAATGATTTTAAAACGCGACAGTCGGAGATTGTGTCGAAAACAAATAATTAAAATTGAAGGTAGATCATAATAAATCACTAATGAGTATTTACAACGCGAAGAAAACCTAAATCCCTAGAATATTACTTTCATCATAAATATTTTTTTCTTATTAAAAGCACAGACCAAGAAAATTTAAACCTTGCTAAAAGCAGGAATTAGGAAAAATGTGCAACCGAGTTTAAATTTTCTGGAAAAAAATTCTATCAAATGATATTGCTGGATTTCAAAATTTCTTAATTATAATTTTCAGAGAGATTTTTCTATTTTGCTATGTTATATTAATTATTATAAAGGGTATTTTAAATGAAATACTCAAGGATCATTAATGTGCTATTTTTGATACAGGAAATTCTTGATTTTTCGCAGTTATGAATGGCACTATTATAGTGAATAATCCGAAAATCTGAAATTAATAATAAAACTGATAAACATAAAATTTCCGAAAATGATATATTATTCGTATTAATACAATATGTATACGGTATATTTTATAGCAAAACCTGAAGCTGTAGGATAAAGTTTTCTTTTTCTTTTTTCGAGGGCTTCTATGCAACGTCTGCGAACACGCACACAAGCAAACAGTGTTTGGAGAATTTTCTTACAATAACCGCAAACTGTTTTCACTCGTAAGCAGATGAATTAGAGATACATGCTCATGGCGAATGAAACAACATGTTCGCGTTCTGATGAAAACAATACTGATGGTAAGCCCAAGTTATCCCACTTCAGGGCCCCAAATTTTGCTCAGATGTTTACATTACATTAATTAATGCATTACATTTACGGTCTTCATCATCATATTCAACCATTATCTATCCACTGCTGGATGAAGGTCTCTCCAAATGCTTTCCACACAAGTCTATCCTGGGCCATTCGTTTCCACGTCACCCCAACCTCTTTTCTTATTTCATCCACCCATCTAGTTTGAGGACGTTTTCTAGGTCTTCGGTGGTCTCTTGGAATCCAGTTCAGAATTTCTGTTGTCCATCGTTGATCAGTTCTTCTTGCAATATGCCCAGCCCATCGCCATTTCAGTCCTTTTACTTTAACAATGATGTCCTCTACTCTAGTTTGCTCTCTCACCCAAGTGTTTCTTTTTCGATCTCTCCTAGTTATTCCAAGCATGCACCTCTCCATGCTCCTTTGCGTTGTCTGTAACTTTCGTATTGCTCCAACTGTTAGACTCCATGTCTCTGATCCATAAGAGAGGACTGGCAATACACACTGGTTGAAGACCTTTCTTTTTAGACACAAAGGCAATTTCCCCTTCAGGATAAAACTGTTTCTTCCAAATGCACTCCAGCCAAGTTTAATACGTCTGTTGAGTTCTTTCATAATGTTGCCATCCATTGAAATCAGCTGGCCAAGGTAAATATATGAATCAGCAATTTCTAGCTCAGTGTTGTCAACTTGTATTTTTGTTTCCTCTACAAAATTATTGAACATGATCTTAGTTTTTTGTAGGTTCATCTTGAGTCCAACTTCTTTACTTCCAGTTGAGAGTTCCTTTACCATGTCTTGAAGTTCCTAATGGGTTAGATTGAAAAAATAACAATGTCATCAGCAAACCGCAAATGATTTAAATATTCACCATTTATTTTTATTCCCTTGTTATTCCAATTTATCTGCTGAAAAATCATCTGTAAAGCTGAAGTAAAAAGTTTTGGAGAAATGGTATCTCCCTGCCTCACACCTTTACCAATTTTGATAGTTTTGGTATCTTTATGTAACCGAAATTTTGCACTTGCATTTTTATACACACGTTTCACCATGTCAATGTACACATCCTCGACGTCTGTTGATCTTAAAGAGTTGATGACTGCTGATGTTTTAATAGAGTCAAAGGCCTTCTCATAGTCAATAAATGCAACACACAATGGAAGTTCATATTCATGTGTTCTTTCAATTAATTCTCTTAATACTTGAATATGGTCCACTGTACTGAATCCACTTCGAAATCCAGCTTGTTCTCTTGGTTGAGCTGCATCTAATTTTTTCTGCAGGCGATGTGTTAGCACTTTTGTGAAGATTTTATAAATAGCAGGTAACAAGCTAATTGGTCGGTAATTTTTCAAATCCTCTTTATCACCTTTTTTATGCAAAAGAATTACTGTTGCAGAATCCCATTGGTTTGGTATGTTACCACTGTTGAGGCATTTGGTAAAGAATTTTGCGAGTATGTCTTCTACATGTTCTCCAGCTTCTTTTAAGATATCTAATGTAATGCCATCATCGCCAGGGGATCTTCCTTTCTTCATACTTTTTATTGCAAATGCTACTTCTTCTTTTAAGATTTTAGGAGCTGTTCCTTCGACTATCTCAGAGTCTTCGTTTAATCCACTGTTTCCCTCATACAGCTTTCTGTAGAATTCTTCAACTCTTCTAAGTATTTCTTCCCTATTTCTTGTTACGGTGCCATCCTCTCCTTTTAATGCAATGATGTGTTTCTTCCCAACAGATAAACTTCCTTTAACAACCCTAAGGCTCTTGTTATTTTCAATGGCTTTCCTTACTAGCTCACAGTTGAATTTTCTTATGTCTTCTTTCATGCTTTTACCCAGAGTTTTACAAAGTTCTATGTACTCAATCCTGGAACTGGTATTTCGATTGTCCACCTTCATATCTCTTCGCCTTTTCATGAGCTGTTTCGTCTTCTCAGATAATTTGCTATTCTGCTTTTTACATATTACACCACCAATTTCCCCAGCAGTTTCAATTATTGTCTTAACAATGTTTTCATTTGCTTCTGAGATATCAATTTCTTCAATAAGTCCTTCCAGTGCAGAAAAGCGATTTTTTAATTCCAACTTGAATGCCTCAGTATTTGCTTTCAGTTTCATTAAATCCACCCTCTTACTTACTTGTTTCCTAATGAGCTTCTGTCTTTCTAATTTAGTATTTAAGCGCACTTTACATCTCACCATTCGGTGATCACTTCTGATATTAAATCTGTTCAGTACGCTGCAATCTTCAATAATTGATTTCTTGTTTGCCAGTATATAGTCAATTTCGCTGGTTCCTCCATTGGGGTGTTTCCATGTCCATTTTCTTTGTAGTTTCTTCTTAAAAAATGAATTCATGATGCTAAGATTTTCAGCTTCTGCAAATTCTATGAGTTGATCGCCACGTTCATTCCTTTTCCCATATCCATATTTACCAATTGATGTCTCTCCTTGTCCCTGTTGTCCAATTCTGGCATTAAAATCCCCCATGATGAGCTTGATATGTTGTTTCCCTTTGGTGTGTAACTCTTTGATTTCTTCATAAAATTCTTCAACCTCTTCGTCGGTATGGCTTGATGTTGGTGCATATACCTGTACTATTTGAAGTTGGTATCGCTGGGTTAGTTGAACAACAAGCCTCGCTGCTCGATCTGATGTACTTTCAACTTCCAGAAGACAGTCTTTAATTCTTTTGTTGATTAAGAAGCCAACACCACTTGTTCTTCCAGTTTCCGTTCCTCTATAATAAAATAAATGTCCGCTTTTAAGTTCCACCAACTCTTAACTTTTTTTTAGTGTGTGATCTTTTAGTGTGTTGATCTTCACCTTTTCTTCTAACTTCACTGAGTCCTACAATGTCCCATTTGATCTTGTCTAGTTCTTCCAATTCCTGAAGTTTTGCTTCAGAAGCAAGGGATCGTCCATTAAACGTAGCCAAGGTCAATAACAAACGGCAGCCTGGGCCATTCCAGTGATTCTTAGCACCCCCTGCTTTCATGCCACACTGACCGCTGCCTTGATCAGGAGCACTCCAGCACCTGGAGACTAGGGGCCATGGTTTCTGGTGTGTCAACATAATGGAGGAATTAGCCATAATTTCACCACGCTGGCTAGACGGGTTGGTGAATTAGCCCTCCCCTTCCGCCTTTCCATCCGTGCAGCAAATATTAATTTGCCACATAAATAGAAAGCCCAGCCTGCACCACTTGAAGGCGGGGTAGGACACTAGGTTACTGGCCTGGCCGGTTCCACACATCGTCACATACGTTCAGCGTGTGGGTCTCCTTCCAGTTAGATACCAGCAACCCTTTTGCAGGCCATATATATATATGTATGGGCTGGGCATATTGCAAGAAGAACTGATCAACGATGGACAACAGAAATTCTGAACTGGATTCCAAGAGACCACCGAAGACCTAGAAAACGTCCTCAAACTAGATGGGTGGATGAAATAAGAAAACAGGTTGGGGTGACGTGGAAGCGAATTGCTCAGGATAGACTTGTGTGGAAAGCATTTGGAGAGACCTTCATCCAGCAGTGGATAGATAATGGTTGAATATGATGATGATGATATATATATACACATTTATGCATATGAGCATATATATGTCTTTATTCTGATTGCACACTTCTGGGTCTATTACGAGTGCAAAGAAACAATTTGTTTATTTTGAATATACGGATTTATTTAAACTTAAACTTATATATTTTTACTAGTTAATAATTAAGTGTTTATCTTGAGTGTGACATATTCATGTAAAACTTTTTGTTATAATTTTTTGGTATAGTTAGTGAATTTTCTCACCCCATCATCTTTTCTATTCTTGTTAATTGAACTTTTACACTTTAATCCCTTTCCATAGCTGTATCTATTTGTAAGTTTTCTTTTGGGCCGCTTACAACAATTGAGATTGACAACAACGTACAAAGATTGACCAGGGCTTACCATAACTAGTAAAATTTGACACTGGTCGGAATATACGAAATACAAATGAAGAAGGTAAAAGATATTTACCGTCTGCAAAAATATTCGCAACGTTTCGAGAACTACTGTTCCCTTCACCAAGCGAAAGTGACTACTTTGCTTGATGAAGAAACAATAGTTCTCAAAAGCGTTAATGTTTTTGCAGATGGTAAATATCTTTACCTTCTTCATTATTCGGCAGTATCAAAATTACTAGACCTAATTGAATATTCTTATTATTAATAAAGAGACCCTTCTAAATTACTAAAATATTTTAAAATTAATTATATTCTGGATTTATACTATTTTTAACTAATTTTTGATCAATATTGGTTCATTCAGTATTAATCACTAATCTTAATTGTTGTAGTCAGAAAAAGCAAACCAATAACAGGGATTTTGTGCGGTCCCTGATGAAGAACAAAATTCTTGGTATTGTTTAATCTTTTACTCCTCTTCACCTTTTACTACTACAATTTCAATTTTTATTCTGAGATGTTTCTACTATTTTAATTTACTTGGTTTTACTACCTTGTGTGATATTACTTTACAACTTTAACTTTGTCCAAGTTAATATATGCTTAAGTGTAGTGTATTTATGTATATTACATTAGAAGGTACTACATGTCACAATCATACTACAATTTTGCTATATATATATATATATGGCAGCTGAAGAGAGATATATAGCTGAATTTCTTCTAAAATTTTTCATAAAACTACCATTTAAAATTAGCATTTTATTGTAATACATACTTCTAATGTCTTAATGAGTATGAAATTGCTTCCATAACCTCTTGTTTTTATGATGAAAATACAGTAGAAACTGGATTATCCGGACTAATTGGGACCAGGGGTATCCAGATAATCAAATACAAAAAAATATAAAGAAATAAATAAATCGGAAAACCAGGAAAATTGAAAAAAAAATTAAAAAATGCATAACAATTTTATTGGTGTACTTTAAACATATTGTACGTATGTAAAAAAAAATTATGACGCCGCAAAGATTTTAAACTATATTGAAGAAATTACCAATTTTTGTTTGCTTGATACTCATCTTTTTCGTCAGGGCTAAATTGCGAATCCTTTTCAGCTGTAATAGGTAGACTGCTTCTGTCTGTTCTTGCCTTTCAAACCACTGGAATACAACATCAACAGCTTTTAGTGCTTAGGTGTGGGTGACTTCTACAGCTTCAGGGACAATGTCATCAACGTTTTTTTCATCAACATTTCTTTCAAGATAGGAGTCAACAATTTCTTCAACAGTATGGATCTGGAAACTGATTTCATTGGCATCATAGTTCAACCAATCGGTTATGTCCTCCCTATAGCAATCTCCAATGACATTGAGAGTCTTGACTGTCTCGAGCACTTCTGTCACACTGTTAGCATCCTCAGGTCCATCATTCAGCTCCAGTGTATCATATCTAAGTTTCTGTAATTTATTCTAGGCCTTTCGCAAAGTGCAAGGTAAAACTGACTCCCAGACATCAACAACCATATAGCAACAGTCCTTCAGATTAATAGCCTGGAAAAAATTGCAGATGCTATCAGCATCATCATTCACCAAAAGTCGTCATAGAAGTTATTTTCGATAAAACCTCTTCATTTCTATCACACTTTGAGCCACTGGCAGAAGAATGGATGTAATGTTAGGGGGTAAAAATTCAACCCCTCATGTCATTCAATCTCATGTTCCAAATTACTAGCATCGGGATGTGATGGTGAATTGGCCAAAACTAGTAGCACAGGCTTTTCCTGTTTACTTACTCGTTCACGAAATTTATTTACCTCAGGTATGAATGTGTTGCCATACCAATCAAGAAAGATTGCAGAATTCATCCATGCTCATGACTGATCGTTGTAAACTACAGGAATTTCCGTCTTTTTAAAACATCTGGATCCTTTTGATTTCCCAATGAGAATTATTGGAATTCTATGAGTATCAGTTGCATTTTCACAGACCATTAGTGTGACCCGATCCATGCTCACTTTATACCCTGGGGCTGATTTTTCCCTTCTTGGAAGCCAAGGTTTTAGAGGGTAAGGTTTTCCAGAAAAGGCCAGTTTCATCCGCATTATAAACAAGGTCCAAATCGTGACCTTTTTTAGTCAATAGTTTTGAAAACTTTGTCACGAATAAACTGGCAGTAGAAGAATCTGCACTTAAATTTTCATTCTGAATATCAAGTTCACGAATGCCGTGTTGAGCTTTGAAATTGCTCAGCCATACTGCACTAGCCACAAAAGTAGGGTTACCCCCTAATTTTGGATATAATCTAGAGCCTTTTTGCAAAGCAATGATTCACTCATATGTCCAGATGAACATTTTTGTACAAACCATGTGAAAACAGCCTTGTCTAAGATCTCGTTACTTGGTCTTCTCATAACTTTGCGCTGTGAATTTCCGTCATTACTGTCAAATTTACCACAAATGTCAAGAGAGACTCAGATTGTTTTTTAATGTTCGAAATCGTGGATGTTCCCACGCCATAAATTTCAAGTAGTAAACGGCCTGATTTGCCTTTTTTAAATGATCCAAAATCTACAATTTGTTTTCGAACATTGACAGAACTCTTTTTTGCGATTTTAGTTTTGCATCACACACACAAAATAGTAAATGAAAACAAACCGACAAAATAGGCTATAATCTGGCTATTTGTTTACGTTGGAATTACAGAAAGACAGTTTCAGAGTCATGGTTAGAAATCACAGTACTACATTACCTACATAATAAGAATCTTTCAACTGGCTGGTACAAGACATGTGAAAGGGGTTTCTGTTACTATGGGAGCTATTGTTCTCCTTCCACCCTCTCCAGTTCTGCACCAGTGGGGGGGGGGGAACGCTTGCTACAAAAAGACAAAAACACAACTGGCTCTCCGTCTGAAACTCCGTGCATCCAGATAATTGAGAATCCGGATGACTGAGGTTAGAATAATCGAGTTTCTACTGTAATTTTATTAAAACCTTTAAAAATTTGACACAAAAATGGAGAATTAAGATATCAATCATCTTAATTTGTCAACTTAATATACTTTTACTTTCAAGCATATCTGTGTCAGGGTTCCCACTCACATTGGAGAAAAAAAATTAAAACTTTTCTATTAAAATTCCCTGACCAATCAAAAGCAACTTTCAACTAAGCTTTGGTTGAAGAGAAAATGGTTTTCTATTTATGGGACATTTAGCTATTCAAAATAGAAGTTATGATCGTTTTTCCTGACTTTTCCAGGTTTGACCAAAAAATCTTGTTTTTCCCCCTGAATTTCAGGGAGGATTTCAAATTCACTGACAATTCCAGGTTGTGTAGGAACCCTGCTGTGTCTGCATCTACTGATTTTATTTTAAAATCTATGAAATCTAAAAATTTATTTTACAATGAGGACAAATAATTTTTAATTTGATCATGAAATTAGTTAAGACAATGAACTTTATGTAGCACATACCGTAGCATATCCACATTCTGTTCGAGCACTGTGCTGGATTGACTCTAAAATGTCAACACCAATTTCCAATAGATGAGGGTCCTTTGTAGCTTGGTATAAATACAGAACACTTTCGATGAGTTCTGGAAAATTTTATTAAATAAAATGTAAGTAGAAATAAATAACAGTTAATATGGACAAATTTCATTAATGCAAACTACTTCCTGAATCTCCAAATCGTATAGGAATTTAATTTTTTTTTTTTTAATAACACGAACAGGGTTAATATGAAATACCACTTGGCAACAAAAAATACAAGTCTTCAATACAATTTTCTTTAGTTCTATTATTTCTTTGAAACAGAGAGTTTAAAAGGAAAAAAAAACCAACATTATTTTTTGTTTTGATAGCCTAAAGAAGTGCTACGTAACCTTTTTCCCTTGTGGCACCTTGGAAATAACATTTCTGATTGGTGGAACCCCTACATAAAAATTATCTGTCATTGTTAATATCTTTTGTTATTTAAAACCTCACAAGGGAAGCCTTCAAAGTGCTAGTTGCCCCTCAAATCGACTTAGATAGTATGGAAGACCCATATGAGTAATGAACCAAAAGAATTTTTCTGTAAAACTCAATTTCTGATTTTTTAAAGTTTTCATAATTACACTAAAACGCAGCTTTGCGCTTAACTGCAAAGCCGTAAGCTGAAGTCTTCAGTTAGGGGTAGTTTTTTTTTTTCCATTTGGATTGCTTGGTGAAAAATAACAGTAAGTTGTCTGCTGAGCAAGATCTAACTAAAGTATCTCCCTATGCATATTTGAATACCCCACTTTCATCCCAACCATGCAATGTTTTTCTTAATCAGTTGTTCTTATTTCTCACAGACAAAAATCAATAAGAATATTTTTTATTTCACTTCCCTGCTGTTAAAAAAACAAAAAATAATTTTTCCACTTTATGCAGCGGCACATTTGCATATGTCTTATATTCTCCCTAGATGAATTTTAACGTAAAAGAAATTCATAACATAAATTTAAAGTACTAAATCTTCTGATTACTCATGAAAATGATAACTCATGTAAAAATGCATAAAACATAATTCTTTGCATTCATTAAAACCACATTCTTTGTGGTCGACGTAAAATGATAGAGATAAAATTTTATCAAATGACTCAATAGGAACATTAGTGTAATTGCAAGCAAAGCAAGGGTACATTAATATAGGCTTATCTGTTTTGGACTGAATTTGATTATAAACTAACGATGTTTGTGGTTTTACGGCTCAAAGACTACAGTGGTCATGCTGCGCCGGGACCTACTGTTTTCCGAGGAATCCGAACCTCTGGACCTACAATTTTCCGAGGAATCAGAAGCTCTTGGACCTACAGTTTTCTGAGGAATCCGAACCTCTTAAGGCATAGGGAACCAAACCCCAGACTACAGTGAGCAGTGAAATCTTTGTGAGTATAAACTAATGAATGCATTTTTATTATTTCGTTGCGATCAGTTAATTTTATTAGAATTTCATTTACAGTGACGTAGTTTGTAATTTTTTTAAAGAAAATTGTACTGATGAAAAAAATAAACATCTAAAACTTGAATGAGAGCTGTTGCACCTGGAGGAATATGAAGTTTGGTGCAATTATCTGGTAGATCACTATACATAGACAGATCGGTCGATCAAGCCCAAGAATCTAAAATAAGGCAAGTGGGGGATTTAAAATGGGAATAAGACAATTTGAAAGCCATTCCTTCATAATTGCTTTAGTCATGTTGCCAGATTTTGTGCATGTTGTGTAAACATTAGGGGCATGAACCATTTGATGTCGTACATTTGGACCAAAAGTTCATGCAAACATATTAACAGTTTGCCTTTTGATTCCCCATCCACTGATAATAAGGGCATAATAGTATAGGAATGTGTCACAGAAAATGTTGACTGAACTAAAGCTATGGTACTTCTTTTACCTTTGCAAGATAATGTCCTTCCATTTGGTACAAAGTATTCAAATCTGCTCTGATTAGCATTCAATATTTGATTGCTTAGGCAATGAGCAAATTCATCATGTGATGCTAAAATAAATTCAATAGTCCTGTTTTCAAGAGCTTCATTATTTTCATTTTTAGCTAATGTTGTATATTTTGTAACATTAGAAGAGGTAATAATCCAATTATATATATTTTTTATTTTATCTATGAAATTCATTGAAATTGTATGTTTGTAAAGTTAAAATCGTTGGCTTTTTGATACGCCCATTTCTTTAGGTCTATGTCATGAACTGCTTTATGGTTACTTCTGGTGTAATGGAATTTTTTTTAACACTGCACGTTTCATTTATATTTCTTTTTTTTTGGTACCTAATTAAGCAATATATTGTTTAAAATGGCATATGGCTTTATAGTCTATTGCTTTTCGATAACATTTTTTAACTGGTGAAGTTTCTTTCTTTGACAAGAATCATAAAAATTTACATTTTTCATTTCATGCAAACTGTAAGTATCTTTACACATTCCATTGTTAGAGGTACATTCATTGGATTTTTCATCAGAACTGCAATCTAACTTGTTGTTTCTTGCATTGCTATTTTGAAAATCGAATGTTATTTCCTCTTCAGTAAATGCTCTATTCAAAATGATTTCTTCAAATTTAGGTAAAAATTTCTTACCTTGATTTAACTTTAACCGTTCATCTGTTATCGTGAATGGAACTGTCCTGTAGTTTTTTTATATCTAAGTTTAAAATAGATTGCAAAATATTGATAAAATTTTGCACATTTAAATACAGGGTGATTGCAATTAAATCCCACTTTCATAAGATTGTGAAAAAAGAACACCTGGTCAGAATGGCTTGTAATTTATGGCCTGAATATACATGAAGGAATGGGAATTTGTCTGGTAAAAGAAAAAGTTAGAAATTTTATCCATAGATGGTGCTATACTCGTAATGATACTTACATAGTTGGTTGGTTGTAGTTTTATGGCGCAAGGACAGCAATGGCCATTCTAAGCCAAACAAGGTGCTTACATGGCTTCAGTCCCAGGCTAAACCAACTGTACTGTTCAATGTGCACGACTGTTACGTTTTTTTACTGAGAAATTCAATAAATAAAAAAATGACTTGCAAGTCATCCAGTTGTTGTGGCACTCTCTGTTAAAAGCCCATCCACCACGACAAGGTGATGCCTCATCGGATAGGAAAAAGAATCGGTTTTTAATTTTCCCTAGACTTGCTCAAGATATATCCAATATGCTGTTCACCGTTTTCTTCCACAAGTTAAAAGTGCAAAACAGCATGTTCCATAACAGCTTGGAGCATATCAGTGGTGATGTTGTGAATGTGTTACATAACGTGTATCTTCAATTCCACAAAGTTGGCAATAGGACCACTACATATAACATTTTTCAGGTAACCCCAAAGCCAGAAGTCACAAAGATTAAAGTCGGGTGAGTGTGGCGGCCAGGCTGTAGGAAAACGATGGCTGATAATTTTGTCATTTCTGAAATGGATATTCAGCAGCTACTTCACTCATTTTGCAATGTATGGAGGAGCGCCATCTTGAATAAAAATTATGCTACTCACACATGCACGCTACTTAAGTGCTGGAATGATCTGGTTGTGCAAGAGAGATTCATACCGTTCACTACTGACAGTACAGGTAACAGGACCTGCAGGACCAATCTCCTCAAAAAAAAAGACCTAATAATAAATGCTGGTGTATAATACCGTACCACATAGTGACCTTTGCAGAACGAAGAGGCAAGGGCTGCTATGCGAACGGATTCTCCATTGCCCATATTCTGTAATTTTGAGTATTGATAGAATTTTGGAGATGGAAATGGGTTTTGTCTTCCCACAAAATGTTCTATGTCCATGCATTGTTCACTTCTATCCAAGCAAGAAATTCTTGGGCGAAAGTTTGCATATGGAAAGGTCTTCAGGAAGCAACTCCTGAACGTGCATAATTTTCAATGGATAGAACTATGTTTCGTAAAATTTTACCAACCATGCTGACAGGAATGTCTAAAGATCGGGCAATTCCTTGTGCGCTGCATGTTCCCATGGCATTGCTCGTCTCTTTCCGCAATGCTACAGTCACAACTTCCACTAATGACAAAGCAATTGCTTTCCCCCAGTGAAAGATTTCATGTCAAATGAACTGGTCTCTTCGCATTTATGAATTATCTTCTGCAGACCCTTGACAGATATTGGACCAGAGCCTTTCCTTATACCCATTCATGTCCAGAACTTCTTCATAGCAAGTGATGCACAGTCACCGTTCTTGTAAAAGAGCTTCACAAGCAGAGTGCGATCCTTCATTGAGAGAGTCATGATGAGCTTCTCAGACGTGGAATAACGGGAACTGCATGTACACAACGCTTTTATGCCAAGTGTAATGTGCGGTGCACATGTCATGTCTTTTAATTTGCATATTATGATGAGTACAGCGCCATCTATTGATAAAGTTTTGAGCTATTTTTTCTTTTGCTAGACAAATTCCCATTCCTTCACATAAATCCAGGTCAAATTACAGGTTATTCTGACCGGGGATGATTTTTACAATCTTTTAGTAATTCTTTATTTATAATTACCCTGTATTTATAAAAGGTTCCTAGGAAAGTCAGAATCCAATAACTTTTGAACCATGACAGCTATTGGAACAAAAATCAGGTATTGGTATAGTAAAATGACTATGCACTATCAGATGAGATGAACAGCAGCGCCCCTGGTGGCGAATCGATGAAGTTAAATTTTTATTTCGAAAAATAATAAAGATAGCGAAATATTTTCAATTAGAAAGTTGTAGAGCATCCTACAGTTAGTAAGCAAAACATACGGCTTACATGCACTATGTACACGTACTGCCACAAAGTGAGGTGTTCCAGAAGTTTCAGTACATCGCTTTCAATTGATGCTTTCTGGTGTTTTAAAAGTTGAGTTGAAGTTCTTATAGGAGAGAGATCATGGTTTCTTTCCTATAAGAACTTTAACTCAACCTCTAAAGTGCTAGAAAGAATTACTTGAAAGCTATGCACTGAAACTCCCGGAACACCTCACCTTTGTGGCAGTACATGTACATAGTGCATGTGAGCCATATGTCTTTTCTTACTAACTGAAGGATGCTCTACAATTTCTAATTGAAAATATTTTCCTAGTGTCATTATTTTTCGAAATAAAATTTTTAACTTCCTCAATTCGCCACCAGGAGCGCTGCTGTTCATCTCGTCTGATAGTGCATAGTCATTTTACTATACTAATATCTAACTTTCTTTGCAATATCTGTCTTGGTTCAAAAGTTATTGGCCGCATCCGGTCTTTCCTAGGAACCCTGTATATTGTATTATTAATTCATAAATTATGGCAGTATATTCCCCAATAATTAAAGAAGAATAAAGGTAATTGAATTATTTCAGAACTGCAGATAATAAACACATGGGAATCTATATTTTAATATTTCAACTACCAAAGCAAATAGTTGACCACATGGAAAGTAAAATATTCTATGGAGAAAATCCTCAATCAAATTAAAAGCTTGAAAAGATCAAGTGATAATTGTCAATAGTTTAAATTAATTTAAAACTCTAATGTAGGACAGTTATCGTGTATTCCCTATTTTACGAAATACTTTGCACATGATGAGAGCTTCTCATTCACAAAACAAAATCTTCAAATCAATTTACTTCAATAACAAACAAAAACAAATTGCTTCAAAAAATCTTAATTATTTTGAAATGATCACAGGGATTAAAAGGAAAAAAAAATAGTGCAGACTCAATTCAATGATTTACTAATTCAATTTCCACTAAAACAACAAGAATGAAATGAAAAAAAAAAAATACTTCTGTATTTTACACAAAATACAAAATTTTTTCCAGCAAGTAAAGTCTGTTATGACAACATGGAGGTTACACATATATATAGTTGGCACAGTAATTGAAAAAGCCGCCAACATTATATAAGAACTTGCTATTTTTTGTCAAGCAATCCAAATGAAAGGAAAACTACCCTAATTAAAGACTTCACTTTACTGCTTTGCAGTTAAGCACGGAGCTGCATTTTAGTCTAATTATGAAAATTTTAAAAATTCGCATAAATCAAAGTATTGTTTTGTATAAGAAACAAAGATTTTAACCACTGGGTGTTGCCAGTCGACCCGGAAAGTTTTATCAGAATGAAAAAATTGGATAAAATTAACATTAATTGGATGAGATGCAAAGTAAAGGAATTTCTTAAACCAATTCAATGTTTTAAGTGTAAGGGTTATGGACACTTCCATGCTGGCTGCAGAGATGCTGAGATTTGTGCCACATGTGATGGAAGCGATCATTTAACGAAAGATTGTGGGACTAATAGTGTAAATTGTATTAATTGCAAAGCGGCGAATAAGAGGTTTGGAAAACAATTTCAATCGGATCATATAGCTTTTGATAAGAATTGCCCATGATATTTGTACCAAAGGGATATGTTGAGAAACAGAACCAACTATGGGGGATAGTTTTGTGTTCTCTATTGGTCAGTTAAACACTGGACATGGCAGAGCTGCCATGGGACTTCTTGAAATTGATTTCGGGCATTCAGGAACTAGTATAGTCTTTCTTCAGGAGCCGTATTTTTCTAATGGCATCATTTCGAACATCCCACTTCATTTCCAGAGATTTGCCATCACTGGGAACCCAAGAGCTGCAATTGTTTGTACAACTGGACTTGACATTGTATGTCTTCATAAGGGAAGATACTTGGTATGCATCCAAGTAATGATCAAGAGTCGTAATACCACTACTGTTTCGATATATTGTCCGCCAACGGAGTCCTTGGCTGATAGCCTTGCAGATCTTGAAAGCATTATGGACAAAACAAGAAATTCAAATATTACAATCTGCGGGGATTTTAATGCCAGCAGTCAGCTTTGGGGAGACAGATTGGAGGATAACTGAGGTAGAAAAGTCATTGAATTTACCAATTCGAAGAATCTAAATATAGAAAACGATGAGACTAGCCCTCCCACCTACACCTCTTTTAATGGAGAGAGCTGGATTGACCTCACATTGTCAAATGTTAGGGAAAACAGGATCGAAAACTGGAGAGTGGATGATGCCATCATGAACAGTGAACACAATCTGATTAAATTTAATTTACAGAGAGAGAGAGAAGCGCAATGCAGTTCTGAGGTATAGATTGAGGGACTTGGACCAGTGTAAATTTGAGGATCTCTGGATGAAAGAGATTGAGACTTTGAAAGAAAGGAATGATAGGAGGGATTTGGATAAAGTAGTCCAGGACTTGACAAATAGATTAAGAAAGGTCTGCGAATTGAGTAAGAAGAGAAGAGAGATAAATTCTAATAGGCAGAGGAGTATACCATGGTGGTCTACTGAGCTGACAGAGCGAAGAAAAAAGGTAAGGATATACAGAAGAAAAATACAGCGAAGTGTAACAGAGGAAAATAGACAATATAAATCTCTAAGGTATAGAAAAGAGGAGGCTATATAGAAAAATATGATTAACAGGACTAAATACGAATCGTGGAAACAGTACTGTACGGGGGTTGATCTTGCAAAACCATTTGGCCAGCACTATAAAATCGCAAGTGGTAAATATGTGAACCTGAGTTCAATGAATAATATAAAAAAAGAAGATGGTACATTTACTAATGAGGTTGAAGAAACAATTAGGACCATAATGGAGTATCATTTCAAAAGTGATAAGGTACTTGATGACTGTGAGGTTCATACACAAATTAGAGCTGAGCTCTTGGGCGTGATGCCGATCGAAGAGGAGGAAAGTGAATTTTCGAAAGACGAAATCAGGATTACTTTAAATAACATGAATAAGAAAAAAGCCCCCGGTCCGGATGGATTATACCTGGATGTTATTCAAAAAATCTTCGAAATGGACCCTACAATCCATGTCGACCTGTTTAATAGATGCTTCGAGGACGGAAAGTTTCCTAAGAGATGGAAATCTGCAAAATTAGTCCTCTTCAACAAAGAGGGAAAAGACCTACACAACGCCCCAGTGTATCGACCAATTTGTCTCCTCGACGGGATGGGAAAAATCTTCGACAAATTGGTTACAAACAGGACTGAATATCATCTTTCGGCAGCAGGAGAAACGGAAACAAAACAACATGGCTTTACGAGAGGCAAGGGAAGCACGAAGGCGATAATGAACGTCATTGAAAAAGTCAAGGAGGGAAAAGTAAAGGGGAACAACGTCTGTCTCATCTCTCTCGACGTGTATGGAGCCTTCAATAATGTCTGTTGTGTCTATATGCTCTAAACCAACTAAAAAATAAAAAATGTCCTCCAAAAATCTTCAATTTGGCTAAGAGCTTTTTAAGTAACAGGAATGTTTACTTTGAGGGTAACAACGTTCTTCTCAGAGTGGATTATACAAAGGGTTCCCCACAGGGATCAAACAGCGGCCCTGTATTCTGGAAGATAACGATGGATGAGATGTTGGAGATTAGTATGGATGGAGCGGAAGTCATTGGTTACGCTGACAATGCAATGGTGATAGTCACCGGAAGGACAAGAACGGAGGTGGAGACTAGGGGCAGAGAAATGATGCAGAGAATTGCTGAATGGTGTGAAAAGACAAAAGTAGAACTCAGTGAAGAGAAAACAAGGATGATTTCTTTCCGAAACCCATGGCACACATCCGGAAAAGACAGATGGTCACCCACCCCTGAATCGTTTTTCGAGGGTAAACAATCAAGATGACCAGGGAATTAAAATACCTTGGAGTCATAATCGATAGCAAATTAAGCTGGCTACCACATTTGCGGGCACAGAAGAACAAGTGCCAGGCGATTAACCAGCGTTTGAAAAATATGAGCAGGGCTACGTGGGGACTCTCTGGGCTCATTTTGAAAAGGATTTATAAAGCCGTAATTGAGAGGATAGCACTATATGCTGTAGGCATTTGGTGGGAGTGCGATGGAAAAAACTCCAGAAAGCAAGTTATTCTCTTACAGATCCAGAGGCTTTCAATGCTGGGAATAACAAAATGCTATAGAACCACTAGCACCGAGGCTCTTTGTGTACTTGCAGGAGTCTTACCCATAAAAGAAATGGCAAACAACGAGGTCAAGATGTTCCAATTGAGGATACTCTGAAAAACTATTAGACATAATAATACTGAGATGAGATACGAAGATATGGAAAGGGCGAATGTCCATTTGCAAAACCCTAGAAATGGCATATCTATTCCGTGGACCAAGGATAAACCAACAGAGCGCGGTGTGGAAATCTATACCGACGGAAGTGTCATAGACGGAAAAGTGGGGGGCAGCCTTTGTGGTGCTCCGTGATGGAACTATAGGCTTTGAGAGGGCTATCCTCTGGGTCGGTGAGAATGTCGAGGCAGGCGAGACTGTTAATATTTACATTGACAATCAGGGTGTCCTAGAGATGGGAGTTATTTAAGGTAACCGTTAAAAATCACCTGTTACCGACTCATTACTGTTCCAGGAACAGTATGCTCCTCTGAAACACCTGTTCTCAAATAACAGCTATTATTTCAGATGACAGGTGATTACGGATAGGAGTTACTTGAAGTAACAGTTAAAAATCACCAGTGACTGAGAAATCCACTGTTCCAGAAACATACTGTTCCAGATTATTTAATATAAATCGAACACTGGTCAGGAGGCTGCGATTAGATGGTGAACGCTCGGTTAGGTAATAATATTTTCAGCCTGGTAGTTCGAACTCATACAATTTTTCATTTTCAGTCGGCGGAGTTTACCCACTGAGTTATTTATGATTAATATATGCTTACGCATAGAGCCGTTGTTATTTCGGCAATGGTAGAGGATCATGATGAACCCAAACGCGCAGACTGGTATTAAATTGATCGAAAAGCCCGTTGCAGCATATGTATTTATTTTATATACATGGAACACTACGCAGATTAAATCAAACAACAAAGTCATTTATTCAACGCTATTGGCATAGTGACACCGCATCATGGTATGGCATGATTAGATGCAGGAACGCTCAAAAAATAAATATTTCTGCCTTCGTGGGGCTTCTCCGAACCCACCACCTTCCACTTGCCGCATGGAGGCTCTACCCACTGAGCTATTTAAGGACAATATATACTTTCTTTACTTAACGAGCATATATTGTTGTTGAAGTTACCACGCTTCAATAAACGTTGAATAATTGACTTGTTGTTTGATTTAATCAGCCGTGAGTGTTCGACAGCATACACATATGCTGCAACGGGCATTTCGATCAATTTAATACCAGTCTCTTTGCAATTTGGTTTAAATAGTAGTCCATGTACTACACCATTCTGCGTAAATAACTGGCAACAGTATATATACGTTCGTAAAGAGAGTATATATTGCTCTTCAGAGCTCAGTGGTAGAGCCTACCGCAAGTGGAAGGTCGTGGGTTCAGGCCCCACCGGCGGCAGAAATATTTATTTCTTCCAAAATGTTTCACCTAATCACGCCATACCATCGTATCACTACCAATAAATGTTGAATAATTGACTTGTTGTTTGATTTGTTCAGCTTAGTGTTCGATTTATATAAAATAAATACATATGCTGAAAGGGTTTATCTGATCAATTTAATACCAGTCTCTTTGCAATTTGGTTTAAATAGTAGTCCATGTACTACACCATTCTGCGAAATAACTGGCAACAATATATATACGTTCGTAAAGAGATTATATATTGTCCTTCGTAGCTCAGTGGGTAGAGCCTCCGCCCGGCAAGTGGAAGGTCGTGGGTTCAGGTCCCACCGAAGGCAGAAATATTTATTTTCTTTCGAACGTTTCACCATCTAATCACGCCATACCATCGGCGTTGGTATCACTACGCCAATAAACGTTGATTGATTGACATTGTTGTTTGATATTCCTCCGTTTCCATCACACAGGAAACGCGCTGAGATAACGGGCTATCACAACATCCGGCATAGTTGTCTAGCTGACACAAGGGCTTAGGCACTAATTACCCATTTAATATCTGATATTACATTATTATTATATTGTTATAGTTAACTAAATTTTGTTTTAATTAACCAATTATTGTTTTGATCAATTAGTTTTTAATTAATTATTGTTTTAATTGATTTATTTTTATTTAATTTACTTAAAGTTTAAATTCAGTTAATATGTGATTATATAGGTATTCCTACTTCAATAGCAACTAGCGAAACCTATTGTTATCTAGAAGATAATTTAAAAAGAAAATTAACTTGCCGCGAAATCAACACCTTTTGTCATGGTGGAGATCCCATTCTCTGATCTACCCAAATCTATCAGAGTTAGCGAAAAGGAAATTCAACTTTATGGCAACATGAGTGCCTTGCGAAAGAATTTTCTTAAAGGCTGGTAACATTTTAACCGATGGGAGAAATCGGTTGGAGCCTCTTCACGCCGAAAGATTGTTATTCCTAAATGCCAATTCATATTTAATGGAATAGATTTTTTATCCATGTATATTAATTAGTACAAGTATTAATATTTTTACATTACTGAGCTTTACACATGAAAAATTCTGAATACATACATGTGTATAACTACATCAGCTGAGAATACACATTTTGTATCATTATTCTGTTTAATTAGTTCCACATTGTAACCTTTCAGTATGTTTTACCAATTAATTTACAGCAATATCAATATTTTTTGCTGTATTTCATTCATTACGTTACATTAGTTTTTTAAACTTTCTTGAAGTTTTAATATTATTTTTAAATATTTAAAATTCCGAGTATTTTAAGCTTGATTTTTTCCCTTTAGTTTTGTATTTCGTTTGTGTGCATTTTTTTTTCCAAAGGATTTATTATTTTTATGGAGTTGGCACGACATTCTGTTACGAATTGAACATTGAAATATGTAATTGTTAAGTTCCTCAATTCCTAAAACCTGTGAAGTAACGCATACGTTCCAGCCACCTGTGACTGAAATCACCGGTGATTGGAACCTGTTATCTGGTTGGAACAGGTTATTCAAAAATAACAGTTTGGTCCATCATTAGGGTGTTCTCAAGTCCTTAGAGAATCCGTTGGATGCTCTGAAACGAATCATCGATATCAAAATTCAAGTTAAAATTTGCTCTGAGTCAACAAATATTCACTTGCATTGGGTGAAAAGTCATGCTAACTTCAACGGTAATGAAATAGCTGATAGGATGGCGAAGGAAGGTAGCAAGAAAGATGATATAGATTATGAACAACCAATGGCATGGCAGGCTCTTAAGCAGCAAATACTAACTAACAGCTTGATGGATTGGCAACATGGCCGGGAAACAATGAACAAAGGACGTATAACTTCAGAATTTTTTCCGGTTGTGAGCCTCAACAGAATCGAGAAAAATCATTTTCTGAACCACGTTTTCATTGGCCATGGTAACACTCCGAGATATCTAAATAGATTTAGCGTTAAAAATTGTGCATGTGTTTGTGGTTTTCGTGAAGCCGACTTTCTTCACTGGCTATCTGAGTGCCGAAATCCTATAATAAAGGATTTTCAAATTAATAACTTAACTTCTGATTTGAGAATTATCGCTCAATCGAGGGATATTAGGGATAGTCTCCTGAGGCTTGTGAATTTTGTCGCCTCTTCTGAGGACGAAGTTATGTTGACCACGGGTTTCACGGCCGGTTCGTACATTTCGTTTTGTGATGGCGTCGAAGATTCTGATGAGGACAGTTAGTTCTGACTGTTAGATTTTTATCACATTTTTATGGACCTTTATTGAACATTTGTGCATTTTATAAGACTTTTATGGATTTTTTTGTGTGTGTGTGTGTGTGTGTGTGTGTATCGTCCAGTAGGTTGTGTTTTCTGATGTTGTTCACTTTTATATATTTTGGTAATGTTATGCCAGTTATGTATTACATCCCTGTAGTGCCTTGTGGCGGAACAGGATTTTTCTGTTAATAAAGTTCGTATGTATGCATGTGTATGTATATAAGGAAAAGGAGACAAGTGTGATCAAAATCCCTTACAGCTTAGTTCATTTAGCAAAGAAACTTTTTTAAGTTTTAGTTATATATTTTATTATAACTTAATTATACAATAATAACTTTCATATAAACAATTTGTCTTGAGAGATATATGGACTTAATAATTTCATATAAAATATATTACTTTTTGTGCATAAAGGTAATTTTTGGAAGAAATTTAGTAAAAAGTATAAGTTTTCAAAATTTTAAGTATGCAATGCCGTATGAAAAGTAGAGTTCAGGTAAGTTACTTTAGTAAGTTATTTATTATAACAGCAGATTTCAAATTTCCTTAACTTTGCCTTTCAAATTTCCTTGACATTTCCAGTCAGAAAAAAACTTCCTTGACTTTTCCAGATCAGTAAATACCCTAGGATCCATGTGCTCTTGTAAGAGCCAGCTACGTGAAAAATTTGATTTAACAGTTTCTGCCACATACAGACTACCAAACAGTTGTTGATTTGTAGGGCAAACCCCAATCCCATTGTATACATTGGCATGATGACCTATCTTTGATTGCTTCCTTTATAATGTGTTGCTGATCCAGAGAAGTGAGGATTTTTTTTTAAGACCTTTTTTTATTTTTTCCATCACAGTTGTTTAAAAATCATGAATTATAGGTTGGTTGGTTTGTTTGTGGTTTTACGGCTCAAAGACTACAGTGGTCATGCTGCGCCGGGACCTACTGTTTTCCGAGGAAGAGGAATCCGAACCTCTTAAGGCCTAGGGAACCAAACCCCGGACTACAGTGAGCAGTGCGATCTTTATGAGATCTCTGAGTAAGCGTTCTTTGCACTGTTGGGAGTCGAACCCGGATTAACAGCGCACTAGGAGAATGCGTTACCACACTGCGCCACCACAGGGCCTCATAAATTGTAGGCTTTGGTCTTTCAACTAGTCAAGAGAAATTTGATTACCTGATTTTCCAAAAGAGATTACACTTGATATACAGCCGTTTTTACACATATACATAATTTTTTTTGAGCCATTGCAATTTAATGAAGCTAGTGGTAATTAAAATGCTGCACATGAAAGTTCACGGTGTCCGTTTTGCATTTAAAAATGCAATCCTGCCCGAAGTGTGAATATGCATATCTGTCAACAAAAAGAAATACTTTGCCCAAGTAGATTATTTGAAACAGTTATTTTCTGAATTCCTCTTTTTACTTTTAAAATTTTATCATATTTTTTGAACATTTTTAATTTTTAAAGTATTTATTTTTTAATATTATCAAATCAACAATTTTTCGAATTAGCCGATGATGTGGCAACAATAGATGTTAAATTATTCGTAAAGAAAAGAACAGATTTTCTAGCGCCTGGTGGGACCCGAACCAACGACCCCTTGATTGCCGGTCAGGTGCTGTACCAACTAAGCTACAGGTGTCAATCATTTCTTCCCTTATGAGAATATGTAAGGCTTTCTATGGACAGGTTTGCTTTGGTTACAAAGTAGTCACAGCACCTCAACACTAATAGCGTACTTGTCCATAGAAAGCCTTATATATGCTCGTAAGGGAAGAAATGACTGACCATCAGGCACTGGAAAATTATTTTTCTTTAGAAGTAATTTAACAACTATTTATCCCTTGTTCAGTTTACATACATGTAAAAGCGATTCAGGGTTTTCAGAAAATTTTCCAGTATCTGGAAAAATATGAAACATACCTTGCACAGCAGTTGAGTATCAAGATAAATTAAATTAACATTGTATTCAAAACAGAAAGGAAGTTCTCACTTAAGTTAAAACATGAACATACATTTAAAAACAGTTAATGAGGTAGAAATGACAATATACTGCACAAGTTAAATAACAACGTACACAATTAACACCACTGAAAATATGCAATTAATGCAACTCAAGTATGCTAGTTGTATATTTTATTTCATTTTCATTGACAAATTTTAAACCAGAACAAATTCACAATAAAAATTAACTAAATATATATTATACTTACCTGGTCTTAATGGGTATCCTTCTCTTTTAACATGACTATGAGATACATCATAAAATTCAGGAGTAAAACCAAATTGTTTCCAAATCTGATGATAGTTGTAGAGAGATTTTAAAGCTTGTTCAATTTCACCAACAAGCGTCTAAAATTACAAAGATTATGTATATACATATATATATATAAAATAAAAATATTAATGAACAAACAAAGTAGCAGAGATGAATAATATATACATAATTGTTCGCAATTTTCTTTTTAAATCTGTTGTATGTTTTAGTGAACGTAAGTTTCTGTGAAATTGTATATTTTTTCTTTAAACACAATATACAGTTTAATATATATGATAACTTGTAAATTATTAAGTCTACCGGAAAGTTCTGTCCGATAATGTTACCTCAAGTTTCAACACGCATGTACATGTTCATTTGAGACACACACATGGCTGTCTCTCTTTATCACTGCATTTATACACATCTGCTCTTCTAAATTAACTGAAACAAATGTGTCTTGTTTCATTATCAAGTGAGACGCAATCATGTAAACATGGCTACTGGTAAAGTTCATTTACGACACTGTATTTTGTATGAATTACATACATAAGGCAGAAATGCTACAGAAGCATGTCGAAATTTAGTGAAAATTTTTGGTGGAGATACAGTTTCGGATAAAACGTGTAGGAGATGGTTAAAAAAATTTGAAGTAAGTGATTTCAACCTTAATGATAAGCCAAGGTTTGGGCGGCCATCTTTGATCGATGACAATATTGTCAAGACCATGATAGCGCAAGATCCTTTTTCGACAACATCGGAGATTACAGAAAAGCTTAACTCAGCTCAACAAACCATTTCAGACCATATTTGGAAACTAGGATTGGTCTATAAATATTCCAGATGGGTGCCTCATGAGTTAAGTGAGAAAAATGTGCATGATCGAGTCGCCATATGCACATCTCTGCCTGCTCGGAACAAAAACAAACCCTTCTTGGACCAGATGATAACTGGTGATGAAAAGTGGATTAACTAAGAAAACATTGTTAGGAAAAGAGCATACTGTGAGCCCAGACAACTTGCTCCCTCCACCTCTAAACCAAGCTTGAGTCTGAAGAAGAGAATACTGTGTTTATGGTTGGAGGTTCAAGGGCCAACACATTACAAGCTTTTGAACCCTAACAAAAAGCTCAATTCAGAGAGACACTGTCAGCAAATGGATGATTTAAACAAAGAAGTCAAAGAAAAGAGGCCGGCGATATTCAATAAGAAGCACATCATACTGTATCACAATAATGCTAGACCACATGCTGCTTTGGTGACTCGTCAGAAACTTACAGAGCTAGGCTGGGAAATTCTGCCACATACACCATTTATACTCCACAGACCTAGCACCCCCCGATTATCACTTGTTTCTCTCCTTCCAAAATTTTTTGAAGGGGAAAAAATTCAAAACTGAAGCAGATGTCGACCAAGCACTACTTAAGTTCTTTGCCTCCAAGGACAAGACATTTTTTAAAAATGGTATTTACAAAATACCACCACATTGGTAAGAAGCCATAAGTAATGATGGAAATTATATTGTACAATAAATGTTATTGAAGGTATGAAAAATGTATTATTTTACACTTCCCAAATGGATAGAACTTTCCAGTAGACTTAATATATTACACAGGATGTCTGCCCAAATTCTGTTTCAAACTTCCCTGACTTTTCCAGGTTTTCCAGACCAAATCTTAATCGATTTCAAGTCGCTAATTACAGTAAACAACACACAACGCATTAAAATTTGCGTAATAAAAATAAGTTTCTAAGACCATAAAATCCACTAACATATACCCCAAAGCCATTTATAGCTCAATTAAAGTAAATTTACAAATATAAAAACTATTAAAAAATGCATTCCTTTACATTAAAAACTTGCATTAATTAAACATTTACAACAACATTTTCATTTGGCCCTTTTTGAGTTCATTATAAAAGAGTTTAACAATATAATCTCATACATTTCTTTACATACAATATACATTTCTTTACATGAAATTTAAAGACCAAAAATTTGAAAAAAGTATTAAGGACCCATCAGTAAACGAGAATCAAATGAATTTTATTTTTATGACACAAAAATAACATAAGTAATGCTGCACTGGAACCTATAGTTTTCTGAGATATCCGAACCTATGTTGCCAAAGGAACCAAATCCTTGACTACAGTGGGCAGAAGAACAGCATGCGTTCCATGATATAATTGGGAGTCAAACACAGGTTAATGGCATGACAGACAAATGTTTTACCACTACACTCAGGGATGTTAGAGCCTAACACTTCAATCATGTCAGCTTCGTATTAGTTGAAAATCAGATTTTGTATCAGCTTGTATCAGTTGAAACCAGATTTTGTATCAGTTGCATAACAGTTGAAACCAAATTTTATATTAGCTGCATATCAGACGGGTAAAAAAAAAAAAAAATTTGACAGCCCAAGGGAGGGCAATATCCTCTGCAATATCCTTTGGGTATTGCAGAATTTTTTGCTATTTTTTCCTGACTAAAATTATTTTCGTTTTCTCTAACATTTGTCAATTTGAATCAATTTTGAACACTTTTATTTTTATCACTTTAATGTCCCCTAGCAAGTTTTTCCTAGCACTTAAAGGCACATGTTGTGGTATTTTTGAACTCAAAGGAGTACGGCAATTTCCTACTTGCATTGTAGGTCAAATTTCCTTACCAACTTTTGGAAAATAAAGAAGGTCCTTTTCGAAAAATCAGAGGTGTACGGTCCTTCAGAAAATATGGCTATTTAGCATTCATACTGTAGGTCCACCCCCCACCCCCCCATGGTGAATAAGGACCTTTTCTCTATAACATATGACAATTTGAACCAATTCTGAGCACTTCTATTTTTCAACTTTGACGCCCCCTAGTGGATCAAGAGGTACATGTGGGGTATTTTTTGAATCCAGCCGAGCATGGCTTTTAAGAAAATAGGTCATCTTCCGTTTGCAGTGAAGTCCAAAAAATACCACTGGCAAATAAGGATTGAAAATGAAAGAGAGGAAAAGAAAAGGAGGTGAAAAAAGTATAAAATGGGACTATTGTGTAAATAAATTGCATATATTTTGCATGTAATGTGTAAAAGTTAGCAAGTATACATAGAATGGGGGGGAGGGAGGAGGTGGGCATTTTCTTATTTTTGGTAATAAGTTGGGGGCAGGGGTATAAACTGTCTATAAAAATGTGTTTACATAATACTTGAACGACCCATTTACACCCTTCTACGGAAATCGAAAACATACGTTCATACTAACTAGGTTTTTAACAAACCACAAATTTCAAATTTGAACACTAAAATCATTAAAAACAAAAATATTTTACTTCTTCTTTGATGACATGGTTTACTCTGGGTTATCCCGATTGTTACATGATATTGCAAGACGTGGAAATATAACTTAGAGTTCAGTTCACAGAACAATTTGCAAAACCATCATCATTCATGCGCAGCAATCTGGTCCTTCCTTTATTTGTTCAGGTTAGTCATAACATACGGCACTTCTACAGCACATGTGCAGTTGGAACAAAAATAATGGTGATTATGGACAGGTAAAAGATGGATGGAATGAAGATTCAGAAATTGTTCTGTTAACAGCAAAGTCGATACGGCGCCAGAAAAAATTACTATAGAAATGTGAAAAATCAGAGTGAGGGGCATTTAGAGTACAGTGAAACCTGTCCAAGGTGGAAACTCACTTAAGTGGAGAAAAATTCCGTAGTATGCAGGTTTCCGTCTTATGGAGGTTACATGCAAAACAAATACATACATAGTTAAATTCAGTGGTAAGAGATGACTGCATATGCTATTTTTTTCTTTGTCTTATCTTGCGAACTTTAAGATTATATTTATTTTCCTTTTGATAAAAATATTTATTTTATCACTGCATTTTATTTTTATTAATTTTAATTTTTGCACTATTTTGTGGTTTTAGTAGTTACGATCAATATGGTGCAAAATTTCATTCTAACTGTACATGCTTATTCTATACAAAAAGTCTATTATGTAAGCTTAAATTGTAACGATAAAGTACCTCCCTTGTAAAGATAATGATTCCCTTGTATAAAAATACATTCCTCTGCGGTGGGTTTATCCATGAATTGATAAAGTCGATATGAGTGACTTTTCGTTCTGGTTAATAATGAACGTTTTTATTTAAGAAGTGGGTGGCACTGTCATACGCAAGGGGGGGGTGGTCGCGATTATGATTGTAACCCCCATTGCGATGAAATTGTATATAGTATACATGTAAATACAATGGAGTTGTAGCTCTGTAACCCCCCATTGTAAGCCTGTAACCCTCCCCTTATGAACTTTCTGGGTATGCTATGGTGGGTGGGTGGTGTGCAAAATGGTGGTCATACAAGCATGTGCGTAGGCAGAAAGTTCATGATGGGGGGAGGTATATAAGCTTAATGGGAGGAGTTTTCAGGGGAAATAAACCCCTGAATAACAGTGCGAAATTGTTCAGTAAACATCCTTTTTTGAGCACCATTGAGTGCCAAATCCAGTTTAACGTAATGCTAGGAGAGCATGCTACCAGTATATCTAAAAGTTACCATAATTAAGTAACGTTTGAGAATGAGAAGCAATTTCCTAAAATTGATCAAGTAGTTGACATTAAATCAGATAACATAAATTGACTGAGACTGATAATTAAAGTTAGTCGGCTTTAAATTTATAATTAAGCCTACATAAATTATCGGAATTGCACATCACAGACTGCACGATCCAAGTTCCCAATTTTATGGATGGGCAAAAAATCAGTGTAATGCTGCCAGAGGACGCTATTATTATTTTCTTGCTTTTCTTGTTAGGGATATGATGGCTGGTCAAAAACATCGCACACAGGTCACGAAATCTTGCAGGAAAAAAAAGTCACCAAGGGCAGCAAAACCATCCAATTGTATCTCCCATGGTCAGAGGAATTTGACATTGCAGATCATGAGGTCCCAGCTCCAGAACCTCAGGAAATAAACCGTTTCTTAAAAAAAAGTTTGATGAAATGTGTCCAAGGAACACTACCATCTCTTTCGTTTCTCCCATTCAAGACCTGTTCTCCAACGTTCCTTCGTGGCAATCGATAATTCAATTAAAAATGAATAGTACAGGATCCAAAACAAATAGGCAACTAGCAATTGTTTTACTTTTAGTTTAATTTAATATCCTTATGGTCAATACAGAAGGATGAGAAGGCGTACATGGATTTAAAATAGACAAGTGACCATGGAACAAAATTTTAAAATGTGGCAGACTTTCTTTCTAATTGCAACCTCTATCACCACAGAATTCCATCAATTTGCATTCTCCAGGAATCACCCGCTTTCCCCTGAATTTCAATTTTATTTTAATCTGAATTTCTGAAAAATTTCACCAAATAGCCATTGCCACCTAAACACTGGGGGGGAAAACAAATTTCATCTTTAAATAAAATAAATCTATTTGTAAAAATATCGTTCTTTTGTTATATAATAATGCACATAAAGTAACCATTAATATCCTTCTCCCTTCCATACTCTACGATTTTCTGTAGCAAGGTGTTTTCTTTAATGGCTAGCTTAACTTCGAAAGCTAGGCAGGACTTCAGCTCTTTCAAAAATAGGGATAAAAATTTGTGTGCGAAGTGAACATAGGAAAGGGGCATGCTAAAAGATCACTGTACCTAGGTGGCTTACGTTCTTTTATTTGGACGTGAAGAGTGGCATTGTGCTGCTTGTTCTTGCTCCAAAGGAATGTTCTAGAAAGGTTCCAAGAGGAATTCCAGTTCCTGCATTTTGCTCTCGCTCATGAAAGCTACATTACGAGCTGCATGATTTATATTTCACATTTGTTCGTTACATTGATTAGAGCTGTGCGAAGAATATACAAGAATACACAAATAACGAAATTAAAATGTGCTACAGAGGAATATCGATGAGAGGGTAAAATTAAGGACTTCCCCAGACTTTGAGTGATAATAAAAACTTTTAAGGACTGAGAATAGTTTTCTAAAAAAATGAAGCAGTTTTAAGGATCGATGATGTTTACGATTCACGTCACGATGACGTGTGACCTGACTCATTAGCATGCAGGTGGTCAATTTAACCCAATAATAATAAATAAATAAATAAACTAAAAAAATTATAGACTAAGGTTGTGCTTAACTATGGAAGAAGGGCTGCAGATTGAAGTGATAAAAGAATGTTTAATGCGAAAATTGGAATTTGGTGCACAAAAATCGGTTTTGGCACATGTACAAAAATCGAGTTTGGCACAAAATGACACATTTTAACGATTTTGGAGCAGTTTGGCATAGAAATTTTAAATTAATGCAGTGCAGCGCAATTGTCACAGGAGCCCGATCCCTGGAACTGATTAGAACAAATTTCAAGTGAACATAGAGTGGTCATTCATGCTACTACTCTTTGTCTGGTGGCAGCATACCTACTTTCAGTAAATATTGGAAGTAGAGAAATGGAGAGAAAATAAACAAAGGGGGAGGGAAGGGTAGTTAGCATACAGAGTTTTCAATAAAATAGTGAATGAGGACATAGGTTTATTATGAACAAGGCTATTTGCCTTTTGATAAATATGAAAGCTTCCAGAAAGTCCTAATTCCAAGTGATTTAGGCAGACACATCATGATAGAGCACCTGCACATAAGCCAAACATTATTGCTATGAATGTTTTATCCACTGTTCTTAGACTACAGATTACTGGAAATTATTGGTTTTGAGTACAGAATCATGCTATTTACTAATCCACGGCAATAGGCATATTTGTTTATGGAGACAACGCGGAGAACAGTTTATGAAAAACTGCATTATTCCAACTGTCAAGTGTGGAGGTAGTTCTATCATGGTGCGGAATTGTTTCACCTGGATGGAATTCAGCCTATTAGTTGCTGTACTCTAAACTATGAAGTGGGATCCTTACCTAAATATTTTAGAGGACTCCACCCTTTTTGCGTTATGGCAGTATTATGGAATTGACTATTGCTTTTTTTTCAGCATGGTGTACATGTGCAGGAGATATTTGTTGTGAAAGGTTGAAATACTGTAGTGGCCTGCTCAGACACTCGAGAACTTAGACTGCAATAGCCGTCTTCAAAATCACCTCTGTCAATTGCTTTGCATGAAGAATGGAATGACATTCCAGTAAAAAAATACCAAAATTTGGTAGAAAGTATCTCTAGACAAGTTGGTGCTGTAATTAAAACTACATGAGGTCTTGTTAATTATTAAATCACAAAATAAAGCCATGCTTTCATTGAGAAAAAAGTGTATAATTACTTTTGATAACAGTGTTTGTATACAATGTAAATCATACATAACTATATTACAAATTAAAAAACAAACGAACTCACAAGCAATCCAGGCCAAAATGATTCTAAAGATTGAAATATTGGCATGGTTATTTGTCCAGTTCCCATGCTCACCCAAAAATACCAATCATCCCTCTTCATATATTTGGAAATAACACGATGATATTCTAAAAAAATCAGAAATAAACAGATATAGAGAAATGATCTGGATATAACTATGAGTAAGTGAGGTTTGTAAGTTTTTGTAAAATGAACATGCAAGACATTAAAATTTTCATAATAGAAACAAGTTTCAAGACCATAAAAGCCACTATACTCTTGTTCAACTTCTGACAGTGGAGGGAAGGATAGAGCTGACCGCATTGAAATAAGGAAACCCTGTGTTTCAAGTATTCATGCATGCTTTCTCGTTTTTCCCCCCTTACAGTCTTTGACCAATAACCCG
>QLNU02015360.1:65397866-65416202 GCA_006491805.2 Dysdera silvatica
GATTTTCAAAGTGGGCTCTACGACATCGTATAAAAGAACACCAAAGATATGTCACCAATGCTGAGTTTCAAAAATCATCGATTGCAGTTCATTGTTGGAATAATGACCATCAATTCAACTTTAAAGAAGCCACGATCAGTAGCCAACCCCTTTTGCTCATTGAACTTAACTTCTTAGAAGCATTTTTCATCCACAGATTTGGTGCCTCGCTTGTGAATGACCATAAATCAACTCCAAGTTTTAGTAGTGCTTGGAAAAATCTTTTTAAACTCTTCCCCACTGCTTCTTCTCCTTCAACTGCATCCACTACTTAACTTTGTGATCAAAATTTACCACTTTCAAAGTTGGCCACCAAATACAACTCTGTACTCCTGTAAAAAGCACTAACCGCTTATGCCAACGTATCAACCACTGTGTGTTGGCAACACTTCAGCAATCGTGTTTATTGCACGCTAGTTCCAGACGAGGAGAGACCTTGTTCTCTCGAAACGTGCGTCGAACCATCTTTTAAAATTTGTAACTACGCCAAAAACATACGTTTTTCATTATTATTATATTTGCGTAGTGCTTGTCACTCTTCCAGTCTTGATTAAGATTTGGTCTGGAAACCTGGAAAAGTCAGGGAAGTTTGAAATAGAATTTGGGTAGACACCCTGTATTATCTATTAAATGCTTTCCATTTAACCCTTCCAATGCATTGACTGAAAAATTTGCAAATCATATGTGACTGGCTTCAGGATTATAGCCTTTTCTCTTTCGCCAATCCTGGTACCATTAGCTTTTCTTACGCAACTGAGATTTAGCATTTGCATCTGTATGCACAAGTTTGACCAAACTAACATACATATCTTTAATATCTGTTAATTCCGGAGTTAATATGTATTTGATTTTATGAACTTGTACAGATCACAATGAAGTCCATAAAATTGGAAGTTTGTAAATGAGAGTTATTATTTCTGTAGGGTGCTTTAAGGTACCTGTACAATAGTTTGTAAATTATAGGTTTGTAAAAAAAGAAAAAAGATTCCACTGCATTTAGAGATAAAAGTGAAATACTTTATCATAGTTAGGTCAGTAATATTTTTGCTGGGGAAAAAGTGCAAAATTCTCAAGATTGTTGTGAGCTAAACCTTGAATATCATGGAAATTAAAAAAGAAATCTCAGAAGTGTAACACTAACATTAAAAGAAAATTCCAGTTTCAATGCAGCAATACAAATAACTATTGCATTACTAAATAAATATTACATAATGGAATTGTTCTATTTGTAAGTCATATGTTCCAAGACCAACTGCGAATGGTAGTGAACCTTATGCAGGGTTCCACACAACCTGGAAAGCTTGGAGTTGTCTGGGAATTTGAAATCATCCTTGAAGTTCAGAGAAAACAAGATTTTTTGGTTAACATCTGGAAGAGTCAGGGAAAAAGTTTTTAATAGCTGAATCTCCCACAAACGTGAAGTCATTTTCCCTACAAACAAAATTTTGTTGAAAGTTTTGTGATTGGTCAGGGAAATTTACTGGAAAAGGTAAGGGAGATTTTTCTCATTGAATAATCACTGCACTATTTTTTCGGATCAAAATTCTAAATTATGCCTTCCTAGTTTCACCCAAAGACAAATCTTTTCAAAAATTTTAACTTCAAACTCCCTCACCATTTCTTTTCCTCCTTTTTTTTCAACCATCATTTTAATCCTTTACATAGAGGGGATGAAACGAGAACTTGTTAGGTGCCCTTGAAGACATGTGAAACTAGGCTAGGCTAGGTAAGGGAAAAACCTGGAAAAGTCAGAGAATTTTTTTTTACATTGTGAGTGGGAATGCTGTTATAGTAGTTATTTTTCATTTATATATCAGACATTGAAAACAACAGTGGTATAAGTCACAAAAGTGAAATTTGTTTAGTTACGTCCATCGTCTGGGGTTGTCTTGGTGTCTGCAGCACTGATATATGTCCATAGTGTAATTAATTGCCACAAGATGGCACCACGTTACTGTTGACCAAAACGAAACTAGTGGTTCATTGGGTGCAAACCCTTTCATATCTCCTTTTAAGCAAAAATGGATTTCTACCACTGTCGTTTTCAAGGCCTCATATATGCTTATGATAAAGTTCAATTGATAAATTACACACAATAAGCCAGTACCAACATTAAGTAATAACAATATACATAATATATTTTATTGTTGAAGAAAGTTGCATTTTATGAAATTTTAAACCAGAGATATCAAAGTCCAAAATAACTGACTTACAACACTTTTTGAAGGGAGCAATAGGTACATGTCGGGATGAGGGGAAATCCATTCTAAGTCAAAGCTTGCAAGTGTGAGACCACAGTATGCGCCTGAAATCCCTACATACCCATATCCAGAGGTTCCTTAATTTTTTGTCTGCTTTTGAAAGAATTCTTGCCATTTTTTATGGGCTAAAATCATACTTCCTGTCTTGAGATAAATGCCCAAAATTATTATTTGATTATTTATTTATTTTTTTTGAAAACGTAGAAAGCGGATTGTATTTTAAATTTTTATGTGGTACTCTACAGTTATTTAATAATGTAGTTTTGAAACAGCAACAGATGCATTTCAGAGATATTCTCAATTAATTTGTCAACTTCGAGAAAAAAAAAACCCTATAAATTTATATCATCTTCCGCCAAGGAATTGCTGTGCACGCTAAAAGAAAATAATCACATTCAGGAAAAAAATTTCTCAAGCGTAGACAAATTTTTATAATTGTAGTATCCAATACTTAGAGTTGTGGGAGAAACAGTTTGATAAAGTTAGTAAGTTTAAGGGGATAAATTTATGAACTGAAATTGCCTGGTCTAATTTAGAAGGGAGTGCACAAGTTATTAATGCAATTATAAAAGATTCCATAAATATTTATGACCTATTTGATGAATGTACATTGTTGAACCAGGTCATTCAAAACCAAAAGATTAGTTGTGGTTCAAATTCTGAAAAGGTGCCAGGTACTATTGAAGAGAAGTGGCAAGCAGTTTTAAGGTGTTTTAAAAGATTGATATTTACTACTTTTTATATTTGATTTTTGTACTTTTGTTACAAAGTGTCCTGGGTTGCAGATAAATATTTATGGTAAGCCTAAAAATTTTGAACCCCCCTCGAAATTAAATCCTGGCTATGGCCTTGGTTCTCTATGTGTGTTTATACATATATATGTATAAACACATGGTATAATGTATAATATATATAAATACACATTGTTCTCCCTCCCCCTTCATATGATTATCATGCATCATGTATGCTTAAAAATGTTTAATTTTAATTCTTCAAAAAGAGTACGAACCATGAATGAAGTAAAATGCAAAAGTGATGCACCCGTAACAATGGTAGGGACTTTCTATTCTTTGAAATGTCACTGATTTGTTTGTAAACAAGTAAGCTAGTACCGTATGTCGTACTAACAGGAATCGCAAACTTTTTATCTCAAATTTGTGAGTTGGGTACACCTGCACACAACATAATAGCTCTGCATCAGTCTTGCTCCTCGTTTTTACAGAGTCCCCAGTTTAGAATAGCAGAATGGTTTGCCACAATAGGAGGTGTTTTCTCAGTGTTGGCACTTAAAATCCTTTAATTACCACCAAAATCTTAGCCATTTCTAGGAGTAAGAAGAAAAAAAAAAGATCCACATGGGAAAATATTCCGTCAGGACAGTGATTTATCAAACGATCGATGCGATAAAATGATTAATTAATTAGGGAATTATAGAACCAGAAAATATTAGTGTTATTCGTATGGGGGAAATTTCAGGACCAAAAATGGTGAACAATATATGCGGGAAAATGATAGAAACGAGAACATCAAGGTTTCACTGTAATATAAAATTGTCGCCATGTGTTGCAAAGTGTATTAAGTGAATGTCGTTCTATTGTTACACTTAGATGTGGAACATTTCATACATAAATTTTTTTTTCTACAAAGGTTTAAGGTTTATTCTCTTTTTTATTTGTAGCCTTTCAAACTAATACTGGAATGCCCTATGGTACTGTTAATTTGCGGTATGGTGTACCACCTGGGGAAACACCTATTACATGTACTGCTGGTGTTTCTACTTTCATTGTGGAATTTGGAACTCTTAGTAGATTAACTGGTGATCCTGTATTTGAAAGAGTTGCACGTAAAGCATTAGAGGCATTGTGGGAAAGACGATCTGCTATTAGTTTGGTATTGTTATTTTACAATATTTTATCACTTTGCATACTTCTAATAATAATATACGTAAAATATACTGTATTGTAATTTAAAATCTTAGACATCTGAATTCTACTAGAACGTCTTTAAGAAATCATATATACTCATTCATAGACAAGTTATAAAATCTTGAGCCTGTGTTTTATTATTGAAGTTGGTAATTGGAGATAACCTTCCTTTAATGTAGTAATGCAAATTCTCTCCTATGTGGATAATCTTTCCGCCTAAAGTAAAGTTGATGAATAATGCACATGTTTTGTTATTTTTTTCATTACATGGAGTCATGTTTTTTACTGTTCTTGCTATTTACTCATTGAGTATATTCTCCTAGTGGATACAAAATAAAAGGAATAGCAATTCCAATGGTCAGTTTTCTTAAATGGATAAAATTCATGCCTTGAGTGAGAAGAATTACAGGATTCGTGTGCTTTATTACAAATAGTATGTTAAGGTATTATTACCCTCCGCAGGGATAACACAATTGCCAAATATGGTCAACACAAGAAAGCCTCCGGGGCGAGATTTTTGTGAGTTTTCGTGGGGGAATTTATTATACAATAATTTTTGCCACCCACGTATTAATTACAGCTCAAACTAGAGCTTATGTAATTTTGGAGAAAAAGAGACGCTTTCCCCATCCTGGATTCGAACCAGGGTCCCTCCGTTTAGCCCGGAGTGTCTTGGACCGCTAGACGAATGAGAATCCTCATTCGTCTAGCGGTCCAAGACACTCCGGGCTAAACGGAGAACCCTGGTTCGAATCCAGGATGGGGAAAGCGTCTCTTTTTCTCCAAAACAAATAAGCTCTAGTTTGAGCTAATTAATACGAGGGTGGCAAAAAAAAAATTATTGTATTACAAATAGTATACAAAACAAAATAAAGGGGTAGCCCCCTCCTCCTCTACTGTACAACTCTACTAACAATTGTTTCAGTTTTTACAACTGTGATCAGAAATCTGTGAAAATTGATTGCCCATTTTTAAATTGTTTAACAAAAGTTTTCATGGCAAAAATTATTAATTCATATCTTCTGATTCATTTGCCGTGTTTATATTTTCATTTCAACTTGTACCTATCTAAGAGTTAGGAAAATTTTGGGAGAAAAAAATCACACACATCTAGAAGTTAAAAAAAGAAATCTGCACAGAAAGAAGTGATGAAAATAGAAGTCCCTATTTTTCAATTATGCATACCTTTCTAAAAATTCAAGTTTTCGTAAGAGTGATAAACAATTTCTGATTAATAATTTTCGACACCCAAGTAGAAAGAAGCTCAAACTAGAGCTATTTTTGTTTAGGAGAAAAAGAGACGCCGTCCTCATCCCGGATTCGAACCAGGGTCCCTCAGTTTAGCCTGGAATGTCTTGACCTACTAGACGGACAAGAACAACAGCATTTTTCTCCGTATATAAGGATGTAAGATATTATTACCCTTCACAGGGATAACACAATTATTAGATCTACTTTTTTCAGGTGGTGGGGCGATGTAGTATAAAATATAATTTTTTATAATTGCTCCCTATGAAAAAGGACCAATATTTAAAAAAAAAAAATCTGAAAAAGGATATCGAGGAACTCTCTTTATATTTGAGTGACAGTTATTTAAAAAAAAATTGTGTGCAAATCACTGTGTTAGGTCCCTATTGATCTTTATTTTCCTAGTTTCTTGTGTTTCACCTAATTATGCTAAAGTAGTGGTAACATATTTCTCTATCATACCATTAACCTGGTTTCGGCTCCCAATTATGTCGTATCGTGGAACACATGCTGCTTTTTTACCCACTGTAATCAAGAGTTGGGTTCCTTTGACAACAGAGGTTCAGATATCTCAGAAAACTGTAGGTTCCGGCACAGATGACCTTTCTTGGTTTTGTGCCATAAAAGCAAAGAAATCATTTGATTTTCATTTACTGGTGGGTCCTTGTTACTTTTTTTTTTTTCAAATTTTTGGCCCTTAAATTTTATGTAACGAAATGTATATGAACCCTGTAACAAAAAGTAGAATTTTACCTGGGAAGTATGCTGAAAATAAGTGACTAATTCAATGTATGGAAAAAAAATATAGGCATGCCATGTTGAGACCATGTATCCAGTTTATTTTTTAAAATATTATGGTATATATATTAGGGCTCGACAAATATGATCACCTCTGTCAACTAGATTTTTACAGCTGGCTAGTAGGAATTATTTCCCACTAGGTTCTTGAGTTTTCTTGTTGAGGCAGATGAGTACCATTTTTGTCTGGTGAGTACGGTTTGCTGTGATTTATCAAACCCTGTATATACACTGCTAAAAAAATTAAAGAATATTGTCAGTTTTTGATTAAAAAATGGTATAATTGGAAATTTTTTTAGCAAAATGAAAACATAGTGTTAAAAATGCAAATTTTCAAACGTCGGAACATGTGGAAATATGCAAATTTTATCTGTGACGTCGAAAATCATGTGTGAGTGACAGCGAATGAAAATAGGCTGTCAGCGTACTTACTGGAAAAGGTGAAAAGAAATGATTATTTTGTTTTAAGTGCTTTGTATCGGTGAGGGCAGTGTCTGAAACAAATCATTTACCCGAATCTGAAGTCTGGAGGATTATTGGTCACTTAGAAGGCGGGCCAAACACAAGCCGTAGTTGCGGATTCCATGGGAATATCACAAAGTGTAATTTTCAGGATCTGGAATCGTTTTTTGGAGACTGGAAATGCATGCCAAAGACCATACCAAGATTGTAGACGAGCAACAATGCCAAATGAAAACAGATATTTAAGGCTGACAGCGACCAGAAACCTAACGACGAATGCCACTCTCCTCCAACAACACCATCGCTTGCCTACTGACACCACAGTATCAAGTCAAGCCATTAGAAACCAACTCCACGCTGTAGATCTGTATGCTCGTACACTTATGGTATGTGTTCAATTAACAGCACGTCACCATACTGCCCGCAGACAGTGGGCAGGAGAGCATGTCAATTGGAGAAGGCATGAATATAGCAATGTCCTCTTCTGCAACGAGTCCCGTTTTGCAATTCATCCTGATAATAGGTGCATTTTCATCTGGAGGGAACGTGGGACTCTAAACAATCCTGCATTCATACAGGAAAGTATCAGATTTGGAGGAGGTGGGATGATGGTCTGGGGTGGTATCTCCATTAATGGTCGCACTGACCTCCACTTCATTAGAAATGAAACTCTGATGGTGCAGCGGTATAGAGATGCGATTCTTACACCTTTTGTAGTCCCTTACACTGGAGTGATCAGAGATAATTTCATGTTAGTGGACGATAATTGCAGACCACATCGTGCTGTGCTGGTGAATGATTTCCTTTACGATGAAGGAATCATACGAATGGTTTGGCCAGCATGTTCTCCCGACATGAATCCAATAGAACATGTTTGGGACATGCCAAGCAGACGAGTTGCTGCCCGCCTATGTCCCCCACAAACAGTTCCACAGCTGGAAAGAGCTCTTCAGGAGGAGTGGGATGGAATACCTCAGTACCTCATTGATAACCTGATAGACTCCATGCCTAACAGATGTTCAATGTTGCTGTTAGTCAGGGGAAACCATGTCCTCTATTGAAATGGATTTTCTACCAAAAAGAATCACAATTTTGATTGTTTTTCTCAATAACACAAATTGTATATTTTTCATTTTCTACCAAAAAGCCTCAATAAAATGCATTTTTCTTTCATATGTGACGTCATTTCTTATGGCACACTATGTCTGTAGATAATATATCATCAGCCACCAAAACTCGTAATATATTTGCAATATCTATCAAAAACTTAAATATCCTTTAATTTTTTTGAGCAGTGCATATATATATATATATATATATATACACACACACACACCCTTTCCTGAAAGAGTAAAGTTTTCTGCTATGAAAATAAAATCTTCTGCTCCAAAAATGGATTTTCCTGCTCCAAATCTTATTAGACAAGGGTGATCTCTGATGGCAGATGCACACAAGTTTTGTGCATATGCCATGTTGGAAAAAACAAAACTTCGAAATAAATTGAAAACAATAGGTTTTCAAATATTAAATAAACTATCATTATTTTGGGAAAGACAGCCACAAAACATTGTTTACATTAGAAGAAATTACAAAATGAAAAGTTGGGAAAGGTGGTCGCAAAGCAAAATTTGCAAGGAAAACAATTACAAAATAAATTTTAGTGTTTTGCTTAATTAATTAATGGGTGCAGGGCAGTGTGGAATACGCTTTGCATCCCCTTGAGTTCAGATGCTTTGCTGTTGCGAGGAGCTTCCGGCAAGAAGGGGGAACTCGCAGAAGCTTTGCTTGATTAAGTGACAGGAGGGTTTGGGGTGCTGCTATCATAATGCATTGATAATGGGTGCCTTACTAGTGTAAGGGGTTTCCATCAGCAAGCGGGCCCTCATACAAGCTTGGAAGTTTGCAACAACTCTGCTTCATTAAGGGACTGGAGGGTGCATTGTGCCACTACCATGGCATGGGACACGCTTTGCAATCCATCGACGAGGGGCTTCCTGCAACTTTATGATTAATTTTTTTAATCACAGTTAATAAAAAGGGGAAAAAAATTATGAAATGAATTTCTTTCAGTATTTTCCTTAATTGACTGAAAGCTGTTGGGCTCTGCGTGGGACGTATTTCGCAATCCATCGACAACAGGAACCCTCACCTGTGCTTAAGAACTTACAGCAGCTGTGGTTAATTTTTCAATCACAGTCAATAAAAATATGTAATAAAATATTAACACACCAAAGTAAAAAAAAAAAAAATTAACACTTACACTAAAATGCAATATCGGCAATTTATAAAAAAAGAAAAACATTTTTACAGCTTCCAGAAAAAACTCATTATCATTATTCATCCTTTGAACAATTTTATTTGCACCTTACCCTTTGAACACTTGTATTAAAACCTTAATTATCTTCATCTTATGTACCAATAAATCCTATATTTTTCACTTTTCTAATCATAAAAAAAAAATATATACACTCCAATGCTCTCCCATTTTTTCCTACAAAATAACATATGAGACAACTGCAACCAGCAATTAAAATAAAAATGATCATGAACCCCACCCCACCTCTCAAAAAAAAACAAAAAAAACAAAAAAAACATCATAGGATGAACCCAATGTGCCCCCAACTTGCTACAAACGCTGAAAAACAAGGAAATCACCTTTGGTATATTAATGTCAAACTTACTAAAAGAAGGATCTCATTTCATACCCCCAGTTTCAAATATCTCAGAATGGATAACCAGAAAATTTATATTTTTTTCTCTTCAGATGTGTTTAAATTTTTATGTTCTAAACTAAAAAAAAATTAATTTTAAGTATAATACACAATATATCCTTTTGACTTTCAATCACCGAAGATTTTATTATGTATCTTTTTTATATAATTGAATATCTAGTGGTGAACTTATATTTATTGTGGGGTTTTGTCTTGTTTTTTCCCACTTCTAAGGTAGGCAATCATATAAATGTTCAAGAAGGAAAATGGACAGCCATGGACACTGGAATTGGTGGTGGAATTGATTCCTATTATGAATACTTAGTAAAAGGTGCTATTTTATTTCAGGACCCCAGATTAATGAAAATGTTCAAGGGTATGTTCTTTGAATAAATTTTAAGAATTGCTATATTATCATTTAAACGTAATATATTGTTAAGGACACTGAAATTTTTTATAACAAGTTATTTGTATAATAAACTTTAATCTCAATTGGCTTTGAATTAACTTTTTTTTTTTTATAATTGGTTCTTTTCTTCACCATAATTTATATCCACATGTTTTCAATATTAGAATAATAGTAATTGTCATGTGTTAAAATGTTTGCAGTTCATCAAATTCACTTGGTTAATTTGGTGCAGAATGACCCTTGCTGTCCTTGTGCCATAAAAATACAACCAACCAACTTGGTTAATTCTACGGGGAAAGATTAAAAACATATCTGTTAATTGTGTGTTATCTTTTTACCAGTTTCACTTCTCAATATTAAAACACTGCTACTCGTTTTTATGCATAAAAGCCAAATTCTGAAGCTATTTATCACTGTAATGTTACACAATGTGGCTGTTGCCATTCAAAAAATGGAAGAGTTTTATAACTGTGATCAGGATAATTTAGTAACAGAATTAAGAAGTTTAGATCACATTTATGATGAGACAGTAAAAAGAAAATATTGGTTGATTCAAATGAAGATACATTGGATTATGAAACAGAGGACAAACTACCCACTCTAAGTTTCAAAGAAGCCAGTGATACTCTTCCCAGGTGTCTTATCTCATCTGATATGGAAATCAATTCGTTTCAACTAGTTGAAGAATTAGAAGAAAACATTCTCAAAATGTGACTGAAATCTACTCTTTTTGAATTTTTCCCCTAAATAGAAAAAAATTATCTCAAAGTCATAACACTTCAATACTATAATGTACTGTATATAACTTTATTAAATTGTAATGTATGATTCATAATAATAATTACAGGGTGTCTACGGATCTGGAAAATCTGGAAAAGTCAGGGAAGTTTTTTCTGACTGAAAAAAAAAAGTCAGGGAAATTTGAAATTCATTGTTATAATAAATAACTTATTAAAATAATTTTCCTGAACAATACCTTTTGGACCACATTGCATACTGAAAATTTTGAAAAACTTATGCTTTTAACTAACTTTTTCCAAAAATTACCCTTTTGCACCAAAACTTTTATAATTTATATAAAAATTATTAAACCTATATATTTCTCAAAAGATTTTGCCAAATATATAATGAAAACTTGAAAAAAAAGTGTTTTTAGTTGAATTATCTGATCTGTAGGAGATTTTGATCATACCTTTCTCCTTTCCCTTATATGTAGTCATACACACTTCACATACAATAGGAGATGGAGCATCAACTTTGCAAATATATAGTTAAACTTTTATTATAAACTCAAAAAGGGTCAAATGAAAATGTTGTAAATAATTAATACAAGTTTTTAGTATAAACAGGGTTTGTACTCTTCTGAAAAACCAAGAATTGCCAGGGAAAATGAGATTTGGTATTCAGGGAGAAATCGAGGGAAAATTTTGACTTTTTTCTGAAACCTGGAATTGTCAGGAAATTTCTTATTTCCTAGTGTGCCGTGCTACTAGTCATGCAAACTTCCCCTACAGGAAGGTGTGATCTTGCAATCTGATGTTAGGGTGGGTACAGACATGCAACTGAACATCGTCACGTATCATTCAGTGTTCCGAAGTAAATCTGTTTTGAGGTGCAACACACAACATTGCTGCATATCACCAGTGCAGAACATCAGTGTGTCCCATCATATCTAGTCTACACTGATTAAACACTGTTGTTCATGAACTGGTCCAAATAGACAAAAATTGGGTGCAATGCGAGCGTGTAACATTTCTTTAATGCAACAGCGAAAGACCGTCAGTGGTTGGAGGCCAGAAGTAGGCAATGGTTTCTTGGATGGTTACAATACTAAAATCACCAGTCCTGACATAAAATCTGTCCAATTGGTTTATAAAAAAAATAACTGTGTGTGCGTTTCGCTTTTAAATTTAAATTACCAATTAAATTGCCTAGTTTTTTACACCACACCCCACCCATACAGAAACGAGTTTTCTGTAATTCGTCTTAAACTAACCCTCGAAGGTGTTAACAGATGCAAACAGCTTCCTCATTGGTTGGACGTCTTTGGCGATTATCACAAAAAGTCTTGACCTGTCACCAAAATGAAGGCCACTTTTATATCTCAAAATTGTCCCATAAACACTGCTGTATTGTTATTATCCAAGGGTTGCTGGATGCCGAAATTGGTGACTCGATCCTATAACTGGTACAATTTCACAGATAACAATTTCTAACAATCATGGAGATTATTAACATCCTGTATATATATATATATATACAGGATGTTGAGCAACTGTGATTTGTAATAATCTCTATGATTGTTAGAAATCGTTATCTGTGAAATTGTACTAGTTATAGGATCGAGTCGCCAATTTCGGCAATCACAAAAAATGCCAACACACCTTGAAACCAGTTCGGCACTGCTATTTAGAAACCCTACGCCGGAGTTGAAATTTAGAGGCGGTCTACTACTTCGTTTATAAGCTCCACTGGTCACTATAAATCCTGTCTCTGAGAACTAAAAATATGCATAACTCATGGATATTCGATGATTTCTCCATGTAAAGGTCCATTGTCTATTTTGCGTAAAGATCACCCTATATATATACAGGGTGTTCCGAAAACATCAGATCAAATATATATAGCCGTGATCCTGGTGCAAAGTGGATCGTAGTGGACCTTTACATGGGGGGAGGGGGTCGGAAATGAATATCCATGGAGTTATGATTATGAACAAATAAATTATGATTGGATGAAAAAGAAAAATTACTCTCATGGTGGAAGTAATCATCCACTAGACTGCATCTGGGCTGTATTATCAAGAAATTGGTATCTTATTAGCTGTGCATCTCTGGAAGGTAGAAGTTAACAATTTCGAGCCAGTGAAAATTGTATTTGAAAGTTTTGCCTCTCCTCTTGAATTTAATTTCCCAAATTTTGCCATTGCCAACTTTTGGTGAGAAGTAAGCAAGCTATTTACAAACTGAACCCTTAATTTTTTCCATATTAAATGAAAATCCAAGCCCTGCTCCCCCAGCCTCCGTGCCGACACTCATAGTCATAATTCAGAATCAATTAAGGCATGGGCATATGGAAGGGGGGAGTTGATGTGGGTCATAACCCCTCCCCCACAATTGAGAGAAAATTAACAATAGATCTATGGGACCCACACTATGTATGATGTAGAGGTAAACCCTCTTACTTGAACCATCCTTCTTAGGAATTTTCTGCATAGACTACTGGATCAAGGATAATTTCAAGCTATTTGTTATTTACCTGCAGGACAAACTTTTGAATTCTTGGACAATAAAACATGAGCGAAAATAAAAGAACCTTCGGTGCATAAAAGTTTCTGATTTGCATGTGAAGGGCATTGATGGACCCAGTACAAATCTCAGAGGTGGGGAGGGTGGCGAGTTGTATGAAAGTACGCAAAGTAATTTTAAACTGCAGGGGGACGTCCTAGTAGCGCAGTTGGTAAGGTGTCTGTCTACAGATTTTGCTAACATATACTGGGTGGATCTTTTATTCCTTTCAGTACTTGGCCTCATGGGGCCCCTATGCAATTCCCCCCTACCACCTTCCATGTTCTTCGTAGCAAAAATTGAAACACTCCTTAGGCAAACTTCTTTAATCGGTGATGCGAGTCTTGATAATTTTATTTTTCAAACTTAACTTCTTGCTTTTGAACCAAGAGGGCTCCATTGACCTGGGGCCCCCTATGTTCGTAATGCACCATTAAAGAAAGTTGTTATCCCTACATAGGAGCCCTAAAATCGTTATCTATGAAATTGCACCAATTATAGGATCAAGTCGCCAATTTCGGAAATCACAAAAAATGCCAACACACCTCAAAACCGGTTTGGCATTGCTATTTAGCAACCATGTGCTGGAGTTGAAATTTCGAGGCAGGCTACTTCTTGGTTTGTAAGCTCCATTGTTCATTATAGATCCCGCCTCTGCTAAATAAAAGTATGCATAACTCCGTGGATATTCGTTTCCGACCCCCCCCCCCATGTAAAGGTCTATTTTGCACAAAGATCACGGCTATATACTCTTGAACTGGTGTTTTCAGAGCACCCTGTATATATATGTATATATATATTTACTGAAATAAATATAAATATTTAATATATATACACATATACAGGATGTATTGCATCTGTGTGTGCATTTTATTGACTATGAGAAGGCCTTTGACTCTATAAAAACATCAGCAGTCATCAACTCTTTAAGATCAACAGACATTGAGGATGTGTACATTGACATGGTGAAACGTGTGTATAAAAATGCAAGTGCAAAATTTCGGTTACATAAAGATACCAAAACTATCAAACTTGGCAAAGGGGTGAGGCAGGGAGATACCATTTCTCCAAAACTTTTTACTTCTGCTTTACAGATGATTTTTCAGCTGATAAATTGGAATAACAAGGGAATAAAAATAAATGGTGAATATTTAAATCATCTGCGGTTTGCTGATGACATTGTTATTTTTTCAACGAACCCATTAGAACTCCAAGACATGGTACAAGAGCTCTCAACTAGAAGTAAAGAAGTTGGACTCAAGATGAACCTACAAAAAACTAAGATCATGTTCAATAATTTCGTAGAGGAAACAAAAATACAAGTTGACAACATTGAGCTAGAAATTGCTGATTCATATATTTACCTTGGCCAGCTGATTTCAATGGATGGCAACATTATGAAAGAACTCAACAGACGTATTAAACTTGGCTGGAGTGCATTTGGAAGAAACAGTTTTATCCTGAAGGGGAAATTGCCTTTGTGTCTAAAAAGAAAGGTCTTCAACCAGTGTGTATTGCCAGTCCTCTCTTATGGATCAGAGACATGGAGTCTAACAGTTGGAGCAATACGAAAGTTACAGACAACGCAAAGGAGCATGGAGAGGTGCATGCTTGGAATAACTAGGAGAGATCGAAAAAGAAACACTTGGGTGAGAGAGCAAACTAGAGTAGAGGACATCATTGTTAAAGTAAAAGGGCTGAAATGGCGATGGGCTGGGCATATTGCAAGAAGAACTGATCAACGATGGACAACAGAAATTCTGAACTGGATTCCAAGAGACCACCGAAGACCTAGAAAACGTCCTCAAACTAGATGGGTGGATGAAATAAGAAAACAGGTTGGGGTGACGTGGAAGCGAATTGCTCAGGATAGACTTGTGTGGAAAGCATTTGGAGAGACCTTCATCCAGCAGTGGATAGATAATGGTTGAATATGATGATGATATATATATATATATCAGTGGCGGCTCGTGGTGAGATTTTAGGGTGTGCGCATGAAGCCAATTCACCAAAACCCAAAGTTACCTTAAATTTCTTTCTTATTTACTGAATGAGGTAAAAACCAGTTTCTTGACGAGTATAGGCAGTAAATTCATGTGTTTTGATGAATTAGCCTTCATGCACACACCCTAAAATCTTGCCACGAGCCACCACTGATAAATATATATACAGGGTGCTTCACGAAGAGTGTCCAAAAGGAATATATAATTAACAGTTAGTCGTAAAAATAAAATAAAATATGAAAAATAATCAGCAAATAGTGGAGAATTGTGCTATAATAGTTTCACCCCCAGGAAATCATAGTTCCATGAAAATATTAATATCAACTTTTTATACGTCCCTAAATCCAAAAAATGTCAATTAGTAAAGTTTACGTCTCAATTAATTAGGATGAAAGAATTTTACCCCATAGCTTTTCATGAAAAATTCACTGAGATATTGGTAATTGAAAATTTAAGGGTTTGCCACTTTTTCTGAGGAAAAAAAAAATTAAAGTTGCCCCTACGAGCTTCTTGTCCTGTGTACAGCTGTGCTCACAGGAGAAGTATATCATTCAGCGGCAATTCTTCTCCTATATGCATAGCTGTATGCAGGAGAAGTATCATGTAGGGGCCGATTTTGTTTCCCAAGTGTGTGCACAGGGGAAACAAAACAGAAAAAGTAGGGTGTCACAGTGGTTTATCCAAGATTCATAAACTGTGTGGGGATGTGTTCAAGATTTTCAAGGGGTATGGATTAGATTTCATTAAGTTATTTTCATTAAACACTTTGTTCGTTTAGATTTCATTAAGAGAGATGTATCGAAAAATCTGGAGGGGTGTGTATACATCCCTGGGGTGTCAGAACCCCCAAAATTTTATCCGTAACTTCCCCGGCCAATTCGACACTGATTGTATGGTTTCGATTTGATTCTTACATAGACAATGCACATTTTATGTGTGAGAGCCATGGCAAAATTTATTTTACTAATACGTATTTCAATTTGTACATCGAAATCAAACGAATGTGAGGACCAATATTAATTAACAATGTATTATAAGTTTGCATAAATCGTTAAAAACGCCCAACCTCATTTTCCGTAAAGGGGTTTGCTTTTTTTTTTTTTTTTCAAATTTGTTCCCAACTCATTTTTGCAGTGTTACAGCATCATTGCTACGAATTTGTCACCGCAACTCTATGAAACAGGAAAACAGCAATAAATTCTATGTATAATTGTCTACTATGCAGATAATAAAATCAAATGAGTAATTTTGTAATGTACAGCGAAATGTGCCAATAAATTTTGCCAAGGATCATATATAAAATGTGCATTGCCTGTATAAGAATCAAATCGAACGCCTATAATCAGTGTCGAATTAGCCAGGGAAGTTAGGGATAAAATTTTGGGGGTCCTGACACCCTACTTTTTCTGTATACATCTGTGCACACACAGAGGAAAAAAAATCGGCTCCTACACGATACTTCTCCTGTGTACAGCTATGCATATAGGAAAAGATTCACCCCTATATGATATACTTCTGTGTGCATAGCTGTGTACGAGACAAATAGGGACAACTCTAATTCTTTTTCTCAGAAAAAATGGCAACCCCTAGATTTTCAATTATCAATATCTCAGCGAACAGCTTCATGAAAAGCTATGGGGTAAAATCCTTTCACCCTAATTCAGTGAGTCGTAAACTTTACTAATTGACATTTTTTGGATTTGGGGGCATATCAAAAATTGATATTATTATTTTTATGAAATTATTATTTCCTGGGATGAAACTATTATAGCTAAATTCTCCTCTATTTGCTGATTATTTCTCATATTTTATTTTTATGACCAACCTTTATATTCTTTTTGGATACTGTTCGTGAAACACGGGGTATATATATATAATGATTTGATAGGTTTTTTCCCCAGCTGTAACGTTTTTTCATTCCCAAGGAATGTCGCCAACGATAACCGATAAGTACTGTAAAAGGTAATACTGGAATTTTACATAAAATCACCTGGAAAAGTCAGGGAAAATGTTTCTGCTCTTCGAGCTCTTCTGATAAAGAAATGCATTTTTTAATACAGTTTTTGTATTTGTAAATTCACTGTAATTGAGTTATAAATGGCTTTGGGATTTGTATTATACTCCTGTTCAACTTAACCTGACAGTGGAGGAAAGGCTATGCCTTGTAACCTTCCGCCCTTACAAAATAGTTCGTCAGTTAAGTACTGCATTTTTGTGTTAAATTCATCGTCAAATGCAAACAACATGTCTATATAATTAATCTAGAATTTTATATATAATGTGTACCCAGTAATATTACATTTCGTCTTTATTTAGGGAAAAATGTGTTTATTACATCATCGCTTTGATATCCAATAGGGTCAAAGCATGTTTTGGCACAATTTGGAGAAAGTGAAAATTGCAGCAACCCTTTCCCTCCACCCCAAAACGGGAAGACGATTCATTCTCTGTTCTTTCTTTCGGACTTCGCATTTTCGCATGAACGTAATAATGGATACTGCTCCTGTATCGAATAATGATTCTTTTACATTTAACCGCATAAGGCTGGAAAACCACTTGGAAGTTCCGATAAGGTTGTTATGAATGTTTTTTGCAAAATATACCAATATTACCCAAAAAAATCTGACAATGATGTCATAGCGATCGTTTCCAGCTTAACTGGTTTCTCCTTCCAGCATACACAGAATGAAAGCTGAATTAAAAGATAAAGGGAAGTTTTTAACTCCTGGGGAAAAAACATTACATTTAGTAAACAACGTCCGTAAGAATTATGCAAGTTATCATATTGACGAAATAGCTGCTGAAAGTGGGCACACTGTCCTCCGCATACTCCCCTATCACTGTAAGCTTAATCCTATTGAATTGGTTTGTAGTCAAGTGAAGGGCTACGTTGCTGGTCAAAACCAAACGTTTAAAAAGAATCAAGTTTCGAAACTGACACTCGAAGGCATCGATAGAGTCACACAGCATGCTTGGAGGAATTTCGTCGATCACGTAATGAAAACTAAAACTCAAATGTGGGAATTGGATGCCCTTACGGAAAATATTGTCGAACCTGTAATTTTTGCAATTGGCGGCTCCGACACTTCAGATTATTCAGACGATAACCTTAGCGGGATAGAATAATTTTGATTATAAAAATAAATAAAGGCCCTTTTCAGGGCCAGAAAATAAAAATAGCAGGAATAACAAT
>QLNU02015360.1:65416302-65446100 GCA_006491805.2 Dysdera silvatica
AAACAGATTTGATACATCCCATTTCTTTTTCTTTAAATATTTTATCAAGTTTTAATCTATACAACCCTTTTTATGAAATCATATAAATTGTTATCCATGTAAAAACCTTTTCAATTATTTTTTTATCCTTTCAATAAATACAGAATATTTATTTCTATTTTTAAATTCATCCTCCTAATCAATCTCTTTTATTGCTTCTTTAAATTTAATCATATTGCTTAGACTATAATCTCTTACTCTTACTTTATTTCTTTTAACCTTTAGATCTATTTCCCTAAAATTGGTTATAATAGTCTTATGGTCACTCATTCAGCAATCAACTTCAACAGTTACCTCATCTACATTAGCAAAACACAAATCTGTTTTTGTTGAAGAATGTGTTGTTACATGAGTAAATTCCTTAACTACATTTTTAAACCCCAATACCCTCATTGTGTGTGCTTAATATATATTAGGGGTTGAAATTAACTTTTTACATCAAGTGCACTAAATATTTGTTAGGTGCACACATAGGCATATGCAGCAAGTTCATAAGGGTTAGAGATACACCTACATATTTCTATACAATATACAAAATTTCTACTGTAATGGAGGGTTATAACCCCACACGCCAGTGGGTACACAAGTAACTAACAAAATAGAAAGTAAAACATCAAATATTAAAACAAATATAAGTATGGCAATTATATTTACATGTGCTGCCAAATGCAACATTTAAAAATAATTGAATATTCATTTGTAATGAACAAAACAATACAAAGCAGATACATTGAGAAAATTATTCAATAGGTCACTTTCCTTGAAAAATAAGCATAAGTATCCATTCTACAATGTCTTTCAGTTTTAGTTTATTATTTGTACAAAATTTCACTATGTAACGATTGCATACCATTCTCCCCATCAGTTATTTCCTTCCAATTCGACCACTGTTTCAACCACTACCACTTTCTAAAGAAAAAACGTCATCTGAATCACTACTTGACTTATGTTCAGTTGTATTGTATATGGGTCTAGATCTGGGCCCATATGGTCTTATAATATGCCTACGTATTCGTTGGCCAGCTTTCCACCACCGATGAATAGCTTAGCGTTTTCTGGATTAAAGGTTTCCAGGGTAGCTTTGCTAAGAGATAACTGCATTAAGTTTGAAAGCATTGCTTGCTTTAGTTTAGATCTTCAGTCTGATTTTATCCTTCCTATCAAACAAAAACCTCGTTCACACTCTGCTGTATTTATAGGTATAACAAGCATGATTTCTATTAAACTTACAATATCCTTGTAATTCCTTTCATCGCTAGTCGTAAAGTTTTTTCACACATCGCTGTATTTTTGACACTTTATCTTGTGTTCTAAAGTGTCTTTAACATGAAGTTTTAGAATTTCTCATTGAAGCAAAGCTTCAGTTTTCGATAAACCCTTTTCCTTAAGTATGTTACTAAAATGGAACCAGAGGAGCTTGATTTCTTCTTGTCCGTACTCCACCAGCTCAGTTTTGCCTTCAACTGGCCAATTGCTTGGCTCAAACACTTTGAAATCTGATAAAACTGGGTCATCAATAAAGTTTTTAAATTTTGTTCTAATGAAATTTCCATGTAATTCAACTATATGTGCTGCTTTTTTTATTACTTCAAATTTTATGATGGAGAAGCTTGCATCATATTCAAAGGAGTGGATTTTTCTTGTCTGTAATTTAATTTCTGACAAATTCATACCCTTGTACATTATGCTTTTATCTGAAATGCTGAAGTCCCCAATGTTATCTAAATCTGCAAATTTTTGGAGAGCGTTTTCATTTTTCAATTTTTTAAATGTAAGTAGAATGGCTTGCATTTTTGATCTTGCACAGGTCAAGTTTGTACAATTGCTTTGGAGAATTTTACTTAAACTGGGGACTAAGTTTAGAAGTAAAAGAAAAAAAAAAAAAATGCAGAAACAGCACAAATTCGAACGATTCCATATTTTTAATGGCATTTGCAGCCTTTGAATTGTATTTTTTAGACTTTGATTGAGAAAGTGATTCTAAATGAACAATATAAGCTCCATAACATTTCTGAACAACAATAGCAGCACGCTCGTGATAATCTACCCATCGAATTCCACCAACTTTTATAGGTTTTAGTATTTTTCTGTTTAATGCTTCGCCCACAGTTTGTAATTCTGACCAGTTTCTTGAAGAATATTTATAAATTATATACAAATCATTTAAAGATTCTTCAAATTTCAAGTAATAAGCTGTTTTTTCAATAACAGCTTTAACAGCTAATTCTAATCTGTGAACACAACAATGAATGCCTAAAAGATAAGGTCGAACATCCCTTTTCAATTTTTGGAAAGCTTCGTTCTTTTCTCTGAAAGTCTCTAAATGTACCATCAAGAGCACAAGCCACAGATTTACTTTTAGCATTGCCAACAGACAGACATTAAAGGTTTTTTGTAAATATTATCAGGGCCTGCATCAGCATAATGGGGGGCAACAGGGTTTTAAAATAGGGACAACAATGCCCTTATACGAAGGGATTGTTTAATCAAGCATGAAAAATGAAAAAGAATGGATGGAGGTATTTATAGACTGTGAATGATAAAATAAATTGCAAAAATAAACATAATGATATAACAATAATATTTATAAAATATAGTGATCTGATATCATATGAATTCCCCTGTTAGGTTACATTGTCATATATATACGATAACGAGAAATGCTTCCGGAGCCGCGCCCATTGAGATCCACAGTTAAACATTTATGGCTGGAAAGCAGAAATTGCATTGCTTATGATCCGATGTCAGTCTCACCCTCAGAATGTGGCGGCCATCCAATGACAAAAAATTGCGAAGTAGTTAATTTGACCTCGGACAAAATTTCGGGTACAAAACACAAATTTTGCTGAACTTTTATAATTAAGTTTTCCTTAATTTAAATTGGCAATGGAAATGTGTTTCAAATTGATATTAGGCAAGCAATGCTTACATTGCTTATATAGACTGCATGCCACTGTCATGATTAGAGGGGAAAATTCTCTTTTTAGATGCAGAGAAAGGGTAACTAAGGTTGAAAGGTTGACTAGCGTCTATGTTCTGGATCTAATTCGGGAACAAATTCTTTTGTGCATGCTCATGGACATCATGCCGAACTCCGTAATGGAAATAGTATTGCCAATATTGAGTACTATTCTGAGGACAGAGCTCTATTTTTGACACTAACATTTGGAATGGGCAATACCAATGATGGAAAATGCAGCCGAAATGGGTAAAATAGATTTTTATAATCCAAAAATAGACGGGAAATCTTAAGAGATTTTAGAAAGTTTAATTAAATCTTAGAAATTTTAGTTTAGGGCTGACACTCAAATTTATGTTGAAAATAGTTGCTTTAGTAGCCTAAACACTTATAAATAGTTGCCTCAAGCAAAAAATTTAGTCACAAAAATAGTTGTCTTCCAACAAAAATTTAGTCGTTAAAGAAGTTGCCTTATGCAAAAATTTAACAAAATATGTTAATTGCATGCTTTAAAAAAGACCTTAGCTAATTCAATTTACCTGTTCCATACTTGTATTTAAATCAGTAGCTTGGCACAGATATGAGAACAGAAACAAAACATGAACTTAAGAATAAAAAAAACAAATTTTTTATTATTATGTCCTATGTATATATTTCCACTTCTTAATAATTATAGCAAGTCTATTTATCACAATGGTAACCATCTAGACGCGAACTTCAGTGCCCTCAGCATCATTCAGGAACAGTTCTGGGTTCCTATCAGTGTGCCACTGAGTTATTATTGTTGTTGCTACTGTGAGTGTTATTATGACTGCAGGAAAGTTACAAAATCATAATATCGATAACGACCTGGACATGATTTTCAATTACATTCCTCAGCATTAAACAAGAAAAAGTTTTTGAAAAAGAAGTATCAGTAACTAACATTGATTTCATAACCTAGTCATAATAGTGGGGGATCCCAATGCCAGCAACATGTGTGACTTCTGCATTAAAACAGCAGAGATTATTTATCATTGTATTCATTATTGCAACACAGTATTCTGGTTTTCACTTTTCAATAGTACAACAGTTTTTGATAATTTTAATAGTTTTGGATATCAAAAAGTTTTCTAATTATTGTGCTCGTTATTTATTGCATTCGCAATTAATATAAAATCAGATATTTAGTTACTAAAACTTTCAACTTGACATGTGGTAAATAAACATGCCATATCCGTAACCATCTGGACGTGACCTTCAATTTTTGATTGCCCTGCAGTCAAGTAAGCTGTTGGCAAGATTTTTGGCAAGATTATTTTTTATTATCCAGTCATAACGCTTTTGACTTTAGATTTATGAAAAATGATTGAGAAACTTGCACCCAGCCTATGAAATTGGTAATAGTACCATTTAAGACCTTTTCATTTTGGAAGTCAGACCATGAATTATGATTTGGTTAAATTGAGCCACAGTTCATAAAATCAAAAATATCAAATAAGGTGACCAAATTTTATTTAGTTGTTGCTCCTGTTGACACAAAAGCACTCGCCTGGTCTGCAGGCTTAGTCCATTCTCCTCCAAAGAAAGAAATATACAATGCTTTAAAAACCTGTACAACAGAACAATTTTTATAGTCACAAATTTCAAAGCTACAGTCTTTATTATAGGACTTGGCGATACCTGACTTTCAGAGTTGTTATTGAATATGATCAATCCGTCAATAGTATACTTGCCAGCATTTCAATTTTCAAATTCTTACAATTTTTGAGGATTAATGCATTGACGCATGAATTGTAAACATGCAGTGAACCCTGTCCCTAATCGAATGGGGTACTATATTTTTTTTTTATCAAGCACTATTTATTGATAAATATAGGTTATATTAAGCGGAAAATAAAATCAAAAATGATTTCTCAAGATTAATATACATTTCTTATTTCCTAAGTTTCTAAATACACTAAAACAAGATTTAAATACATTTCTTCATATAAAATTTAAAGACCTAAACAAAATTAAAGATTCCCTCCCCACAGCAAATAAATTATAGAGATAATCTATGAAAGTGATTTCACTCTTATAATACAATTTTAAGGAATAAATAAAGGCGCATTACGATGCATCATAATTAAACACAATCTAAGAAGTAACATAATCATGAAACAAGTTTGAAAATGAAAAGCAATTCTTTAAAAGTAATCAAGTAGTTAACAAAATTCTGTTTTAATCTTACTTGACTTTTTCAGGTTTCCAGACCAAATCTTAATCGATTTCCAGTCGCTAATTACAGTAAACTATACACAACACATTAAAGTTTGCATAATAAAATTATGATTTAAGACTAACATTCATTAACACAAACCCCAAAACCATTTATAACTCAATTACAATACAAATTTATTACAAAAACATTTATAAATACAAAAAGTATATTAAAAAATGCATTTCTTTATACTAAAAACTTGAATTAAAAATCTTGTTTGGCTCTTTTTGAGTTCATTATAAAAGAGTTTAACTATATAATCGCAAAGCTGATGCTTCATCTTCTATTCCATTTAAAGTATGTATGATCAAAATTACTTACAGATTAAATAATTTAGCTAGCTTTCTTCTTTTTTTTTTTTTTTAATAATTTTAGTTATATATTTGGCAAACATTTTCTCCTAAAAAATATATTAGCTTAATAATTTTATATAAATTATATTAGTTTTGGTGCAAAATGGCAACTTTTGGAAGAAGTTTAGTCAAAAGTACAAGTTTTTCAAATTTTTCAGTAGGTAATGTGGTATGAAAAGCACAGTTCAGGAAAATTTCCCTGACTTTGGCCTTTGTATATCAAATTTCCCTGACTTTTCCACGTTTCCTAGATCCATAAACACCCTGTCAACACTAAACAAGATAATACAAATAGACTAAGGTCAGTAATTAAAATTAGTAGGTTTCAAATTTAAAATCAAACATAATTTTAATTTAACACATAAAATCTATTTATAAGTCAAATCTCCCTCGCTTGATGAAATTGAACTTCGTGGACAACTTGATTCCAGCTCTAGAATTTTGGAGATGGCCGGTTTAAAAAAAAACAAAACAAAATTAGCGAAAGATCACCAGAGGGAGCTATGGTAGCCATTTTGTTCCTTCTATTAGAGACACGGTCAGCCGAAAATCTCACTCTCATCATGAAAATCCTACCAAATTCCAAAAAATGCCACCAGGGGCACACAACTACCAAACTGAATCTCTCTCCATCGGCAGAATCGAACTATGTAGCCCGCACGATCTCAGTTCCAAAACTTTGGGTGATAGACCAGTTTTTTAAATAAAAAATGCTGTTAGGAGAAGGTTTATTTCCATTACACTTTTTTTACTGTATAATTCTTTCCATCTGTCCTCCTCAGGAAAACGTTCCCCCTCCCCGATTCCAACAACAACAACAAAAAAAAAAGCAGTTTGTCATTAAATTAAATTTATTTATAAACATGTCATTACTTAACCCTATAATGCACATGAGGTAATCATGACTACCCCCCCCCCTAGGGCACAGCGTGTGTTGCCAGTGCCCGGGGTAAGTTTTAAGTATTGCGCTCACCAAAACCTGTTAGCATTCATTTCCGTTAGTCCAATATTAAAATTTTGAGCCCGGGGCACCCTTCCACACTACTGCTCCCCATATGCCATGCTTTTCCATCATAAGGCTTTTTTGGGGGTAGCTAGATTAACTTAGAAATCTTTATCGGATGTCTTACCCTTACAAATGCCTTCTATGCATGTGTACATACATACGTACAGAGAATAAATCGCTTTTAATGGGACATAGGACTTTTAAAATCTTCAAAAAATTTTTTTTTTAATTATTGTAAAAAAATATGCACTTTTTTTTTGAACATTTTAAAACAAATCTGGTGAAAATCGACTGAGTATTAAGCTCAAAAAAGCAGCAAAAACATAAACACCAGTAGTATATTATTTAAAGGCAAATAAAACTTTGAAGCTTGTTTTCACGAAACGTACTTTATGAAGTTTGCACGCATATTTTCTGAAAAACAGTTTAATATAATTTAAAGAAACTTTTAGAATAACTTTAGGCTTATGGAACTTTAGTCTCTCTAGCTGAAAGTTGCCATATATACTGCATTTTGTAAACATGAGACAGATTCATAATACCAAAAAATTACATAAATATCATACTTAAAAGTTAAAAAATTTTAAATGGGTTTTATATTTTTCACAACTTTGTTTTTTTGGTAGAGTGCAAAGAGACAACATTTCTAAATAATTATTATTAATAAAAACTCATATTAAACTAAAATTTAAGTTGTAATCATTCGCGCAGTAGGTTTGGCTCGGTGTTTTGTTAAGTAGAAATTAGGCATTTCATATTTTGTAAATTAAAAAAAATTATAATGTATTTAAAAATAATACTGATATAAGAATGCTGACTGTATGACTACTTTAACTGTTTTTATTTCATTTCAATTCATATAATACTTTCTGAGTTAACAAGTTCTGAAATTAGTGCAAAATTTGGTACTTTTTTGGATTTTAAAAGTCCTAGGTCCCCTTAACGAAATTCTAATTACCAAAAATATATAGTGGAACTTCTCTACATGGCCACTTTCTTGCGCCTTATAACTAAACAGGCAAAGGGATTGACTCATTACTAGAAACACCATTGTGCCTATCAATAAAGAAAGCTTTGCCATCTCATGCGAAATTTCCCTTTCAATTAACAACGACCAGGGGGTACTTTTAGGGGACTTGTTTCTGATCCTTACGAAAAACTATGCCCCCCCTTATCACTATGTTACGTCTGTAATCTAGTAACACAATAGCAAAACGAAAGTACATTCATTTTTAATGCATTGGGAAATTTAACAGTTTTGAATTTTTTTTTTTATCAGAGCCCCTGTTCACCACCACCCTTCAGAAAAGCCAGTTTTCTAGAAGAACCGATGGTGGCCGCTTAGAGGAGTCTTACTGTACACATGGGTGCCCATGAGGTTTCTGGTGAAAAAAAATTACCTTTCTCTATGTATAAGATATTAAAATACTACAAAACTAATTGATGCTGCTTGACAATTAGCAATGAGCTAAAAAGTAACTTACTTTAAAATGTGAAAGGTCTATCAAATTTTAAAATAAGTTACTTTTTAGTTCATTCTTACTTAAAAAAACTACATAACTTTTTTTCTGTTCTGTTCATTATATTTTTTATAAAGCTGCAAAAACATGAACGAATGTTTTAGCTGATTAAAAAAATTGGTATTGTGTGTATGAAACAATATCACATACATATTTATGGCATATAAAATTACATTTAAAATTAATTGAAAGTTTGCAACAATTTGTTTTTGAAAACGCAATAGATACAACTCAATTATACAATTAAATTTATAATTACACTTTAAAACATTGTAGAAATAAGGTAGAAGGCTTAGAACATTGTGATGAAAAATTTTAATTCCACCACCATAATATCTAGTACTTTTCATAAAAAGCAAACTCCAGATTTCGTTTGTTTTTAAAAAATGAGTCTATAGCCAGTTTTGCCAAATTCATCTCTTTTACTCTCTCATTCTATGAACACTTAATAAGCACAAACTTGAAAGACACTCTTGCCTCATTGTGCTCCTCAGCCATGTTTTCACTCGCCTAAGGGTGATTGCATACCTCAGAAATGAATAAAAATTTTCTTTCAACTTCATTTCGATAAGATTTTAACATTTTGTTTACTCTTCTTAAGCATTAAGTGAATATTTAAAAATAATGCATTTAATAACATAAAAACAAACATTCAATGTCCAGACTTCTTGTTTATTAAGACGACAATAAGTATTAAAGATTACAATTATGATACTATTAAAAATCAACATTTAAGTATTCAAATAAAAATCTCAACTTTGCTGCCTTCTCAACACCTCTAATTGATTTCAGAACTTGCTATGCACAAGTCTAAATTTTGAAAACATCCTTTTCCAGCAGGATTGATAGGTGGTACACAGACAATATATGTAAGAATGATACCTAATAATGAGGCATCCTTGTATTTCTTTTTTACAAAATTTATTGTTTGCTCCTTCTCATACCTTGACAAGTGCTCTGCTTTAAAATTTGGTGATAATAAATATTCCAAATAGTGAGCTGGAGATACAACTTGCTCGTTGAATATTTTAAACATCTTAACATATAAAGATGTCACAAGCAAGGTCTTTAATACTATCCTCCAGATCTTTCCAAACTACTTCAATTTTAGAAATATTGCAACTACTTTTTAACTTTATCTAAAGCAAAACCGGTTTCAACTGAGAACTTCAAATTCTCTTTATACCCATGTTCATGAAGGTCAAACTGGTTTTTTTTTTGTTTTGTTTTTTAAGAGAAACCTATATTTTTTATTTTTTATTTCTCGTAAAAAAATAAACAACTTTTATAGAAAGAATTTTTTCAATTTAGCGCATACTTTCCAAGATATTTAAAAAAATAAGCTTGAATAAAAACATTCATGCCCTATCATGTGTGCTGCATTCTCCCCCCAAGGTTCCTCATAAATAAGAACCATGTTGACTTTTTCCTCTATAGACAAATACTTCATTTTTAACACACAATAAATTAATTTACCTTACCATTTAAGCGCTGACTTTTAAATGACATATATTAAATGGACAGCTGTATGATGGAAGTAGAGGAAACGTACTAGCTTTGGCAGCGCAATTGTCTTATTTCGTACCTCACCTGTACCTTCACATGTAATATTTAATTTTAAATATAAAACCAAAGTTGTATGACTTATTAGCCACTATATTTATTTTAATTTTAGTGTAAGTAATGTCTCCAAGTACTGTATACTTTAATTCCTCCTCACTCCTTGAATATTAAATTATTTCTATGATATGGTATGAATGTTCCTTATTCACTTACTTTTGAAATATCTCGAAACCAAACATTAAATCGTAAAAATGTTTTTACAAAGTTGCTTATTTTACCTATGAATAAACAAAAATATAGGTCTCCCCTTTAAAAAATAGTTTCCATCTCAAATGACCCTGAAATGACATCCCAAGTAAAATATAATGAAAAATACTTGCCCTCTTAACATTTTACAACTTTTATTTCAAACATTTTTTCGTAAAATGCATATTTTTTTAGATATTTTACAGTATCAACTTAAGCCGGTCCACCCTGTATATATATATATAAACTGGTTATCGATCTTCGTTCATAACAGAAGACTTACATAAATTTTGTTATAGACGATTGACAATTTCTGCACATTTTTATATATGAGTTACACATTTAAAAGGAAGAATATAAAAAAGTATTATGCTACCTCTAATATTCGTCTCAAACACAGAAACATTGATGTTGATGTTGAAATCTGCAGTAGTCACTAATTTATTAACAACTCGCCTAAATTCGGTGAAATTTTTCATAACTGCCAGAGTATCTAAAGCATCTATAAGTGTTAAGGAAAAACTCCCCCATGTGTCAACCCCTTGACATGAAAGGGGTTTAAGTTCATCAAAAGGAAAAGCATTCGTAAGATAGCTCTCATATGCATGACGAAACATCTCGACTACCTTCATTCTGCAATATATAATGAAAACAATTTTAGTTTCATTTGCAAGTTATTTTCAAATAATATTATTTCATGTTCAGTTAACAATTTAGGATTTAAAAAAAGATCATTAAAATTGAAGGGAAACATTAAAGCATAACTGCTAATTTAAATTTATAAGCAGCAACAAGAAAAGAAAACACAAAATTAATAATCTTAAAAAAAAAAAAATAAAACCAACAGAATTTTCATAGTAAAAATCTTTAAATTTTTCAAAGCTTTTAAAAACATTAATACTAACAAGGGAAGCCTCTGAAGTGACCGCCGCACCTCAAATCAAGACTTACATAGTATGAGAGATACATATAAATAATGAACAAAACCGAAAGGATTTTTCGGCAAGACTCAATTTCTGATTTTTTAAAGTTTTCATAATTACACTAAAACGCAGCTTTGCGCTTAACTGCAAAGCCGTAAGCTGAAGTCTTCAGTTAGTGGTAGATTTCCCCTCTCATTTGCATTGCTTGGCGAAAAATAGCAAATTCTTATATAATGTGGGCGGCTTTTTCAATTACTGCGCATATATATATATATATGCATGTGTGTGTGTAACCTCAATGTTGTCATAACAGACTTTATTTGCTTAAAGGAATTGTTTTATTTTGTGCTTTAGAGTAGTTTTTTGGCTATAGATTAGTTTTGGGAAAATCAACTTCGATCTTTGAATCATAGCATTAGTTTTTTATTAAAATATTGAAGTATTTTTTCATTTCATTCGTGTTGTTTAGGAAATGAATCGATGAACTGAGTTTGCACTATTTTCTTTTAATCCTGAGGTTTGCATTTACAGTATATGTAAATTGCAATTTATTTAAAATTATTGGGGGCTTGGGTCTCACGGACCCATACGCTCATGGCGGGATAAAAAAGTGGAGCAGACTCAATTCAATGGTTTACTAATTCAATTCCCCAGTAGTATAGCCCAGATGCTCTTGCGCCATAAAACATCCAAACAAACAAACAATTCCCATTAAAATACCATGAATGAAATGGAAAAAAATATTTTACTATTTTAATAAAATCTAATATTATGATTCAAAAAGATCGAAGTTGATTTTCCCACAACTAATTTATAGCAAAAAACAAACTACTCTAAAATACAAAATTCTTTTAAGCAAGAAAAGTCTGTTAAGACAACATCGAGGTTATACATATATATATATATATGGCCTGCAAAAGGGTTGCTGGTATCTAACTGGAAGGAGACCCACACGCTGAACGTATGTGACGATGTGTGGAACCGGCCAGGCCAGTAACCTAGTGTCCTACCCCGCCTTCAAGTGGTGCAGGCTGAGCTTTCTATTTATGTGGCAAATTAATATTTGCTACACGGATAGAAAGGCGGAAGGGGAGGGCTAATTCACCAACCCGTCTAGCCAGCGTGGTGAAATTATGGCTAATTCCTCCATTATGTTGACACACCAGAAACCATGGCCCCTAGTCTCCAGGTGCTGGAGTGCTCCTGATCAAGGCAGCGGTCAGTGTGGCATGAAAGCAGGGGGTGCTAAGAATCACTGGAATGGCCCAGGCTGCCGTTTGTTATTGACCTTGGCTACGTTTAATGGACGATCCCTTGCTTCTGAAGCAAAACTTCAGGAATTGGAAGAAGAACTTGACAAGATCAAATGGGACATTGTAGGACTCAGTGAAGTTAGAAGAAAAGGTGAAGAGTTGGTGGAACTTAAAAGTGGACATTTGTTTTATTATAGAGGAACGGAAACTGGAAGAACAAGTGGTGTTGGCTTCTTAATCAACAAAAGAATTAAAGACTACCTTCTTGAAGTCGAAAGCACGTCAGATCGAGCAGCGAGGCTCGTTGTTCAACTAACCCAGCGATACCAACTTCAAATAGTACAGGTATATGCACCAACATCAAGCCATACCGACGAAGAGGTTGAAGAATTTTATGAAGAAATCAAAGAGTTACACACCAAAGGGAAACAACATATCAAGCTCATCATGGGGGATTTCAATGCAAGAATTGGACAACAGGAACAAGGAGAGACATCGGTTGGTAAATACGGATATGGGGAAAGGAATGAACGTGGCGATCAACTCATCGAATTTGCAGAAGCTGAAAATCTTAGCATCATGAATTCATTTTTTAAGAAGAAACCGCAAAGAAAATGGACATGGAAACACCCAAATGGGGGAACTAGTGAAATTGACTATATCCTGGCAAACAAGAAATCAATTATTGAAGATTGCAGTGTACTGAACAGATTTAATACTGGAAGTGATCATCGAATGGTGAGATGTAAAGTGCACTTAAATACTAAATTAGAACGACAGAAGCTCATTAGGAAACAAGTAAGAGGGTGGATTTAAAGAAATTAAAAGAAAATACCGAGGCATTCAAGTTGGAATTAAAAAATCGCTTTTCTGCACTGGAAGGACTTATTGATGAAAGTGATATCTCAGAAGCAAATGAAAACATTGTTAAGACAATAGTTGAAACTGCTGGGGAAATTGGTGGTGTAACCTGTAAAAAGCACAATAGCAAATTATCTGAGAAGACGAAACAGCTCATGAAAAGGCGAAGAGATATGAAGGTGGACAATCAAAATACCAGTTCCAGGATTGAGTACATAGAACTTTGTAAAACTCTGCGCAAAAGCATGAAAGAAGACATAAGAAAATTCAACTGTGAGCTAGTAAGGAAAGCCATTGAAAATAACAAGAGCCTTAGGGTTGTTAAAGGAAGTTTATCTGTTGGGAAGAAACACATCATTGCATTAAAAGGAGAGGATGGCACCGTAACAAGAAATAGGGAAGAAATACTTAGAAGAGTTGAAGAATTCTACAGAAAGCTGTATGAAAGTAACAGTGGATTAAACGAAGACATTGAAATAGTCGAAGGAACAGCTCCTAAAATCTTAAAAGAAGAAGTTTCATTTGCAATAAAAAGTATGAAGAAAGGAAGAGCCCCTGGTGATGATGGTATTACATTAGATATCCTAAAAGAAGCTGGAGAATATGTAGAAGACATACTTGCAAAATTCTTTACCAAATGTCTTAACAGCGGTAACATACCAAACCAATGGGATTCTGCAACAGTAATTCTTTTGCATAAAAAAGGTGATAAAGAGGATTTGAAAAATTACCGACCAATTAGCTTGTTACCTGCTATTTATAAAATCTTCACAAAAGTGCTAACACATCGCCTGCAGAAAAAATTAGATGCAGCTCAACCAAGAGAACAAGCTGGATTTCGAAGTGGATTCAGTACAGTGGACCATATTCAAGTATTAAGAGAATTAATTGAAAGAACACATGAATATGAACTTCCATTGTGTGTGGCATTTATTGACTATGAGAAGGCCTTTGACTCTATTAAAACATCAGCAGTCATCAACTCTTTAAGATCAACAGACATTGAGGATGTGTACATTGACATGGTGAAACGTGTGTATAAAAATGCAAGTGCAAAATTTCGGTTACATAAAGATACCAAAACTATCAAAATTGGTAAAGGTGTGAGGCAGGGAGATACCATTTCTCCAAAACTTTTTACTTCAGCTTTACAGATGATTTTTCAGCAGATAAATTGGAATAACAAGGGAATAAAAATAAATGGTGAATATTTAAATCATTTGCGGTTTGCTGATGACATTGTTATTTTTTCAACGAACCCATTAGAACTCCAAGACATGGTACAGGAGCTCTCAACTAGAAGTAAAGAAGTTGGACTCAAGATGAACCTACAAAAAACTAAGATCATGTTCAATAATTTCGTAGAGGAAACAAAAATACAAGTTGACAACATTGAGCTAGAAATTGCTGATTCATATATTTACCTTGGCCAGCTGATTTCAATGGATGGCAACATTATGAAAGAACTCAACAGACGTATTAAACTTGGCTGGAGTGCATTTGGAAGAAACAGTTTTATCCTGAAGGGGAAATTGCCTTTGTGTCTAAAAAGAAAGGTCTTCAACCAGTGTGTATTGCCAGTCCTCTCTTATGGATCAGAGACATGGAGTCTAACAGTTGGAGCAATACGAAAGTTACAGACAACGCAAAGGAGCATGGAGAGGTGCATGCTTGGAATAACTAGGAGAGATCGAAAAAGAAACACTTGGGTGAGAGAGCAAACTAGAGTAGAGGACATCATTGTTAAAGTAAAAGGGCTGAAATGGCGATGGGCTGGGCATATTGCAAGAAGAACTGATCAACGATGGACAACAGAAATTCTGAACTGGATTCCAAGAGACCACCGAAGACCTAGAAAACGTCCTCAAACTAGATGGGTGGATGAAATAAGAAAACAGGTTGGGGTGACGTGGAAGCGAATTGCTCAGGATAGACTTGTGTGGAAAGCATTTGGAGAGACCTTCATCCAGCAGTGGATAGATAATGGTTGAATATGATGATGATGATGATATATATATATATGGTTGGCACAGCAATTGAAAAAGCTGCCAACATATAAGAATTTGTTATTTTTCGCCAAGTAGCCCAAATCAAAATAAAACTACCCCTAACTGAAGACTTCACTTTACGGCTGTGCAGTTAAGCGCTAAGCTGCGTTTTAGTGTAATTATGAAAATTTAAAAAATTCGTAAAAAATCAGAAACTGAGTTTTACAGAATTTTTTTTTCGATTTTGATCATTACTCATGTGCGTCTCTCATACTATATAGGTCTCGATTTGAGATGTGACGGGCACTTCACAGGCTTCCCTTGTAAGTAGCATTGACAATTATGGTTCTTATGGTGCCTCAATAAAAAACTCACTGTTGCAGCTTGTTTCCTAATATATTAAGAGTGCAATTGCACAAAAAGCATATTTTGTAAACCATATTTTATTACAAGTGAAGAGCGAGTATGGAGGAGGAGAGTATAAAATCTAAAAAAAAATGCTAGATAGCAGTAGACAACTACACAATATTTGGAAATTGCTGACTATAGTCCTTGTTATTACAATTCAAAATCTGTTTCAATGAATAAAAATAAAAAGTTTTAACTAACTTAGCACAGGCAGGAATGATAAACACTCCCAAATTTTTATTGCTAGTTACATAAGTAATTACTGAGAACAAGGAGATAGTTTGCTTATTTTTATTTTAACTAATTCCAAATAATACTTAAAACTTCTCAAGAGTGACAGCCATTATACTATAAACTTCACCAGCCAATGAGAACATTTTATTACGTTCTATTAATATGTTATGTTCTTATACGACTCTACACAGTGCTAATTCACATTTCAGGAAAATACATTCCTAGCATCAAGCAGGTTATGAGAACAGTGCCCACCGCTTTTAAGAATCAGTGGTTATAATAATCAAGTAGATTGCACCAATTTCGGGAATTGGCTTCAATTTTAAATGAACATGATGCTTCAATAGGCCTATTAACTTCAAGAGTGCAAGGCGTACAGTGGGTGGCTTATAAATTACATTCCATTGAAGTTCTGACAAAATATCATGGAGTCATCAAACAACAATTGGAAACTTTGGTATTGGAGAAAGCTTCCACGCCTGCCAAATTAGTTGGTATTACAGGGTTCGTACACATGGAATTTAAGGACTTTTAAGGACCAAAAATAAAGGCTCATTCTCCCGTTACGCATGGGACATTTGCACAACTTCCGACCTCAATACTGTACATAAATATTTTATGCACTGATATTTTTAATAGAAATACTAGTAGATACGATGGACATTTAGCATGAAACAATAAAAAAATACCTTCTTTCAAAAGGGAAAAAATGGAATAATGTTTGTGTTAAGCATGGGACTCACAGAATCTTACATTTTCCACTTGAAAAGTTATAATGGAAAATCTCTGTGAATTATGTGCAAATAAAATGATCTTTTATTTGTTTTTCAATACTAGAGATTTGAAACAATGATGTTCTCCTATTTTTTTCCTTGTAAATCAGATCAGGATTTTTAAAAAAAAAAATTATAATGTGTTACACACATGACAAGCTGATGTTATGCATGGGACATTTCTGAATTTTCAGAATTCAAAGCATTAGAATAATGTAATTATTTGACATTTAGGTTATCTTTTGAGCAAAATATAAAAATTGGAACTAGGATAAAATATTACTTATCATTATATGATACTATTTCTAATGTTTAATTTAAAATAAACTTCATTATTGTTAATGCGTTTTGATTATATTATAATCGTTATTTTTTACATTTTTAAAATTAAATCCACAATTTTTTGTGTTTTTTTTATTAATAATTATTTTGGATATGTAACAAAAATTCACAGCGTTAACAAAGTTACTGTAAGAAATGTTCAAGAGGTGAAAAAAATCAAAATCAATGGAAAAGCAAGAGTGGTAGTTTTCTGGAAAATGTAGGTAAAAGAGGCTGCTAGCAAATTAAATTGCTACCTAAAAGAAAACATGCATCGATGAAGTACTCTTTACAATGCAGGATAATTTTTCTTCGGAGGTTCCATATTAACTCAAAAAGGATACAGGCTGAAGAATTTAAAAATGACAAAGGTAATTTGAATGTTAGAGTACTTTAAGTTGACGTTGCCATGAACTATAGTTGCACTTATCAAGATGAAGTTCAAAATGCTATTTGGGCTAGAAAAATATCACTTTACTTACAGCAGCATTGTATGACAAAAATATTTGTCAAACTTTCTTAATTTAATCAGATGTTAGAGAAGGAGAAAAATACAATCCAAACTTTCACTAAAGAATTATACAGAGTATTAGAGCCTAATATATGAAAAAAATAAGTACCTGGGAGAAATTATATTTGATGGCTCTTTACCAGAATTTTTTCAATTCAATTCATTTTCTGAGCATAGTAATGGATACATAACAAAATATTTGCAATTATGTGACGATCCGTGATCGCCAGTATGTAAATTGTCACTGGCTCCCTCCCGTACCAGATGCAGAGGGCGTTTCGCTCGGTTCCGTTGGGGCTGCTGCGGTCACCACCAGCGAAGTGGTGAGCGAGCTGCGCTGTGAAAGAAATGGTCGACACAATCCTGCAGGCGGGGTTGTGGGGAGTGATATTTATGCCTTACTTTTAGAGACCATGTTCGTTTTGTTATGTTGGAAAGCATGAACTTTTAATAGATATATATTTTATTATGGTGTTCTTCAATAAATGATAAAAAGCTCAGTACTGGAAGTGCCTTTCACCTTTATTTGCCTGGCTAGGATTTGAATTTTGGAACACCGGTAAGTGTGATTTACTTTGTTCTTGTGCGTGTGTCTGGGGCATAAATCCCAGAAATAATTAGGGATATCACAATGGTGAGCCAGCTAATTAATAAGCCAGATTTTTAACTTGTGAGAGGGTTTGTTTCCAGTTACTGTATGCTTGTAGGGTTTTGGGGGAGAGAGTTTTTTTTTCTCTTAACGAAAGGGACAGGGGTAGGTATTGCGTAGTTCTTTTTTAATTGTAAATAGTTTTTTTTTTTTGTTTCTGGTTGGCCTTTTAAAGAAGGGAAATCCATGTTTTTGAATCTACTGTAGTTTTAGACATTTTTATTGGTGTTGAGTGTAATTTTTTAAAATGTATAACTGGTAGTAAGGTAAATTGTTTTTTTTGGGAATCAAACACATGGGGTTTTTTAGGCGAGGGTTAAAGTTTTAGGATGGAAAGGTTTTTATTTTTTTAAACGGAATTATTCCTGCACAGATTGGATAGCTCCAGTGTGTGGTTTTGGGCCTACCGTGGGTTTTGTATTACATTGGGGTTCCGGATGAATCTGGGCTCTTTTTTGGTAGTGGCTGGATAGTTTTGGTTTTGCTGGCGGCTTTTGTTGTGGGACGCTGTTGGGACTCCTGGGGAGTGGGGGAGATACTTGGAAAATGCTGTTTGGGGAGAGTTGGGGACTACGGGAGATGCAAAATGTTTTCAGGATTCAGGTTGTTTTTTGGGGGAGGGGAATAGCGTCAGAGACAGGGGAGTAGGTTGTCAGGGCTGTGGACTGGCTATGGGGACATCTTGAAAACGTTTCTGGTGTGGGACAAGATGCTGATGATTTTTTGTCCTATTTGGAGGTACAATTTTTTGTCAGAGGGGTCCTAGATAGGGAAAGAGTGCCCTTGGCAGTGACGGCACTGGCGGGGAATGCTAAGCGTTGGTGAAGGTTTCTGGAAAGTAAGGAGTACATAATTGGGAAGATTTCAAAATTGTTAGTTCGTCAATATGGGGTTTTAATGAGGTGGGGAGTTTGGCGCAGAGTTCGTTTTTTATGCAATGGAGGAAGGGGGAGGACTTTGGAAATTTTTTTTTTTGATTTTGTTGCTTTGCATGGGAAATTTCGCCCAGAAGCGAATGAGGGGGAGGTGGTAGAAAATTTTTTGCAACAGCTTCCATGTTGTACTTCAAATTTATTTGGGGGGGGTTATGGGGGTTTTTGTGGGTACCAGTGGGTCTTGGACATGGCGACTGCTGAGGGGTTGCATCGGGGGGTATCTATTTGGAATACTATCGGGAGGAGAGATGGTCCTGGTGGTCAGGGGTGCTTAAAGTGCGGGGGACCGCATTATGCGTGTGAGTGTCAGGCCACTGATGAGGGATAGGGGTCGGGAAACAAGTAACCGAGACGAGTGGGGAGTATCAGTCTCGGGAATACGCTGAATAACCCCAGCCTGAATAGTCCTAGCTAATGTTCTGAAAGGTTGTACAGGGATGGGATGTTCTTAGACGATGGGATACGGGTAGTGATTGGTCACTTGTCAGTGCGGAGCTGGTTGAGACACTGACAGGGAGGGGGGGGGTTGAGTTTTTGAAGTCGCCTGGGGGGAGGTGGTCTTTGCATTCAGCTTTTGGGGGTCGATTTTGGGTTGGGGGGGAGTTGGAGTTTTTGGTTGAAATAGGGGGTGGCATTCCCACATCGCATCTTGGTGGCTGAGAGTTCCACTTCTGTTGGGAATTGATGCTTTTGAGAAATGGGAGGTTTTGTTGGATGGTGGTAAGCGTTGTATGCGTCGGAGTGAGGGTGGTCAAAGGCAGGGTGCAATTGGGAAAAATAGATACACTGGCTGCTGGTTTGGAATCAGTGGATGAGGGGGAGGTGGTTGCTCGTATGGACAGGGCTAGGGAGTATCAAAGGTTTTATTACAATAGAGGGAAGGGTGTGTTGCTTTTGGGATTGGGGATTTTGTTACATTAAGGGTATATGGGCTCATCTGCACTGGAGGGGCGTATTGCTAAATTTTTGGATAAACGGGAGGATCCCTATGTGATTTCGGCTATTGTTTCGGAATTGGTCTACAGGTTGGAAGATAGCCAGGGTAGAGATAGGGGGTCTCATAATGTGTGTAATTTGAAGAAGTATTTGCTGAGACTGGGAGGTCAGGGCCATGGGGAAAGGATGGGGACTCTGAGTGAGGGGGCTGTGGATTCACCTCAGTCGGCGGATAATCAAACAGGGGTTTCGGATTTTGGGACACTTGGGCTAGGTGAGTCTCTGTTGGGTATTGTTGTGCCGCCCGAGGAGTTGGAGGTGAAGGGGTTGGAGACGGATTCGGAGGAGATGTTGCTGGTGGACAGCGAATTGGAACAGCAGGGACGTCCTCGGAGGTTTCCTAGTGTTAACTATAAGAAATTGACAGGGTTAAAACAGACAAAGTGCTTGGCCTGTAGGGATGAGGGTTTGGAATTAGGTTCGGGGGGAAAGGGATATAGAGTTTGGGGATTCCATGGTTAGGGACCTGGGTAATAGGCTTGGTCATCTTTTCCCGGGATTGATTCGTATTTGTCTGCCCAGAGCCCAGATAATTGATATTGTGGGGGCTCTCAAAAAAAGAGAGGGGTTAGGCCTGCTGAGACCATTATCCTGTGGATGGGGACAAATGATTTAAGATGGGAGTTGGGGACTCCTCAGTGTCAGGCTCTTCATGAGCTGAGGGTTTTTCTATCTGAGATGGGGAGAGTTTTTGTTATGGGTCTCTTGCCTACGGTGGATAGAGCCACGGGGGAAAAGGGGATTTTTTTTCTAAACGGGATCCTTCGGAATTGGGTGACAATCAATGGTTGGATTTTCTGTAATTTGGATTCGTTGGTGCCTGCCATTGGTTTAAAAGGGGATGGGGTCCATTTGTCAGGTTCTGGAGTTTTAAGGATTTAAAATTTGCAGCTGATTATGTGACTGCCAGTTGAGTGTGTGAGTGTTGTCATGTTTTTTATGTTGTGGGGTTTAAGGAGGGGGGGGGCAACGTAACAATCGTTAGTATGTAAATTGTCGCTGGCTCCCTCCCGTATCGGATGCATGCGCAGAGGGCACTTCGCTCGGTTCCGTTGGGGGTATTGTGGTCGCAGCAGGGGAGGTGGCAAGCGAGGAGGAGATGAGGGAGAGCAAGCTGCGCTGTGAGAGGAACAGTCAACACAATCCTGCAGGCAGGGTTGTGAAGAGTGATATTTATGCCTTACTTTTAGAGACACTGTTTGTTTTATGTTGGAAAGCATGAACTTTTAATAGATATATATTTTATAATGGTCTTCAATAAGTGATAAAAAGCTTGGTACTGGAAATGCCTTTTATTGGCTCGGCTAGACATGGGAACACCGTGAGGGATTTACTTTGTTCTTGTGTGTGTATTTGGGGGCATAAATCCCAGAAATAATTTCAGGGATATCAAGTAATTAGTAATTACAACCAAGAAGAAGATAGAAAAAAGCTCAGAGAGCTGATGTTCCTAACACTGAAAAGGCACACAAAATGGCAGTGTATCGCTTGTGAGTGATATGCCACCAACACAGTCAATTTATAAACATGTATATATATCTTAATGGGCTTAAGCTATTTTTTTTCTTATACTTTTGGAAAATGAAAATTAAAAAATAAATAGCATTTTCAAAATTTCTTTATCTTTTTTTTCTTTCTAATTTTAAATACTTGTGATATTTTGAAATTTTGTCCCTTTAGGTGAACGCTTAAAACAAAATGGCACATTTAAAATTTTGGCCTATAAGTAAAAATTTTCAGCTTTTACAAAATTATACAATTGACAATATAAATACATGAATCTCTGTGGCTTTGCTACACACCATAGTTGGTAGGCACTTTCAAAATCAAAATTATTTCGAACAGGTCATTCAATATTTATCATTAGCAATTTGCTTGCATGGTTCGTTGTTAAACGAATTTGCAAGTCACTTTTAATCAAGTTCATTTGGGAGAAAGCCCTTTCACAATCTGCAGTATGCATAGGTATACTTGCCGCATATTCGGTTATTGATTGAGCACAGTGAAGGAAATTCTCCATTCATTTCATTTTGATTTAAAAACTGTAATAACTGCAAAAATTAAAACTTTTTACATCGTGCAATTATAAATTTCTTGAAATTATTCCACTCTGAGAGTATGTTGTTTTCTTTAAATTTATGCTTTTGATCGTCAAAGGTGGCTGGTGACATAAAACTGTGAAAATTTTTAATTTTCAGGGCTTTCGCTTTTTAGCGAAAGTGGTATTAAAAGTTTTCGCAAAATACATCCTTTCATAAAATGTGAAAAAAAAACTAACGCAGCTTAAGCCCTGTATATATCTACATAATATATATAAAAATAAGTATGTAGTCTCCTTCATTCAAGAACTAAGCAATGAATACGAAAAAAATTTTCTTTTCAATGGAAATATTTCGCCACAGCCCATAGCAAAAATGTAATTGATGGGAAATTGGAGGAAAAGTAAAACCTTCTGTAAAAAACACTGTCATGTCCAAAAAATTAACTGCTCCTATTGTACAATCAGTAGAAGATTTAGCTAAAGTAGTTGTGAGTACCATGCCATCAACAAAAATAATTACAATTTTGGAAAAGAACATCATAAGAAATAGCATGATAGCGTGAGGATAATTTTAAGCCAGTTCGAGGAATTTCAAAACTTAACGGAATAAGGTGTTTTTCTTCAAAAGAACAAAATTTTTCCTACATGAATTGACTTCATTTAAACAAGGTGACTCTGAGAATAGTTCTGAAAATATTCCTTTAGGAAATTGGGTTATTGTAAATTAATTACAATGGTAAGTTGTATCCGGGAGAAGTTACACGAGTTCTGCATCACGAGTTTGAAGTTTCTGTTGGAGCAAAGTGCGGCAAAGACTAGAAAAGGCCAGAACATGAAGTTAAAATGTTTTACACTTCTCCTTTTACACTTCTCCATTATTAAAAAAAAAAACAAAAAACAGCCAGCAGAAATTGTAAATGCTCGTTGTTTTTACCGTTTCTCGGAATTTTTTTAAATTTTGAGTTATGCATAGGACATTTTTTCATTTGTGCGTAAGTTTTGCAAATTTAATTTTTTTGTTGAGTTTTCCTAATGTAACTGCGTTATACAAGGAATAGTAGATCTATAAAGATTTTTACTCATCTTCAAAAATAAATTAATTAAAAAATTGAACGTATTTTGTTACGCACAGGACAATAGGATTTCCATTTTTAATACATGACACATTTTATTTAAAATAGTAAAATAAATTATTTTATAGTTATAATCTGTTAAACAAGAATATTTTGCACTAAGAATTTAACAAAAAAAATTATCTTGGATTTCTTTTATTTTAAGCAACAAAGTTTAGTGTATCTATTTCATAAATTTCTTTAAAACTTTAATGTGCCTAGTTCCACCACGCAAATCATAGTAAAATTTTGTTCTAAATAAAAAAAATTTATCATTTTGTATGCTGCAGAATTACCTATGTATTTTTCAAATATTTAAAAAAAAAACTTGAAGAAAAATTTGTTTTCATCTCTGTAGGTTACTTTTAAGAGAGCGGGCCTAAAAAAATTAAGGACCTATTAGTAAACAGTAATAGAATTAATTAGAGATAAGTTATGTAACCGACTTTGTTCTTATATTATTTTAAAAATAAATTAGAACGTATTATATAGTTTAACATAATCTTAGAATTAATGATTATCTAGCAAGGGCCATGGAGAACAAAAAGCAATTCCTTAAAAGTGATCAAATAGTTAGCTTTAAACAAGATAATATAAATCAAATAAGGCCAATAATTAAACTTTCAATTATTATTATTGTATATATATATACATATAATTATTAATTAAAAATTTTAATTAACACCATAGAATAAAAAGGTGACAGTACAGATTTCGGCCTCAAGAGTGCAATTTTCCTCTAGAAAAGAGTCAGAAAGTCGCTGTGGGTGGGGTTGTGACGTCACCCGGAACATCACACGCACATTTTCTTCCAAGGAGGCGCTAAGCCTAACGTGGATGATGCCTTTCACCGGCAGTATAGGAAAAGAGGTGAAAATGCATATGATAGAGCTAGGTTTGGTGAAAGCTACTAAAATATGATTGAGGCGTTGTCTGGGACGTATTTGTGGATATACAAGGCAGAGACAAGGAGCACCAGAAAAACAATCTTCTCGCCTCAGACGTCTGACCAAGAAAACAAAAGGTGGTTACATTCAGTGGACTTTAAAAAGGGGGAAGTCCACTGAATGGAGAAAGGATAGGAGGAGATAGAGGGAAGAGCTAAGGGGAGAAGCAGGAAGAGTGAAGGAGAGGGAGAGAAAGTTAAACAGGCATGAAGGAGAAGGAAGGGAACGAGGCAGCGGAGCCTTGTAACATGACGTAAACAATATGGCCCCAAGTCATGACACTGTTGCCATGTGTGTTGGAAACATTTCACACTAAAAATCACTGCGAGACAAATTCTGTACTAGCACCGAGAAGGATAATGATAAAAAAGTAACAGAAAACCAGAATTAACAGCCATGTGGGGCCCGTTATGAGTTTTTTGGTATATGAATGAGAAGGAGCTTTCGTCAGAGCTCCGGAGCTTTGTAGTGGTGTTTTTAATCAAAACTATGAAATTAGACAAAAAAAAAGAGATAACGTTAAAAAAAAAGGTGGAAGTACAGATACTGTCCCAACAGTGCGTTTCTCCCCTAGAGAAATGTAGAAAAGTCGCTGTAGGCTGGGTTTGAACGTCAGAGTGTATGCCATGCGATGAGTGATGTCACCCATGTGGGTGTGGAAAGAATCACTCGCTTGAAGCATGCTTCATCGTTGTTTTGAGCGTCATGAAAATGTTGTAGCGATTGGAAAGATGTCGGAACATTTCAATATGGATTTTTTTCTTCAATTGCGGTTGAAAGGGAAGAGGAATGTTGTTGGATTGGTTTGTGGGAGAAGGTTTATTTGGTTTGGAGTAGAAGGACCCGATTTGCAAGGTGCGCTAGGCCTAACGTGGATGACTGTGTAGTTAAAGAGGTGAAGTTATCTGACAGATAAAAGGAATAAAAGTTAGTATGCCGTTTTTATTTTGTTCGCTGCACTGAGAAAAAGGAGCAGGGGGAGGGGAAGAGATGGAGGAAAAGAGGAGAAAGGTTAAGAGGGGTGGACGTTCGGAGTGGAAAGGGATTAGAGGGGTAGGGGGAGGAGGAAGAGACTACCAAGGAAACAGGGGTTGGGAGGTGGAGAGGAGAAGGGGAAAGAGAACATGAAGAGGAAGAGGAGACGGTCGGGTGAAGGCTGGGAGAGGGAAAGGAGGGAGCCTATAATGTGACATAAGCAACATGGCGGCAAGCCAGGACAAAGTTGTCATCAAGGCTGGAAACACTTCCTACTAAAAAAGAAATGGGGTGGTATCTGTACTAGCACCCAAAAAGGTAGGAGAAAACAAAAAACAAAGTAGAAAAAATCAATGTAAACAAAAAAATTCCAAAAAGGAAACAGTTACTGTATTGTGAAAAAAGTAGCAAAAAAAAAAAAAAGCTATCGCCCACTGTGAACAGGGTGATTGTGGAGTCCAAACCAGATTCCCGAACATCTATGAAAATTCCTGAAACGTTGCAATGTTTTTGATAAAACACTGAATTCCAAAGGAATATAAAAATTATAAGAAACAAAACAAACTTTTGTACTTTAAAAGAAATCCTGAAGAGGAAAGTCGAAATTTCGAACATAATCACCCCGCACGTGTGAAGCGCAATATCAAAAGTACTAAAATTTATACCGAGACACAGCTATAATACACACCTGTAAACACTGAGATCACTCTCGGTGAAAGTTCCATATACACTAACGTAAACTAACGAGCATACTACCATTGAAGCTGTTTGAGCTTTACACCACGTCGAGTAAACAACCATCTTCGGATTCAAGGTTTCGTTTTCCTTTTACCTGTTTGTTTTTGGCGCAGTATGCTCTCCGGCCATAAAAATCCACAAACAGTTTGTTTGTTTTCCTTTACGTAGCCTTTAGCGAAGGCATGACGGTTATGGGTAACTACACTGATACCGGCATTAGGTTTATGTTGTTATTGTTGTGTGTGCAATAATGAAAATGGGCAAATTGGCCGCAAAACGTCCCCTGTGTTCCCAGAGAAGGGCAGGACAAAGTCCTAAGAGAAGCAGTGGAGGATTTACCAATAGGCTAAGTATACTGCAGCCTACGGCGGCAAATTTTCGATGCCAAGAAATTTGCCAAGACGGTGTTGAATATTTTAATGGCCAATTACTACTTTTGATTTGTTCAAAGGCATTAATCTTGGCCATGATACAAAATAGACAGGTGAGCCAACTCCCTTTTTCAGTCGAGAAAAGGAATCGGTGTAGTATAAGGTGACCAAACGTCCTCGAATTCTGGGGACAGTACCGTGACCTACGTCACGCATGACGTGTGTCACGACAGGGTGACACACAGTGGCGCCGATTTCGTGGGTTCGAGACACTTTGTGAAGCCTCAATAATTTTATTGTGGGTTTCTCGAGTTCCTAATGTTTTTTCGCATGGGAAAAATACGCGCACGAAAATATATGCACAAAGTTTTTCGTCATAAATTCTTCAAGGTTTTCCTTATTTATACCTGTTCCCTGGATTTTTTATAAAAGAGAATTCTTTGTTTTTTCTGTTTTCACAGAAAATAAAAAGTCTAATCCAGGACTGGGTCCTCTCAAAGAGCGCATACCTTGGATTTTTGGAGGGGGCGACTGCTTGTGCATTTGAAGGCGCGAGTCCTATCGCTCATGAGGGCTCACTGATCCGGGAGCCGGTGGGCCGGCCACCCACTCAGACCCTGGTCTTGTCTCTAGTATATATGAGACGGGCTCAGCCATGGCCTTCTCAATACCTACCAGGCCCGCAACTGTTAAAACGAGTTTTACGATCATGGTGCTGTTGTTACGACGGAACCGTGTGCGTATTTATCAGCGGTTCGAAACTTTTGAATATATTTTCGTTTACATATTTAATTTTCACAAATTGATAAACGTTTGACTGCATTTGTATTAATACAAATAAAGTAATTTTTATTCTAAAAATAGTACATGTTTTCAGCATCATAAACTGCATTAGGAATAATAATATCAATCAAATTACGAACTTTTTTAAAAAAGTAAAAAATTTCATTGAAAATGGCATTCACTTTATTCCTGCATGCTATTTTGTACAGGTTTTAAAATCTTCAATTGAATATCTTTATCTTAGATTGTAAATAAATAAACAACATACAATAAAACGTTTTTATTGATCAATAAACAAATATGCTTTTAGGAATAAAAGCATAGAATGACCACAAAAACAAATTCATACAGTAATTAAAATTTTTCAATCAAATATTTCAAAAATTTATAATCTAGGTGGAAATAGGAATAAACACACATTGTATTAGCTTGTTTTTATTGAAGAAACTTTTAGACATATATTTTCAAATCTCTGAATAGTAAAATTAGCAAAGAGAAATTTAATAAATAAACTAAAAATCATGATTTTATGGAAACCAAATTTCTGTTTATTTCTATTCAGTGCTTTCAGCACGAGCAGCAGCTGTAAACGTTTAGAGCTTTCTTTTTTTACTATATTTTGCAGATACAGAGTCATATACTAAATATGATAAAAGCAATCGGACAACTTTGAGTGGTTTATTTACAACAACAGGTATAGAGTCATTTTTTACTTTACAATAATCATTTAAAAATACATTTGAAAATATAGTAAGAATTTTTTTTCCTGCTAGTTTACGCATGTACATTTTGTAACTACACAAGTTCTTCCAATACAGTGATTCATTTTCCCATTTATGCAAACGTAATTCTTTTAATGAATTTCTTTGATTTCTGCATTGCAAGAACTTGCTTTCATATTCGTCACAAATCAATTTCTGAAATATATTGTAAATAATTATAGAGAGTCCTACAAGAAATCCGTTGGCCACCTAAAGTACTTTCAGCTAAAAGTTTGTATGCCTGTAATTTCTCAAAATCAATTTCCAAAGATTTGTTTAGTGACAAACAAAGCCGACATTCTTGGCAGTTCAAACATTTGGACACAGAGAAAGCTGCATAACTATTTATAAAAATTAAAACTATTTTGACATTGTTGGAAATGTTTTTTCTCTCATTACAGTTATCGAAAACACTTTTAAATGTTTCACAAATATCCAAATCTACTCTTTCGTTAGCTGCGCTTTCAGCACAAGACAAAAAAAATTTCCAAGTAAATGCACCTGAACTAGATGAATGCAATTTTATCAAAGATAATAGTTTCAACTTTTTTTCTGATTCAAGTAACTGCCTAACAGACACATTACAATTCCTCCCCTATATTTTCCAAATCTTCCTTCTAAATTGTCAGTTTGCAATTTTCCCAGAAGAATATATTTAACATTTAATTTTTCAAACAGGTAATTACATAATTTTAACATTTACTTAGACGTATAAATTAAAGCTTGACTAGTTTCTCTAGACAATTTCCCAAAAACGTTGCATAGAGTTTGAAGACTTAGGCAGCTGAACATAATTCCAGTTTTCTAACCAAGTAACAAATTTATCCAAGAACGTTAAACTATCATGATCAAAATTTACTATAGGATCACAAAAAGGGTCTCGTAAATTCCCCCGCTTGTACGGATGTTTCACATTTTCTATTTTCCACCAGCGTATAATTATATCCAGAAATTCTATTGTTTCTTCGAAGGATCTCCCATCGGTTGGTCTCGAAACAGACAAAGCAATTTTGTTTTTATCGTTAAATAATTTGGATACCAATAAAACTTTTTGTCTACCTAAAAAAACTTGGAAAAAGAACTTTTCAGATAATGCAGAGGCAATTTTTGTTATTTGATTAACTTTATTTAAATATATTTGCTTAAGATCACTAAAACTGGCCCACAAAGTTTTGGTATTATCATTAAATAATGGAAAATAGAATGATTGACAGGTATTCTGTTGGTTAAACCGATTGTTATGTTATTATTATGTTATGTATTGTATGGTTTTAAAAAGGTGGATAGAATCGAACATTAAAAACATTTCCTTTTCTGCATCAAATGGATTTGGAATACTACATTTTAATGATTCATTTCCTAGCATTTCAGATATTATTGTAAGTATAACAAATCCTGTGGATATTAATACCTTCAAAACTTCTAACGTCATGTTGTGTAACTCATTACCAGTTAAAGTTTCTATTGGATATAATGGAACAACATCCGTAGATTTTCGAAGTACAGAATTAATCATATATGCTTGTACAGTTGTTGCTTCTGCTTCCGAATTATAGGATAAACGTTCAATAACCCCAGACTTATGCGAAAAACACGAATTTATATAAATTTCATCAATAAGTAAAATAACGATTTTTTCATGCTCTTCTAGAAGGGATGCTTTGCGATTTAAATACGTAATATGTGAGAGCCGTAATCCAGATCTTTCTGTTCCTAAATTTGCAGACCATTGTTTTAAATAGCCTGGATGAGGCAAACACGAAATATTTAAACCTTAATTTGAAATATGCTCCTGAATGAGTTAAAAACAAGGAATAAGCTAATACTATCGTGTCTGGAGAATATATGGGCTGATTTTTTACACCTGCTAATTTAATTTGTTCAGCTAAAAATTTTAAACATTTAGCTTGTTTACTATCTTCAGAACAATCATCCAGACAAATAAGCAATAAATTTTCACAAATATTCAGTGTTTGTAAAACAGTTGCATTTTCACATGAGAAGGAGCTTAAATGACTAATTAAGCAGTCTAACTGGGACCATTTCTCCAATTTACAATTTTTACCCAGTATCGATTTAAATTGGCTTATTTGAAGCATAGATTCTTTTATGCCAGATTTGAATTGATAAATCATTGTAAACTTTAAATGAAACTACTATTTTAGGACAATCTGTATGATTTAACAAAAATCGCAAAACATATTCACCTTTTACACATACGTTAAAATCAAAGCTTAATTTTCGCTTAGAAACGTTTCCAGTAAAAGAAGAAAAATCGGCAATTCTGTCA
>QLNU02015360.1:65446200-65461944 GCA_006491805.2 Dysdera silvatica
TTATATCATATAACTATAGAAATATATAGTGTTCCATTGCCGTATTGACTATTCCGATCAATCAGTCCACCAATTATTTGTTAAAAATTATGCGACAAATTTACATAAAAATGTAATTAAATTTATACAGTGACAGGACCGATATATCCGAGAATTTTCATTTGAACTGATATTCACACTTCGTGGGGGCGGGGAGGGGTAAAAATGTAACGTTGACATTTCCATCTTATCTTCAACGTTATCAAACACCAGATTAAGGCTCTTGACGATTATATATTTCAATATGATCCTTGAAAGCGCACTCTCATTATCATTGTTAACCTTGGTCTTCTTTTTACTTATTGATTAGTTCCTTCCATCCCATTCTTTAAAGATGATATTCTTTCCTTTTCAGACATGATATACCATTTATATCTCCTTTCGCTAACTTTCTCTACCGCATCTTGTTTTCATTTATAGTATACGTATTTCTTTATTATATTTTCTATTTCTATACAGTAATTAAAATTTTGAGGTTATTAATTTAAAAAAAAAGACGAAAAGGAGTTTCAAAGAAAAACTGCAGCAACAATTTTAAAAATTGTTGACTACATTTCAATATTTCATTAAGAATATGCACCTTCAAACTAATAATTTCATATGCACATATTTTATAGAAATATATCAAATGCAAAAAATGAATTCAAGTATTCCAAAATTATGAAGTTAATATTTATATATTCCTATTTTAAAAATTAATAAATATTAATAACTTAAATAATATATTATGGTTGTTTTTGTTATTGTTATCCATTCAGTCGTGTGCGACCCTTGGAGACTTCATAAACCAACTTCCTGCATGCGTTTCTGTCCAGAAATTTCTCCTCCAATTGTGCAATATTCAATTTTATGTCGGCTTGGGCTGTGTCAAGCCAACGTGTTCTTTGCCGGCCTCTCCTTCTGAATCCAGAGATCATTCCTAATATCACAGATTTTTCTATTGAGTTTGTGCTCATGATATGACCAACCATGGTACTGATAATAAATGACAAAACTATATTTTCTCATTCTTGGAAAAATTAAAAAATATTACCCATTATTTTTCATATTGTTATAAAAGAAACATGACTTCATATATTATGATAACAATTCTTTTTGTTACTGACTTTTCATATTACTTTTCAAAGCAATATCTAGACCAATTCCAGAAAATTTCGAAGCTATCTGCGAAGCCCACATGACGCACACATCGGCTACTTATGCGACACACGAAAGCTAATTTTCAACAGTATTAAGAAGCGCCGATGCTTTTGCTAGAGAATATCGTGTGAGAATTCGATTCCTTTGACTAAAATAGTTCAAGAGGACCAAGAGGTCGTGGGTTCGGTTCCCACCAAACACCGTGAAATCGTTTTTTTCTTTGCGAGCAATTTACAAAAAATACGCCCCTGTGGCTCTGTGTGCCGACCATTTAACAATTGTGCTAACCCTGTGAAGGGTAATAATATCTCATGCATAAAAAACAATTTATCATCTAAAAGAATCATTCTACCGTGAAATGAGCTTTATTGGATCTTCGCTATTTCAATCGAAGCCTTTCAAGAAGAAATGGAGTCAGCGTTTCTATGACAAACGAGAAGAGCAGGCGGTAAACAATGCATTATTGTGTTGGCAATGTTTCGCTGAGCCAAGGAGATAGCCTTGTCCCACTGGCTTCGTCGCCCTTAAAAGCACGTATTTCGCGAACTTTTTTTAGTTATTATGGGTGAAGTTTTAACAAATTAACATAAGTGATAATATATAAGTATTTCTAAAGTGTTAAAATCCTAATCCTTTTAATTATTTGATGTGATGATGAATATCAATTGTAACATTAGCATCACATGAAAACAAATGTATTGCCGGTAATTGTATATGGGTTGAATATTATCTTATCAGTACCATGTACCTAAAAAACTACTTCTATTACTTAATAACTAAACAATAAACTTCGCAATTTTTTAAAATGTTTTAGAGTGGCGAATAACCCTGGTATTGGACTCAAGATACATCACCGCCTGCGACTAATCCTCAGATCGATGAAACAAAAAAAAAATACAAATAAGACTTTTATTTTTTCCTGGATCAGCAAATGATTACATAAATTGTTCCTTTTATTCTGCGTTTTCGTTACGCACCCATCTTTAATAAGGGTTCACTATTTCGAAGACGAAAGTTGGGAAGGGAAAGCATGTCTAAGGCTATTAATTAAATGGACAGTTACTAAATATAAGTTTACGATGTGACCTAGAAATCGAGCTCCAAAGGCGTTAAGGGGAAAATCCGTTTGCTTGCACTTCGGAGCACTGACCATTTGACATACTTTTCCCACCAACCAAAACTGACAAACTAACGTCGTCTAATAGCTTATATAAAATGTCTCCAATCCATAATAATATGAAATAAAATTAAATCCTATTACGTAAAATCACCTGTTTTTCTTCTTGAGAACTAGGGCTTTTTGAAAAGCAGTATGTTTACATTCTAATATATTTTTACAGTATAAATAAAATAAATACGAACACACTAATATATAAAAAAATCTTATTCCCCATAGGGTTTTTATTTTGTTGCTATAGGAAAATAATAATGTGCCCTCATCGGAATAGGTTAGTGTCAAGTTCTATAGAATTTGATAATGATTTGATTCTCGATTATTACAGTATAAAAACGTGTTGTTTTACATACCCCCTCCCCGCAAAAAAATCTCTACAAAGGCCTGAATTTGACGTTTCATTATAAGGGCCAACAAAAATTTTACTTCACACACATTTACTCCCCGGGCAGTTAGCTTTTTTTTTTTTTTGTATGAAGTTCAGCTAATTTGACGGATAAGAAGGCGATTGTCACTTTGTGCCTTATGTAGCTTATGTTCTTAAAAAAATAAGCAAATGTCAAACCCACCCATCCTATAGATGCTTACATGATACTTGAACAGCCCTTGTTGCGCAAAAACATTTAACAATAAGGGTCATTCTCACGTTAACCAAGTTGCTTATGTTAGCAGTTAATATGATAGATAACTTACCAACTGGGTGTAGCTACTGGGCGGTTTATGATATATTGCATGCAGTTTTCATAAAGTAACATTATTAATATTTTTCATGAAATTTGTAAGCAAATAATTATTGCAACCATAGAAAAGTAGATTTGATAGCATGTATTCATTATAAAATAATAATTTAAAAAATTGGGGGGATCTCCCAAGCTTAAAAATAGCCACTAGTTTAGCGATTACGTTTATTTTAAATCTTCTACTAGTAGTGCGTCATGGATTCAAGTATTACAGAAGGCGATTGTCGGGTTTTTTGTTTTTGTTTTTGTTTTTTTAGCAAAGGACATGATGTACAGTTCCATAGGTTCAGCCTACTAAAACGTAATATGAAACATTAGATTCGGTATTGTAAAACATGTAGAATTTTTTAAATACAGCAAAGAACATGTTGTCCAGTTCCTTATATTAAAATCATGAAAACTACTGATTACTTAGTATGTCTAAGTTCGAATTCCTCAAAATTTATTAAACTTTAAAATTTATTAAACTTGTTGACATGAAAACTACCCTAACATGTCTAAGTTGGAATTCCTCTAAGTTCAGCACTGGACAAATAATATTCAGTTCCTTAAGTTCAGCACTATAAAACTGGTATAACTTTGCATTGTTTTGTCTGTTGATAAGGGTAAACCTTCTATGACAATATTTTTAGCGGTCCCGGCAGATTTTCAATATTATTAATGTGTATCAAACTTTTCTGTAACGATAATTTAATTTTGTCTGAACCCGTATATAACGACAATTTTGCGCTTAATAAATACAGAGGATTAAGATAAATATGTACAATAGATATCAGTCATAAAGACCTCCAGGAAACGTGCAGATTCGATCGTTATAGCCGATAGTTTTTATAAACGGAATATTTTTTAAATCGTTAGTATGGTAATAGAGTTTATGGTGTTGTAAATCGTCTTATTAGTAAAAACTATTAAACTTGTTGATTTTCAGATTAAAAAAAAAATACCCTTAATTACAATAAATTTAGTTACTGTATACAGGGTGGTCCTGAACTCTACCGACAAAATAAGAGGGGTTGTTGTGAACACCAAATAAGGCATATTTGCCCATATCCCTGTGTCTACAAAGGGGCCGGTTTGGCTGTAGAGCGTAACTACTGTTTATGTCCATGTCTTTTCTACGTAGCCAATTGCACGAATTAAATGCAATTTTTGATACATAATTTAAGTGATTGAGCTAATAATACAGTAGAGACAAAGAAATCCGGAATTCCGTTTTCTGATTCTGATCTGTGTTACTGTTTAGTGAAAATAAGCCTAAAACTGCCTTTTTTAACACACTAGAAAAGAGTTGGGAACTGCCAAGTATGTATAACAGGTGAAGAACATCAAAATAAAAATTTTTTGTTCAGTGAATTTTTTTCCAAAAATTAGCCGTTCGGGCACTACAGTGAATTTAGTATTTGCATCCACCACATTCAAGGTTTTCACAAATGGCTACAATGCGCCATTTCAAGAATTTCTAAAATTATTTAATGTCAACGGGCGACTTTCTAAAATCAGTTAAATTCACCGGAATTGTATGTGTAGAATCCATGGTCGCAACTGAAGCGGCGGATTCTACACATACAATTCTTGTGAATTTAACTGATTTTAAAAAGTCGCCAGAGAGAGAGACCGACATCCGTTGACATTAAATCATTTTAAAAATCCTTGAAATGGCGCATGGTAGCCGTTTATGGAAATGCATTGTAGCCGTTCGTGGAAATTTTAAAAGCGGTGGATACAAACACTAAATTCACTGTAATTAAATTCACTGCCCGAATGGCTAATTTTTGGAAAAAATTCACTGTACAAAAAATGCTTCTTTTGATGTTTTAACGCAGATCAGGATCAGGAAATTTGGGATTTCTTTGTCTATACTATATTATTATCTCACTCACTTAAATTATGTGTCAAAAATAGTATTTAATTCATGTGTTTGGCTATGCAGCAATATCATTGACGTAAACAGTAGTTACGCTCTACAGCCAAATCAGCCGCTTTGCGGACACGGGGATATGGGCATATATGCCTTATTTAATGTCCCCAACAACCCCTCTTATTTTATCGGTAGAATTCAGGACCACCCTGCATATTAAATTATATTACTAGCCACACTAAATACATACCTTTTTTAAATAAAAAACTGCAAAAAATACTGAAATATATAAAATAAAAATGAAAAGACCAATAAAAACTTACGTAAAATATCCTTTTTCAGCACGGTCTATAATATTTATTGTATCCATAATAATTATCGTACTAATGATCAGCGCTCGGCAAATCGTGGCGAATTGTACTCGCCAGACAAGAACGATACTAGCCCGCCTCAATAAGAAAACCTAGATACTAGTAAGAAAAGGAGGTTTTCCTCCAGCGGACTTCAAAAATCTAGTCACCTATAGCGACCGAGCGACAGTATTTGTCGAGTCCTGCTGATGAATTCCGAACATTCACTCTTTAAGGTTTTTATGGGCCCTGAAATAGAAGGGTAAACTGGGCCTCAAAGAATGTGGTGATTGTGATATTCAGTCAATAAATCATAAATTTTTTTTCAAAGTTCACTATCCTCAATATTCAGGTTTATCAACAATGGAAATTTCTCGGACATTTTTAACTGAACATTATTGAGGTAACGCTTAAATTTTAATAACACGCGGCTCCTCCAAGATCTCTATGGGGCCTAGGTCCAAGCCTACTTAACCTACACTTAAATCCGGCACTGCTTCCAAAAAATTGATAATTTTCATTTCGATATTTCGTAATGAAAATTTGTCATAAGCTTGGTAATATTTCTTAGTTACTAGCTAATAGTTAAATAGTGATTACTTCTACGTTATACATAAATATACAGAGTCCCCGTACACCTGCTTATCGGGTGTGGCTCGTTGCTTTTCTTTATTTATTTGTTTGAAACATCATAACCAAATACACACCCATGCTACTTCTATTTCGGACTTCTGTGTCCAAATAATGTCAGCCTACAAGAAAAAATTTACGTAGGAAAGTTTAAATACTGGTAAAATAGCAAATGAAATAGTTCACCCAGGCTTTCGAGCACGTTAACCGCAATCCTTCATCAAAAGTAATGATTATCATTGATGATGGTCATTGCTTCTAATGAAGGACTACTATTGACGCATCCCAAAATTTGAGTGATCTATATCATTTGCTATCTTACCAGTATTTAACCTTTTGTATGTAAAATGCAGAGGACTGTGTTTAAATATGTATTATTAATATTTGGTGGTAGCCAGGGGCGGACTGGGCCGTTGACAGTGGCCCGGGCGTTTTTGCATTTCGATGGCCCGATACAATAACAATAATAATTGATTAAGTTAATTAATTGATTTAATTAATTAATTACGTAACGTACCATAATGCTCAACATGAAATCTCAACAATGACAAGGGCGGATCTAGGATGCGTGTCACTCATAAAAATTGTAAATACTTATATTATTATTCACTTAATAATACAAATTAAATAGATCTTTTGGTATTCTCCTGATTCAATTAAAGAATTCCTGTACATCTCCTATACATTTGATGACGATTTGCAGCAGTTTAACAATACAAAGTGCAATTTTTTAATGTATGAATTCGTATTCATTATTACAAGTATTCTAAAAATAACGACTATCATATTTTTTTCTGTTTTATATCAGACAATTTGGAACTACCATTTACACACAACACCAACCTTGTGAACAGCAAACGTGAATGATACTGAAGAGGTTGAGACGGGGACGAAATGAAGCAAGTAAATACAATTAACGATGTTTTTATTATGCATGTTATTGAATCCTAAATTAGTTGTACCATTAATATTGCCCTTAAACCCTCTCTCAATGTTCTCTTCTTTCCATTTATAGATTGTCATTGTGGTTTGTCAATATCTGAGTAATTATTAATTACTACAACTTCACTGCCACAATGTTTTCTTATTTTTAGTTTGCCATTCGTTTTCCAGAGATATTTCCAATCGTATTCTTTCTTTCTTTTCCATACCTCAGTAAATAATCTTCTATGCAATCAACTATTCAATGTGAAAGCTATACTGTACTTGATATTTTATAAAATTATAACAGTTTATATTTGACATTTGAAATTATTATTGATGGCAATATTCAAAAATGATAGGTTATTATTATAGAGGGAAAAAAACAATTTAATTGGATTTATATTTGTTGAAATAACTGAAGTCAAAAACAACTGCAAATTTCACTAATTTTAGAATTTTAAAGGTCCTTAATACCTTAATTACACTTTCAACCGTCTCTTTATGCATATATAATTATAAACATAATTTCTCATTGTAAAAGTTTTAACATTCCATTAATAAAGAAATTAAAAAAGTAATCAGAATCCTGACCGATGTATTTCCTTGGGGGTCGGACAGCAAGTAAACTGAACTTTCTAAAATTAATAAAATTGAGTTAATGTGCAATTTTATCGTGTTTTATAACTCTTAGCATACGTCGCGTCGGTGAGTTTGGGAATTAAAAAATACATATAATCGGAATCGATAATTTCTATTGTTTGAGAGATCACAGGAGTTCATTTTAGGTGGCCTACCGGTAAACACCGTATATCGATTTGGCATCATTTCCATTTGACGCACAGAAAACTTTGATAAACAAGTGGCAACCCTCACATATACCCTAAATTTCGCCAAGTTAACAGTAACCTCTTCACCAAATGGAACTGTCGGATGGTTAACCGCATCATCTACGGAGAAATGTATATAGTGGAAGCACCAAATTTTGGAAGTTTTCTAAAATCGCTTTAATTTTAATTAACACTTACCTTGAGAATTATACAAACATCTAATAAATGCTTCTTTTTTTGCCTAATATTTTATTTAACTTTTTCAACTGAGGTGAGGATATTACTGTGTCACCATAGGCATCGACTTGAAAAATTATTGTGGGTTCCGATTTTAAATCGAATGACCGGGTCATTTTTTAAAGGATTAATTATTTCAAAGGGTAATTTAAATTTCATTATCAGATTATCTGGTACAATAAGACACCTGAAATGTTAAAATGAAGCAAATTATAGTTAATTATAGAAAAATATTTTAGATAATTATTTACCTACATTTTGCTTTTGTAGGCGCAACCTTATTATATACAATATACAGATACTCTTGAATTCCCAACTCAGTTATCTTCAAAAAGTTTTAAAAACATTTAAGTTTGTTTGGTTTTTTTTGAGGGTGGGGGTGTTTGCCAACCCTGTTTGCCCTGCATCCAAGTTAAGTCTATATGAATCCATTATTTAATAACTCATTAAATAATTTGAATAGTTAGAAAATACATTACTTTTAAAAACGTTTGCTCAATTACATTTCTTATATTGGAACATCTGCAGGAAGCAGCAGGTTTCGACAGCGACATCACGGATGGCTGTCCAGTGGAACAGCCGAAAACCTAATGTATGAAATGTACATAATAAAACAATTTTTTACCCGCTTTACGTTGCTTTCTACATATATCGTATAACATCACAATCTTTTGTAATAATTAACGGTTTTTTTTGGCTCACATACAACCCTGATTTCGCCAAAGAAAACGCCAATTCTTTTGGATTGGAATTATTTCGATCTTGGAGGAGGAGGAGGAATTGTGCAAGGATTTCATTGGGAAGGGTGGCCGCTGTTTCGATCTTGGAACGCGGCAAAACATCACCTTCTCAGCCAATCAGACTGCTTAAATCGGTCCTACTGCTAAAATTGTTATTTAAATTCAAATCTCGCGCCCCGGCTGAGCCATGGCCTTCTCAATACCTATCAGGACAACAACTGGCAACGATTTTAATATTGTGGAGATCGATCGTGGTGCGGTTTTGTGTCAAAGTAACGGTATTTAAATTGTAAAATCGCGTAATTTGCAAGTTATTTTTTTGAAATATTTCTGTGATTTGTGCATAAAAGATTGAATTTAATGCTTAACGTTTAATAGTTGACTTTTCTGCAACTTACTTTTAGAAGAATTTCGCACAACTGGGAATAAACAAGTGTAAGTAATATGTAGTATATAACGTGGTGTGTTTGAAGGCATAGTACTTTTGTGCTATATTTCTTGAATTTGTGACATAGCAAATTGAATTTTATGCGAAATATTAAAAAAAAAAAAACCATTTTTTGGATCACAATTTGGAGAAATTTTATTACAGGGTAAGAGGTCAAAGCAATTCCTGTGGATTTGAAGGTAAGCTATTTTGTTAAACATGATCTAACATACTTTTTGTTTTTCAGTATTTTTTTTAAACTGTTGCTTTTTAAACGTTATATACATAACAAAGACAGATTTTGTTCCATTTTAGGAATTTTATTCCATTTTAATTTGATTAAATTTTTAAAATCACTCAATATATGGACTATGCATTTTACATACAGTTTATTTAAACAGTGAGATTACAAATAGTGGGTAGCTCAGTGGGTAGAGCCTCCGCCCGGCAAGTGGAAGGTCGTGGGTTCAGGTCCCACCGAAGGCAGAAATATTTATTTTCTTTCGAACGTTTCACCATCTAATCACGCCATACCATCGGCGTTGGTATCACTACGATAATAAACGTTGATTGATTGACATTGTTGTTTGATTTAATCTGCGTAGTGTTCGATTTATATAAAAATTACAAATACATTCAGCAAACGTAAATAGCTATCAGAAAATTTATTTTCGATAATTTGTTTTACTACTACAAATGTGTTACTTAAATACAATGAAATACATCTAAAAAGAATGACATGAATATAAAAAGAAAATATTAAAATTGTTATCACAACTACTAGTGTTAGGGCCTTAATGCATAACCGACCCAGACGGCGATTCCTTTCCAAATGTGGTTTCCACATCTAGTCAAGTGTTTCTGGTAACCCTCCCACAAGGTTGTTATTGATTCAGGAACTGTACTATTGCAACAGTTATAAATTCACCCCATTGCCAAAAACACTGGATACTACTGCAGAACACGCAACGCACTCGATTCTAGTCTGTGTTTTCAAAACTGGTAATTGGCACTGGCAAAATTGTTCATAAATCCTCCTCTCCTCCCATAATTTCTGTTAATCATCCTCCTCCTCCTCCCTCCCTACTTTTCGTTAATTTTTTTCCTCCTCTTCCTTCCCTTCCCATTCTTTCGTGCATCCTGTTCCTTCCCCCCCCCCCCTCCAAACCTAAAAAACCCTACCACGTTCCCTACAACGTCACTGAAATTTATTTTCTATACAACGTCTAGTACACGGAATCACCAGTTTCTTCCCCTTCGAACACTCATACTCACACGCAATTAAACCCTTTTTCATGGCCCATTCAATCCATAAAAAAAAGTAATCCATAAAAAATAAAAACATTCAGACTCTCATTATGAACTTGAAGAAAAAATAAAATTGCGTCTCGCATCAGTTTTTACCACATTATACAGATGTATGTCACGTTACAACGCGATCTAGTGTAATTTTCTGCGATTTCAAGAGGATAGACGAAGAAGTATGTTGCATGTTCTGCAGTTCCACCAAACACTGGATCACCAGGCAACCTCATTCGATGAAAAATCCCTAAGGTGGATCTAATGTGCAGTAACGCCAAATAAGCTGTTTAAACCACCCAGCCCCGACTATTGATATTTTTTAACACCGGAAACTGTGTCCCGTCTCCTTTAATGGATCTTAGCTCCGCCTTCTCTGTAGATTGTTTTTCTACTGGTAGGGATTTCCGGGTTGATGTACGATTGCCCCTTGGCGTCTTTTGCCACGCTTGAGGAAGGAAAGCCGAAATGTAGACATTTATAAATAGAACACTCACATTTCGAGGCACTAATTCAGATGTTGGTAACTCTGCTAAATTTGTTCTGCATTGGTGTATTTGGCATCTTCATCGTTGATTTGTTGTGTTGGGGTCTCTCCTCACTAGGCACTCACTGATAAAAGAAAAATAGTGTGGCAAAAAAAGTTTTAGATTACCAAATTAAAAAAGCGAAGTGAAGTTAACTTAAGTCTCAGCCATTCCTAATTTGAAAATATACAATAACTAAGCCAAATTTCAATGAAGTTTCATTAAAATTACAAATGTTAAATGTTTTTATTTTATTTCAGTATGCCTCGGATGTGTTGTGTACCTGGGTGCAAGTCAAACTACAGATCTGTAAAATCAAATACAGTCTCGACGTTCAAATTTCCTAAAGATGACGATATAAAAAATAAATTGTTACGTGCCATTTCCAGAAAAGACTTTGTACCTAGTGAATCTTCGGTGGTTTGTTGTAAACATTTTTACGAAGAATTGGTTATTAAAGTGGATTATATGACCAAAGATGATGGCTGCACATCTTTCTGCGAATAGAAAACTACCCAAACTGGCAATCATATCGAAGTAGTAGTTCTCCGCTACATCGTAAAGATCCTTCAGAACGATTGAAAAAAAATTAAAGAACTTGATAATAAACAATATAGCAAGTGGATCGCAAATGACAGAATTGCCGATTTTTCTTCTTTTACTGGAAACGTTTCTAAGCGAAAATTAAGCTTTGATTTTAACGTATGTGTAAAAGGTGAATATGTTTTGCGATTTTTGTTAAATCATACAGATTGTCCTAAAATAGTAGTTTCATTTAAAGTTTACAATGATTTATCAATTCAAATCTGGCATAAAAGAATCTATGCTTCAAATAAGCCAATTTAAATCGATACTGGGTAAAAATTGTAAATTGGAGAAATGGTCCCAGTTAGACTGCTTAATTAGTCATTTAAGCTCCTTCTCATGTGAAAATGCAACTGTTTTACAAAAATTTAGTATTTATGAAAATTTATTGCTTACTTGTCTATATGATCGTTCTGAAGATAGTAAACAAGCTAAATGTTTAAGATTTTTAGTTGAACAAATTAAATTAACAGGTGTAAAAAATAAGCCCCGATATTCTCCAGACACGATAGTATTAGCTTATTCCTTGTTTTTAACTCATTCAGGAGCATATTTCAAATTAAGGTTTAAATATTTCGTGTTTGCCTCATCCAGGCTATTTAAAACAATGGTCTGCAAATTTAGGAACAGAAAGATCTGGATTACGGCTCTCACATATTACGTATTTAAATCGCAAAGCATCCCTTCTAGAAGAGCATGAAAAAATCGTTATTTTACTTATTGATGAAATTTATATAAATTCGTGTTTTTCGCATAAGTCTGGGGTTATTGAACGTTTATCCTATAATTCGGAAGCAGAAGCAACAACTGTACAAGCATATATGATTAATTCTGTACTTCGAAAATCTACGGATGTTGTTACATTATATCCCATAAAAAATTTAACTGCTAATGAGTTACACAACATGACGTTAGAAATTTTGAAGGTGTTAATGTCCCCAGGATATGTTATACTTACAATAATATCTGAAATGCTAGGAAATGAATCATTAAAATGTAGTATTCCAAATCCATTTGATGCAGAAAAGGAAATGTTTTTAATGTTCGATTCTATCCACCTTTTTAAAACCATACAATACATAACATAATAATAACATAACAATCGGTTTAACCAACAGAATACCTGTCAATCATTCTATTTTCCATTATTTAATGATAATACCAAAACTTTGTGGGCCAGTTTTAGTGATCTTAAGCAAATATATTTAAATGAAGTTAGTAAAATAACAAAAATTGCCCCTACATTATCTAAAAAATTTTTTTTCAGAGTTCTGTAGATAGACAGAAAGTTTCATTGGTGTCCAAATTATTTAATGATAAAAACAAAATTGCTTTTTATGTTTCGACACCAACCGATGGGAGATCCTTCGAAGAAACAATAGAATTTCTGGATATAATTATACGCTGGTGGAAAATAGAAAATGTGAAACATCCGTACAAGCGGGGGAATTTGCGAGACCCTTTTTGTGATCCTATAGTAAATTCTAATCATGATAGTTTAACGTTCTTGGATAAATTTGTTACTTAGTTAGAAAACTGGAATTATGCTGCCTAATTCTTCAAACTCTATGCAACGTTTTGGGAAATTGTCTAGAGAAACTAGTCAAGCTTTAATTTATACGTCTAAGTAAATGTTAAAATTATGTAATTACCTGTTTGAAAAATTAAATGTTAAATATATTCTTCTGGGAAAATTGCAAACTGACAATTTAGAAGGAAGATTTGGAAAATATAGCTAGATGTCAGGGGAGGAATTGTAATGTGTCTGTTAGGCAGTTACTTGAATCAGAAAAAAAGTTGAAACTATTATCTTTGATAAAATTGCATTCATCTAGTTCAGGTGCATTTACTTGGAAATTTTTTTTGTCTTGTGCTGAAAGCGCAGCTAACGAAAGAGTAGATTTGGATATTTGTGAAACATTTAAAAGTGTTTTCGATAACTGTAATGAGAGAAAAAACATTTCCAACAATGTCAAAATAGTTTTAATTTTTATAAATAGTTATGCAGCTTTCTCTGTGTCCAAATGTTTGAACTGCCAAGAATGTCGGCTTTGTTTGTCACTAAACAAATCTTTGGAAATTGATTTTGAGAAATTACAGGCATACAAACTTTTAGCTGAAAGTACTTTAGGTGGACTTAAGTGGCCAACGGATTTTGTTGTAGAACTCTCAATAATTATTTACAATATATTTCAGAAATTGATTTCTGACGAATATGAAGGCAAGTTCTTGTTATGCAGAAATCAAAGAAATTCATTAAAATAATTATGTTAATTATATTACATAAATGGGAAAATGGATCATTGCATTGGAATAACTTGTGTAGTTGCAAAATGTCCATGATTAAACTAGCAGAAAAAAATTTTACTGTATTTTCAAACATATTTATAAATAATTATTGTAAAGTAAAAAATGACTCTGTACCTGCAAAATATAGTAAAAAAAGAAAGCTCTCAACATTTACAGTTGCTGTTCATGCTGAAAGCACTGAATAGAAATAAACAAAAAGTTGGTTTCCATAAAATCATGATTTTTAGTTTATTCATTAAATTTTTCTTTACTAATTTTACTATTTAGAGATTTGAAAATATGTGTCTAAAAGTTCCTTCAATAAAAACAAGCTAATATAATGTGCGTTTAATCTCACTTCCACCAAGATTATAAATTTTTGTTTATATATTTTTTTACGGAACCATTTGTTTAAATTATTACTATATGAATTTGTTTTGTGATCATTCTATGCTTATTCCTAAAAGCATAATTGTATATTTGATCAATAAAAACGTTTTATTGCATGTTGTTTATTTACAATCTAACAGTATGAAGATGTTCAATTGAATATTTTAAAACCTGTACAAAAATATGAAAATAAGGCAGGGATAAAATGAGATTTACTTTCAATGGAATTAGTTCACAATTTTTTTTCTTCAAAAAGTTCGTAATTCGCTTGATATTATTACTTGCTTTTTCCTAATGCGGTTTATGGTGCTAAAAACATGCACTGTTTTTAAAATAAAAATTACTTTATTTGTATTAATACAAATGCAATCAAACATTTATTAATTTGTGAAAAATATGTAGACGAAAATATATTCAAAAGTTTCGAACCGCTGATAAATACGCACACGGTTCCGTCGTAAAAACAGCACCACGATCGTAAAACTCGTTTTAACAGTTGCGGGCCTGGCAGATAGTAAGAAGGCCATGGTAGTAAACCCTCCATCGCAATGAAATTTTACATACAGAGTGAGCATAAATTATTGAGCGCATATCAGAGTTCCATAAAACAAAAGCAAAGTAACGTAGCAACCGTTGTTGTCGTTTAAATGAGAGAGCTGTTTAAATAAACTGTTTAAATCGCTCTCCGATAGGTTGCGCGCCGTGTCTGCGGGAGGAATCTGCTGCAGTGGGAGATAACCAACAGTCCAGTGTCAAAATGGCTGACGTGATGCAAAAAGCGATGTGCGTTCTGTGGTTTCACGAAAGCAAATCGGTTATAACAATTCAAAGACGTTTCGCTTAGAGTAACGAAACCACCATGCTCCAAGTAAGGACTCCATTAAGCGTTGGTATCAGCAATTTACGGATACAGGAAATGTGAAGCATCGGAAAGGTGCTGGTAGACCATCGGTCTCCGACGACGTTGTTGATCAAGTGAGGGAGGCTTTCACGAGAAGCCCGACTAAATCAACTCGTCGTGCGAGTTTGCAACTAGGAATTCTGCAATCAACAGTGATGAAAGTTATGCATAAGCGCCTGAAACTGCATGTATGCAAAGTGCAGTTACTGCATAACCTACAAACTAACAATAAACCTACACGTGTTTTGACTTTGCCGTACGTATTCTTGACGAAATTGACAGAGAACTCTTTTTTATCGAAAGTCATTTTCTCGGATGAAGCAACGTTTCATGTTTCTGGAAATGTGAACGGTCATAATTGCCGTGTGGGGCGTCAGAAAATCCTCGTGTAGTAAGAGAACACCAACGTGATAGTTCAAAGGTTAGCGTTTGTGTGGATTGGCCGTGGATGAAGTGATAGGGCCATTTTTCTTCCCTGAACCCACAGTAACAAGTGGTATGTATCTCAACATGTTACAGTGTTACGCTATGCCTCAGATGGAACATCGTCAGCCACAAGTTTACTTCCAGCAAGATGGGGCACCACCACATTGGGGTGCCATTGTTCGAGACTACCTGCAGCAAACATTTCCTCAACAACGGATTAGTTGAGGTGGACTGATTGCTT
>QLNU02015360.1:65462044-65483249 GCA_006491805.2 Dysdera silvatica
AACTGGCTTTAACGATTAGAAAAATGCCTAGCAAAGATTTCAAGACCATGAAAATGCTCCTTGTCATAAGACAAATCTGGGAGTTTTGAAAACGAGAGGTGACACAAAAGGTCATGTTGACAAAAATCTTGAACTATCACATAAGGAAGTACAGTATTGGAGAAATGTTCTTAAGCGGGCTATTGCAGCGGTGAAATATCTAACAATGAACAGACTAGCTTTACGTGGCTCTCACGAATATTTAGGGTTATTAGGTCAGAGCAACTTTTTGGGTTTAATCCCTTTTTAGCTGAACATTTAGAACAACACGACGATGGTGGCTCTGGAAACACGTCGTACATATCTAAGTCAACATATGAAGAAATGTTTATTCTTATGTCTCAAAAAGTTCGTGCCAAAATTATTGAAGAAGCAAAGTAATTGCATAAGCAATGCTATTGTAGGGTTTTTTGAAGAATTTGGATTGGATATCACTAAATGTCGCGATCAGTCCTATGACAACACCAATAACATGTCGGGGTTATACGCAAATGTACAGGTCCGTATTAAGATGTTGTGCCCTCATGCTGAATACTTCCCGTGTGCCACTCATTCCCTTAATCTGATCGAATCTTTGGCTGCTGGTTCACGTATTTTTGCTGTTTCTTTTTTTGCGGGATACTTCAAGAGTTGTACAATTTCTTTACATGTTCAACGCATAGATAGCAGCTTTATTTGAACCATAAGTCTACGGTAGTTCTTCAAAGCTTGTCTAAAACACGATGGTCAGCGAGAAATGATGCGTGTCGAGCTCTTAAAGAAAACTTGCCAGCCATTCTGGAAACTTCGCAACTGATTGAAGATGACAGTAATGAAAACATTTCTTGTCGAGGTGAAGCGTCTGCTCTGATATCTCAGCTTGAGATTCTCGAAATGGCATTTTTATCCATTTTTTGGAGTAGTGTTTTGGAAAGATTCAAGTAAGTCAGTACCAAACTTCAGTATGAATCTGTTATTTTGAGTAAAGTAAGAGGGATATTTACGTTCTTTAGCTGATTTTGTTACAGAACTGAGAAATGATTTTGATCGTTTCGAAACTTTAGAAAAAGAAAAGTTAGGTCTATGCGAATACAAATCTGAGAGTCAGCGAAAAAGAAGAACTTTAGCTCCTGCTGAATACAATAACAATGATGCTATCCAGTCTATCCTCTCAGGATCTAACAATTTCAGGTTTAATACTTTCTATGTCATGACAGACTCTCTCAGGTCTGGGCTTAAGAGACGTGCAGAAAAGTACAACGATTTGCAAAGCAAGTTCGGATTTTTGGAAGAAATTCAGCACTCGCCATCTTCGAAGATTTCTGAGAAAGCTACAGAATTATGGAAAGCCTATCCCAATGATTTGGAACCTTCTGTGGTTGATGAATGTTTGCACCTAAAAGCATTCTTAGGACAAACAAATTCCAGTGAAAAAGAAAGTACTGATATTAACCTAATTGAATTGAGTGAGTTTATAAGAAAAAAAAGACATAATGGATTTATACCCAAACGTTGAAATCGCTCTAAGGATGGCTCTCAATACACCAGCCACAAACTGTACGGGCGAGCTATCATTCTCGACTCTCCGCCGGATAGAACCATATTATCTGGTAAGTTTCAAATCTATATAAAAATGTTTTAAAATGCATTTAAAGGACTAATCTTATTATAAGCTTTTTAATATAATCTTTATGATAAGTCCAACTTTGCATCATGTACGACCTAGTGTGTTTGAATTTTTCTAACAGTGTACGTTGAATTAATTTATATTTCTTCCTATTTGTCTCAAATTCGGTAATATATTTTTTAAAATGACTTATTTCATAATCCACTGCTTTTCGACATCGTCTTTGAGTCTGTTGAAGTTTCTTTCTTTTACAAGAATTGCAATAGCTCACAATGTTTCTCATTTCTTTCAAAGTACAATTTTCCCCGCAAAAATCATTATCAGATGTATAATCTGAACGATTTTCTTTAGCAAAAATGTGACTTACAGAACTGTTATTGTCATCAGAAATATAATCTATATTGCTGTTGCTATTTATGCTACCATCGTTCTTAAAATCTAACGTTACTACTCATTCTCAAAAATTATTCTATTTACTATAATTTCTCCAAATGTAGTTCTAATAAAAAATGCTGTTTTTGTATTAAGAAAGCATGTATTTGTATAATTTTGTGTTTTATTTTTTAACAGCTTAGGAGATGAAGAAAATGCAAGACATAAGATCTTTTTTAAGAATTCAGATACTAGTCGTTCTGAGGAGACAACTGACGAAGTTTCTAAAACTAGAAAAGAGACTAGTACCTCTATGCGAATCAGCCTAAGCCCATCACCATCAACGTCAGCAGTAGATAACGTAAGTGAAGATGTTAAAACTAAAAACACTGAGGAAACAGGACCCTTAGATTTGGGTACACTTAACAACGGTCCATCTCAGCCTCGAATCAATTTTCCAAAGAGTCAGTTTGGAGATAGACAGCGGCCCTTTTCAGCTAAATTTTACGACATATACAATTGGCTTGAATATAGCATAAATGAAGACAAAACCTTTTGTTTTGTGTGCAGCAATTCTCGATAGAAGACATACGTGAGCAAAATGAAGTTCATTAACATTGGATTTTGCAAATGGAAAAAATTAACCGAGGCCCTTAGAAAATATGAACAGTCATTCCTTCATATTCGCTGTACTGAGAAGTTTATATCCCATAAGCAGTGTTCGGAATCAGGGAATGTGCAAGAAAAACTTGTAAAACAATGTGAAGAGAAAGTAGTGCAAAATAGAGACTATTTGATGAAGCTGATTGACGTCATATTTTGTCTTGTATGCCAGGGCGTTCCTTTAAGAGGGCATTGGGAAGACCTAGACTCTAAAAATCGGGAAATTTTTTTGGAAATTGTCCAGATTTTTGCTAAATATGAAAAAAACTTTTTGAACCATTGGGAGCGACATAATTGCTGCAGTCTTAAAATCCAAAACGAAATTATAGCTACCATATCCCAACTTACTCGTCGGAAAATAGTCAAAGAAGTGCGTTAAGAACATGTGAGTTCTTTTCCTTAATGGTAGATGAAGTCAGATACTACAAAGAAGAGCAATTATCACTGATCATAAGATACGCAAAAGAGTTAGAAGTTGAAAAAAGATTTCTTGGTTTTTTAAATTGCTCCACTTTTAGAGATGCTCAGGGACTTAAAAAACTTATACTGTTGAGAATAAACAATTCCGAGCAACGCCGAAAAATCCTTACTAACTGTTCAAGAACCAAGAAATCTTTTGCGTATCTTATGATCTTCGAAGATGGCGAGTGCTGAATTTCTTCCAAAAATCCGAACTTGCTTTGCAAATCGTTGTACTTTTCTGCACGTCTCTTAAGCCCAGACCTGAGAGAGTCTGTCATGACATAGAAAGTATTAAACCTGAAATTGTTAGATCCTGAGAGGATAGACTGGATAGCATCATTGTTATTGTATTCAGCAGGAGCTAAAGTTCTTCTTTTTCGCTGACTCTCAGATTTGTATTCGCATAGACCTAACTTTTCTTTTTCTAAAGTTTCGAAACGATCAAAATCATTTCTCAGTTCTGTAACAAAATCAGCTAAAGAACGTAAATACCCTCTTACTTTACTAAAGATAACAGATTGATACTAAAGTTTGATACTGACTTCCTTGAATCTTTCCACAACACTACTCCAAAAAATGGATAAAAATGCTATTTCAAGAGTCTCAAGCTGAGATATCAGAGCAGACGCTTCACCTCGACAAGAAATGTTTTCATTACTGTCATCTTCAATCAGTTGCGAAGTTTCCAGAATGGCTGGCAAGTTTTCTTTAAGAGCTCGACACGCATCATTTCTCGCTGACCATCGTGTTTTAGACAAGCTTTGAAGAACTACCGTAGACTTATGGTTCAAATAAAGCTGCTATCTATGCGTTGAACATGTAAAGAAATTGTACAACTATTGAAGTATCCCGAAAAATAAAACAGCAAAAATACATGAATCAGCAGCCAAAGATCCAACCAAATTAAGGGAATGAGTGGCACAAGAGACGTATTCAGCATAAGGGCACAACATCTTAATTCGGACCTGTACATTTGCGTATAACCCCGACATGTTATTGGTGTTGTCATAGGACTGATCGCGACATTTAGTGATATCCAATCCAAATTCTTCAAAAAACCCTACAATAGCATTGCTTATGCAATTACTTTGCTTCTTCAATAATTTTGGCACGAACTTTTTGAGACATAAGAATAAACATTTCTTCATATGTTGACTTAGATATGTACGACGTGTTTCCAGAGCCACCATCGTCGTGTTGTTCTAAATGTTCAGCTAAAAAGGGATTAAACCCAAAAAGTTGCTCTGACCTAATAACCCTAAATATTCGTGAGAGCCACGTAAAGCTAGTCTGTTCATTGTTAGATATTTCACCGCTGCAATAGCCCGCTTAAGAACATTTCTCCAATACTGTACTTCCTTATGTGATAGTTCAAGATTTTTGTCAACATGACCTTTTGTGTCACCTCTCGTTTTCAAAACTCCCAGATTTGTCTTATGACAAGGAGCATTTTCATGGTCTTGAAATCTTTGCTAGGCATTTTTCTAATCGTTAAAGCCAGTTGTGAAGGCGTTTCTTTCCCCACCAAACAACAGACATGGGGCGCAAAATATACATCCTTTAGTTGGAGAGTATACCATCAAATTTCTCTTTATTATTTCCCCGTTTTTATATTGGCGAGAAAATAATTTATCTGTTAAATATCTGTCTGGTCACGGAGGGTACTGCCGTCTAGATGTCGAATAACCAGTTTGGCGGTTTAGTACTGCACCACGCTGAGCCACGTAGTCTCGAAACTCTTCACTTATGCTCCAGAGACCAGGGTCAGCTTTAAATTCAAACCCTGGCAAAGCAATGTCGGTATCAATAGTTTCAAGGTTTACGTTATTCACTGGTTTAGGTTCTGTTTCTAAAGTGTTTTTCTTCTCTTCCTCTTCACCAATGCAAGACTCACTTTCAGTAATTTCATTTTTGTCCACTGTGTCTGTCCACAGAAGATTTTTCAAGTGCTAAACTCAAAGATTCCCCTTTACCTTCTTCGCTCTCTCTTTTTTTGGGAAAAATAGCTTGTTAACTTCGGAATTTTAGTTAATGGTTTTTTCATTTTTATCCTGTAGCTCCCCCCGAAGTTTTTTGTAGTGAGCACAACTCAGTTTAGTTTTACCACTACGTCCACTACAGGTATCGGTATTATTGATATTACAACCGGAACTCATATTTAATTTCCAACCTTATACAAAAAACGCTGATATTCTAATTCGATAATATTAATTATATCCCTTTAAAAGAGTTTAACGTAAAAACTAATGACGACTCAGCTTGCAAATGCGAACACGAAGTGCATAAATATTGGCAATGTCATAAAAGGATCTCGGATTACAAACAAAAGACAGAGCGGAGCGCGTAGGTGCAGGTGTTCAGATGAAAGTGTGCGTAGGGGTGGTGGAGAGGGAAAGGGAAGCAGACGTGATAACAGCGGAATGCCATGAGTCATCGGGGTAACGGTAATCGTCGTTTGTTGTCTGCACATTAGATCAGTGTTGCCAGGTTGTTTTTTCCCCTAAATTGGCGAATTCTTTTGCTGTTGGGAAAATAATTTTTGCATGAAATCTTGCGGAAATTCTTGTTAACGTTTCATTGATCATAATTTTACTTTGTTTGAAAAATTTTAATGAGGAATTTACAGTTTATTACAGTTTCAGTGACTTGCAACCACGGCCGAAACTTGTGGAAGAGGAGGGGCGGAGGCAGAGGAGCGCCGCAATCTTGATTTCACCCGTGTGACAAATATCCTAATTGCTCCACTGCTCGTAACTGTTCTGCATACATTTTCTCAATTTCGTAGGGTCTTATAATTTTGGGGGCCCGGGTCTGTAGTTTATTGACCTGGGAGTACCACTTGCTTTTTATGCAGGTAATTCCAGAATTTTTGCTTCAGCCCCAACAATGTGAATCTAGAACATATTAACGTCAGGTAGCAAGTGCCATCGTCACTGTGAAAATCTGGGGATAGGAATCTATTGTATTGGGCTCATGTAAGGCGGGCCCATAGTAATTTAGTTGTCTGTGGTAAATATTAACAGAATTGGAACCTCCTTTCTTTTCTCCAATTTGGCAACACTACCGGCAAATAGGAGCGTTTTGTTTTGTTATGAAAGTTCGAAGTTGTAGTTGATTTTAACTGATCCATAGTTTTGGGATTTCGTAAGCAATTATGTTAGGGGATGTTACTTTATTTGTGTTTTCGTTGTTTGACGTTGGTAGTCTTTTATTTTTAACTGTATATGTAGTATCCTTTCAAAATATAAGATTATGCTTCTGTAATAATATTATACAGGGCCTTCCATAGAAAATGCGAGACCGGGGGCAATTAATATTGTAGAGACCATTCAAATACACGTCTAACATATATTGAGCTGCCAAGTTGAAAACTCTACTGCCCCCTTTCTGATAAGCCCTGATATTACATATATAAGTTTGTAATGTAATTAATAATGTCGTAGTATTTTCTAAACACCGATTATTTGATATATTTCCTCAGTTCGTGATGTAGTTTTGTACTGTGTAGAATTTGTAAAACAAACTATTCTCACTCCCTCGTGTCCCCACACTTTCCTTTTTGCACTTTTATCACCCTGAAGCTTTATTTTGAATTATGGATTAAGTTATTTACTCCATTAATATGATTGTGCTTTAAAAGCTAAAGTGTAAACTGATGGTTGAGATTCTCATTGAGACACGCGTGTGAGATTGCTATACCTCTTAACAAAGATTAGGACTACACACAAAATATATCTGTATGTCCAGAGAACCATTTAATATCTTACATTTCGCAGGGCTGTCCTGAAGAAAATTATTGAGAGTATGCGGTGCTGTCTTAAAGAGTATTGAAATTGCGGGGTTACTGGACTTGGTGATGTCACCGCGCCACGTTGACTGGTCGTCTATCCAAGCTCAGGGTGGCAGTTGCCACTTTCATCAGTTTTTCATTCCTCTCCTGGTCGTATGCAGGATATTATTTTGAGGCTTGGTGGATTCAGGGGGCTTCCTCGTTTGTTTTCATTCAAGTTTGTAAATGACTAGAAAAAAAAAAGGCTGAACTTTGTTGAAAGTTGCCCAAAAACCAGCAAATACAAAAACTTTCTTGAGAGTACGTGGTGCGTACTTGGTATTTTTCAAAATTTCTTGAGGGTACGCAGCACATGCCCTTTGGGGACAGCTCTGACGTTTCCCTAGTTGGATATTAAATTAATGAAAAACATTCATGTTTGCTATAATCTGTACACTCTTTTAATTCAAATTTAAATCTAACTAAACTTGCACGATTTCAAATATCGTGTGGTTTTGAGATCATGCTGTTTTTAAACATACTGTTGGTCCCATTTTCTATGTATTTTTAACCCGTCGTCACTTGTGATGCATCTGTGAGCTGACTTGATATTACAGAAATATTTGTTCTATTTTTTTCACTGTGCACTTTTACAATACGGTCATGGGTGCCATTCTTCTGTCCTGAGGATGGAAATCCGTCTTTTGAATCATTTAAAAGCCTGGCCAGATAGTTTGGTTTTTGTTCCTTGCAGTCCACTTTTTTTGTACTCTTAGTGCACCTTGAATTTCTGTCTTTGCCTAAGCACCCTAGGGTGACACTACAGAACACGCAACCCACTTCATCTATCTTCATGAAACCATAGGAAATTGCTCTAGATGGGGTTGGGACGTCACGTGGGTGTGTAGAATCCAGTTTGAAACTGGTGTGAGACGCCATTTTATTTTTACTTCACGCCCGTAGTAAGTGTCTGAATATTTTATTTTTTTACGGATTACGGTTTTTTGTATAGATTGAATGGGCCATGAAAAAGGGTTTAATTGCACGTGAGTATGAGTATCCGAAGGGGAAGAAAATGGTGATTCCGTGGGTGAGATATAGTGTAGATGATGATTTTCAGTGGCATTGTGGGAAACGTGGTAGGGTTTTTTTCAGGTTTGGAGGAGGAACTGGATGCACGAAAAGAATAGGGGGAGGGGAAGGAGAAAGAAAATTAATAATAAGTAGGAAGGGAGGAGAAAGATGATTCATGAAAATTATGGGAGGAGGATTCACAAAAAAGGAGGTGGAAGAAGAATCGCGAAAATTATGGGAGGAGAGGAGGAGGAGGATTAACGAAAAGTATGTGAGGGAAGGAGAGGGATTAACAAAACTTATGCAAGGGAAGGAGAAGTATTACCAAAAACACCGTAAACAACATGGCGGCTAGTGACTTTACAGATGCCAAAAACATCTGATCCCATGGAATAAGTAAGTACTCGTTTTTTATTTTTTTAGAATTGGGAGGAGGAGGAAGAAAACAGACAAGAACGGCATAAACAACATGGCGGCTGTGTCTATAACCAGTTTTGCCAGATCCAATTGCCAGTTTTGGAAACACGGACTAGAATGAGTTGGTTGCATGTCGTGCAGTAGCACCCACCCTATTGGCACCCATGAATATGGTACAGGCTTCTGTTTTGGCAAGTGTTTTCTTACCTAGATTTTTCTCCTGTCCTAATCCTGATTTTCCCTCCATAAGCAGCAGATAAATAAAAAGGTGAGCTAACTCAAAAGCAACGGTTATGTATACTAAGTATTGTAAAGTAGTTGTAAATTTTCTCTAGTTATTATAATTTCAAAATATTTGCAGATTAATGAAAATTACTCAGTATTCATACCACTAACAAATATTAGGTGAAATTATCCCACCTTAACACAGGGGTCGAAATTAACTTTTTAAATTAGGTGCACAAGTGCACCCAAGTCTTGTGACTTAGGTGCACTGAATACTAGTTAGGTCATAGGGGTATGCAGGAAGTTTGTAAGGGTGGGTTATAGGCTCAATAGGGGTTACAGAGCTACAACTCACATGTTCCTATGTTAAATATGCAAAATTTCATTGCAGTGGGAGGTGGGTTACAACCCCCATCAATATGCATGTGTAGCAACTATATTTAAGCATGTAAACTACAACAAAATGCAACTTTTCAAAATAATTTAACATTCGTATGTAATAAAAAAAAATTCAAAGCAAATGCAGACACATTGAGAAAATTATATAAAATTATTCCGTAGTTCACTATTCTTGAAAAAAAAAAGTAAGTAGCCATAGTTTTGAATAGTTAGGTGCACCCAAATTAAAAGTTTACGTGCACAGATAAAATTTCATGTGCACAATGCATCCATGCACCCGCTAATTTCAAACCCTGCTGCCTTAACATCAAAATTAAGTGGGAGTTTAAAAATGCAAGTGCAAATTCAAGAATTTTTTAATTCTTTAAATTAACTTTAATTTAATTTCACAATCAAACTAAATAATCACATAATAAATGCACAATGTGCGTCATGTGATTATATATATGTAAAACAAAATTAGCAACATACTACAAAAAGGAGCTATCAATACAATTTAATGATCCCAGAGTTGAACCAGGGTCCCTCCATTGAGCCTGGAGTGTCTTGACAGCTAGACGCATGAGGACAGGAACGCTCTCTTTCTCTGTATATGATTTATTTTTTTTATCCTGTTTTGGGTGCTAAAGGTCCTTTCGACAGAAGCAGAACTTAATGGGATTAAATAGGTGCCAATCCTTCCGATTTACCCAAAAGGCTTACGATTTTTTATCGATCTTCCAGGCAAAAGACTATTTCTTCCGATTTGATTTTTGGAGATTTCGTCTAAAATCATTTTTTCTTTTTTTACTGTTTTTTAAAATTTTCTTCAAATTATCTATTTTTCTTGGTAGAAATTAACTTTTTGTGCATTGAAATTTTAGCTTTTATCATGAGATAGTGGACTTCACTTCGCATCTTATTGTTGGGAGAGGAAAGAAGGAATGTTATACATTCATACGCTTTTGGTCAAGCACAGGATTCTGTTTAGGGAAGTCATGTGTTAGTTGTTTAGAGAAGCCATGTGTTAATAGTTTAGGGAAGCCATGTGTTATATGTTGCCATGTTGGGGTATTTCCTTGCTCTTGAAAGAAAGTTTTCTTTTTAAGTGTTTGAAAATAAGGTTAACGATATCAACCAACTGTTAATAAAAGCAGGGATTTAGTCTGATGTTTTATTATTATTTTTTTTTCTTACGATTAACTGTATCTTCCAAAATTAGTTGATTAAACGTAAATAATTCACAATATTCATATGTTTACTTTTCTTACAGTTTCCTGTTGGGATTCCATATGCACCAGTTTTGCCCCACAGCAGGTGTGATGCGATGTCTTTCAGTTAATGCTTTCTAGTAGTTTAGAGGTTGAGTTGAAGTTCTTAAAATTGTGGTTCCCAACCTTTTTCAAGCCGCGACCCATTTTTATAGTAACCAAGTAATCCGCGACCCCCTTTTATAGTAACCAAAAGATCCGCCGCCGCCACATTTGCATAAAAATTTTTTTTTAACAGAGTAAAGAAAACACATTAAATACAAAATTATAGTATATTATTTTTATATATTAATTATGTATTAATGTACATTATAAATATAAAGTTCCATTATAAATATAAAACAACCATTAATTGAATATTGCAGTATTGGTACTTCCTTACTATAACAGCCCCGATCTTATTTGGCGACTTCAGGATTATGCCAAGATCGCAGCCAAGTTGCAACCTAATATTCATTCAGCCATTTACTGATGCAGGCAGCGCACATCGAATGTGATCCGAACAGTCACAAACTCGAGAATTTAATTCTTTAAACTAACTTTAATTTCACATTCAAACTAAGTAATTGCATAGTCATGTGATTATATATATATAAAACAAAATTAGCAATGTAGTACAAAAGGAATTATCGATATAATTTGATTATCCTCGCAGCCCTGCGGTGGCGCAGTGTGGTAACGCGTTCTCCTAGTGCGCCGCTAATCCGGGTTCGACTCCCAGCAGTGCAAAAAGAACGCTTACTCAGAGATCTCATAAAGATCGCACTGCTCACTGTAGTCCGGGGTTTGGTTCCCTAGGCCTTAAGAGGTTCGGATTCCTCGGAAAACAGTAGGTCCCGGCGCAGCATGACCACTGTAGTCTTTGAGCCGTAAAACCAAAAAGAAAGCGAAAACGATTATCCTCGCGTTAAACTAGGATCCCTCTGTTGAGCCTGGAGTGTCCTGACCCCTAGACGAACGAGGACAGGAACAACGCTCTCTCTGTATATGATTTATTTATTTTTATCCTGTTTTGAGTGCTAAAGGACCTTTCGACAGAAGCAGAACTTACTGGGATAACATAGGTGCCAATCCTTCCGATTTACCTTGAAGGCTTCCGATTTTTTATCGATCTTCCAGGCAGAAGGCTATTCCTTCCGATTTGATTTTTGGAGATTTCGTCTAAAATCATTTTTTCTTTTTTACTGTTTTTTAAAATTTTCTTCTTCAAATTATCTATTTTTCTTGGTACATATTAACTTTTGTTACATTGAAATTTTGGCTTTTGCCATGAGATAGTGAACTTCACTGGGCATCTTGATTGTTGGGAGAGGAAAGAAGGAATATTATACATCCATACGCTTTTGGTTAAGCACAGGATTCTGTTTGGGGAAGTCATGTGTTAGTTGTTTTAGAGAAGCCATGTGTTATATGTTGCCATTGTTGTGGTATTTCTTTCCTCCGGAAAGAAAGTTTTGTTTTTAGGTGTTTGAAAATAACGTTAAGGATATCAACCAACTGTTAATAAAAACAGGGCTCACAGGGATTTGGTCTGATGTTTTATCCCCAGTTTGTTTCCTGTGATTCAAGTAAGTGTACTAATTGTGTGAAAAATACTAAATTGCATGAAAAATATTTAATTGCATGAAAAATATTTAATTACTTATTATACCAGTGGGAGAGCTAGTTAATTACTACCACAATAATAATACTCACATAGATTTTACTACTATTTTAGTGATTTATTTTGGTTGCTTGGCGATTGAATCTCGGGGCCACGATTAAGGAAGTATCGCAATATGTATAGCCATGTTGAAATATAAAAGCGTTGGAAACATTTGGTATGAAATTCCTTATAAAAATAATTGCAACTAAAAATAGTTGCAGCGAACCCCAGGTTGGGAATCATTGTCTTAAAGGAAAGAAACTATGATCTCTCTCTCAAGCAACAATATAAATCAACGTTTATTGGCATAGTGATACCAGTGCCAATGTTATGATGCGGCTAGATTGAGACGTTCAAAAGAAAAGAAATGTTTCTGCATTCGGTGGGACCTGAACCCACGACCTTCCACTTGCCGGGCGGAGGCTCTACCCACTGAGCTACGAACGTATATAAAGACTATTTACTGAAGCCGGTTATTTCGCAGAATGGTGTAGTACATAGACTACTATTTAAACCAAATCACAAAAAGATTGGTATTAAATTGATCGAAAAGCCCGTTGCAGCATATGTATTTATTTTATATAAATCGAACACTACGCAGATTAAAGTAAACAACAATATAAATCAACGTTTATTGCATATTGCTACCAGCGCCATCGCGATGAGGAACGCTCGAAGAAAAGAAACGCTTTTTCATTCGTGGGACCCGAATCTACCCCCTTCACTTGCCAGAAGTAGGTAGAGCCTCCGCCCGGCAAGTGGAAGGTCGTGGGTTCAGGTCCCACCGAAGGCAGAAATATTTATTTTCTTTCGAACGTTTCACCATCTAATCACGCCATAACATCGGCGCTGGTATCACTACGCCAATAAACGTTGATTTATATTATTGTTTAATTTAATCTGCGTAGTGTTCGGTTTATATCAATACAGGATCTCTCTCCTATAAGAACTTCAACTCAACTTTTAAAACATCAGAAAGCATTAACTGAAAGCGATGCATTGAAACTTCTGAAATACCTCACTTTGTGGCAGTACAAGTACCTACTGAAGGATGCTCTACAACTTTTTAATTGAAAATATTCTGCTATGTTTATTATTTTTCGAAATAAAATTTTTAACCTTCTCAATTCGCCACTAGGGGCGCTGCTTTTCATCTCGTATGATAGTGCATGGTCATTTTACTTCCCAATACCTAACTTTGGTTGCAATATCTGTCTTGGTTCAAAAGTTATTCGTATTGGACTTTCCTAGAACCCTGTATATATTATACATACATATTGTTAAACTATATACATATATTATTAAACTATATTATACATATTAAATAATATAATATTTTATTATAAAGTATTTTGTCACATTTTTATTACATATATTAATATTTCATATATTGTAAGCAAATAGTGGATAAATAAGAAGTGGATTTGATAAAATGCATTTATTAAAAATAATATATTCATTATAATTTAAAAGTATCAGAGGGCACAATGGGAGTCCAGGTGGTGGTCCCCGAGTGAAAAAGGGTTAACAGCCAGCCACTGGTTTAAATATTTAACTGTGATTACGTGTATTTTATATCTTTTACTCGTAGTGTGCCTGTCGTGCATCCCAGTATTTTAGTTCTCTCAGGGTGGCTATCACTTCCTGCCTATGTGTTGGTTTTATCTTTTTCTGTGTCTTATGTAAGCATGGCCCAGGCTCCCCCCCCCTCTCCTTTGTTAGCAAAAATAAGCAAATCTCTCCCCCTCCCCCAAAGATGCTTACGTAATACTTGAACAGCCCATTATTGTAAAGAAGAAATATAAATAGATGAGGGCTCAGGAAGCTCATGCTCTTCCCATTTGACATCAAAACACATTTTCTCCAAGACTGCATCACATAATCTTTTATGCCACTTGAACATCCCTTCTCCATAAGTTTTGAATTGCTATGCTACTGAAATAGATCATACAAAAATAAATGAAAAAATGCCAATTTTGCCTCCAGACATCATTGTAAATTTTTACTCATTGTTTTGCCATCAAAATTTTTTGTTATGCCCCCCTTTCCTTTTAAAGAAAATGGTTTCTATTTTTTTTTCTTTTCTTTAAGGTAATCTAAAATTAATGGTCTGCAAAATGGGGCTTTTGTGGTCAGAATTTTGACAATTCAAGGTGTAAGAGGTTTTTTGTTACAGATCTACAACTCCATATATATTCATATATGTATATATACAAAAAATTCATCACAATGTGGAGGTTACAACGATCCCTCCCCCCCTCCCGTTGTAATCCAGTGTAACACCCATACCACCAAGCATATCTTTTTGCAGCATGCGCATATCCATACAAACCTCTACAAAACATTTTCCAATCAACCAAAATTTGATCAGTCCTCACATATAGCTCCACTCGAATCATATTGATGAACACTTCAACACCCACAAATGCATTAGATACAAAATATTATGCAAATTCAACCTGCTTTTAGAAAACCAGGACTCCTTTCGCACAGACTTTACAATATCATAAACATTCTCACCTCCAACGAAACAGATCTACTACATATACTACTACTAGCAACCAACTTTGTTTTCTCTTTACACTAGGGCACTTGTATTCTGATTCTAACAAACCTTGTTTCATAGCTCATGCAAGTAAAAAATTTCGTTCGCATAATTCCAATCCACAAATAAATTCAGACATATTGAACTGCTATAACATACAAACCGCAAAATGGCACAAGAAGTAAACATGAATTTCCTGTTCCAAAAATACTAACAGTGTCCCCTAGCTGTTCTCCCAAAAAAATCTAGAAAAAATCATTAAGAATTACTCGAAGGGCTGTCAGAAAAACTGTCAGACCAGGAAACCACATTTGAAACCAAATCTCCAAGGCTAATCTAATATGCGGTAATGCCGAAAAGTTATCTTTTAGACGTAAACAATTTTCCCTTCAAGGTAAAACTTTCTTTTTAATGCCCAGGAAATGCTAAGTTTAGTACACCTGGAATACTGGAATATAAAATGTGTCTTAAAAGTTTCGTCACAAAAATTATTTAGCTTTTAAGAAAAAATTACAACATAAAATATTAATGCATATGTTTTATTATTCAATACATACTGCTTGCAATATATCAATTCAAAACTTCTGATATTTAATAAGTTAATTAAAATGAAAACGATATTAAATTTATAAGGCTTTTTTTTGCATATCATGCTTTCTCTATAGAATTTTTTAACTCTTCAACGGAGAAATACTATTTACCATCAGCATAAACTCTGCAGTATAAGATATCTCTGTTCTCAATAGGGTTAAGGTGGAGATTGCATACTGGCCAATATAAAATTGTAATATTGTTTTGTTGGAATCACGATTTTGTTGAATTCAGTGACATAGATTGGTACACGATCTTGCTGTAAAACACATTTTCAACCTCCAAGAAATTCTCCAAAGGACACGAAATTTTTTTTCAAGAGTCTCTTTGTACTCTTCATGATTTTGTTGTTCATTTATGAAGGTAAATGATGTTTGTCCACTAAATCGAGTTTCACCCCAGACCATCAGTGATCATCCTCCTTTTCTGCCTAATCAAAAAACTGCAGGAATTTTTTCCCAAATCATTCAAATATAATGCCTAACCACCGAGATTCCCCCTTTTTCCATCACTGAATGTAACTGACAGCCATTTGTCACCAAACGATATATGCTTACATGCTCACTGTAACTCTCCATTTTGTGTCCTGGTTTCAACAGTGGTTTTCAAGCCATTTCCCGGTAAACTATTCACGGTGTCTACAGGTCATGAAAGTCACGGCAAAGTCCTGAAATTGAAAACTGGTTTTGAAAATCATGAAAATTGAATATTGGTCATGAAATTTTGACAGGTATTTCTAATCTGCTGTAATTGCACATTTTTGTTAAAATTTCTGCCCTTTCTATCTTGTCTTTTTCATGCAGGCTTTCCATGTAGCTGAACTTCCATGGTTAAACCAGGGGTCTTTAATTAACTTTTTAAATCAGGTGCACAAATGCACCCAAGTCTTACGACTTACGTGCATAAAATACTAGTTATGTGTTTAAGTAACAGAATAGAAAGTAAACCTCAACATTAGAAACATGTAAAATGCAAGTGTGGCAATTATATTAAAGCATGTCAGCTAAAAAAATGCAACTTTAAAAATAATTGAACATTCATTTGTAATAAAAAAAAAATACAAAGCAAATGCAGATATATGGAGAAAATTATATAAAATTATTCCGTATGTCACTGTTCTTGAAAAATATAGCCATAGTTTTGAATAGTTAGGTGCACTATGTGCATCCAAAATTTACATGCATGGATAAAATTTCATGTGCACAGTGCACCCACTAATTTCGAACCCTGGGTTAAATGTGTGGAGCAACAGTAAGAAATAAGGGGCCGTTGAATCATTGCATTTTGCAAGACATTATGTGTTTTAGAGAACTCCAGCAACCATATTGTTTAACCATACTGTTGTAGAAATTGTGTTATTTAACTAAATTATGAGAACTGAAATTTGTGCATTATCTAAGACTGTCTGTATAGTTTAGTCTACTGTTTACAGTTCCTTAATTTTCATTCCATGTAATAACACTTTCGGATTTAGAATGTGATTATTTAAATGCCCAACAATGCTGCTCAAAGCTAAATATAGTAAGTATTTTTTTCTGGAATATATAAAATTATCTTAATAATAAATATTAAGGAAAATATAAAGTTCTTTCAATTTTGTGTTTTGTAACTGGTAGGAGGAATTTATAACTAGAAATTAATGTTATAAGCATTACATAACATTGATTCTTACTTATAAATCTTATCTGTGTAGTGCTACATCAGATTATAAATTTTATTTGTGTAGTGCTACATCAGATTATCTTGCATCAAAAGAGAGAGTGAAATGGATATGGAGAAGAAATATCTCGTCCATCAGTAATTTTTAATTAGTCCATTTCCACTTTAGGATAAAAGTAGAACCCACAGAGAAAAATTTAATTTTCTGATATATTTCTCTAGTCAGCAGTATATATTTTTTCTCTCTATTTGTACATTATATCTATATATTCAGTTTGTATTTGCACATTATATTTAACTTGGAAAATTTGAAGATCACAGTTTTGCCATTTTTTTTATGGTAACCTCTTTTACAGCAATCAGACTCTTCTCTCATTGGCCACTTTTTTCTTCTTTTAGAAATTACTTTTAGTTTGTTCTAGTACTTTTAAAACATTTTTTTTTCTTTCTCTTGCATATATTAATCCATTAAAGAATTCTCTCCCCTTCTTACATTCATTAGATTCTTCATTTTTTAATTATTTATCACACTCACTTCGTTACATTGTTTGCCATCTTGTTTTTCATTAGTATTGTGCTTTTGTCAAGTATACCACCAAATGCTCAAACTATTGTGTGTTCTTATATTTATCTTTAACTTTTTTAGAAAATTTTAAATGTTTGGTTTATGAAGATTGCTAAGTAAGAGTTTGGTATAGCCTGCTAGTCAGAATGATTGCCCTGGCTGTATATTTTTTATTCAAATTTAATTACATTGATAAATAAATTAAGATGATTTTTAATATAGTTAATTGTGAAATAATATAATTTATATGATTTCTTTTTTCATTTACTATAGTGGATTATGCCAGAAATAATATTTCAAAGTTTAGTTACGTTATTTCTGCTTGTGGAATGGCATTGGATATTATTCTTCATAAATCTCCCCATGACAAGCTGGCAAATTTATAAGTATTTTATATTTTGTATTCATATTTTTAATTTATTTGTTATGTTTATCCCTTTAGTTCAGGGTTTGAAATTAGCAGGTGCATTGTGCACGTGAATTTTTAATTCGGGTGCACGCAGTGCACCTAACTATTCAAAATATGGCTACTTACGTTTATTTTTCAAGAACAGTGACCTATGGACTAATTTTATATAATTTTCTCAATGTATCTGCATTTGATATTTTTCTTTTTTTTTACAAATGAATGTTCAATTATTTTGAAAAGTTGTTTTTTTTAGCTTACATGCTTAAATATAGTTGCTACACTTTCATTTTACCTGTTTTTAATGTTGAGGTTTACTTTCTATTCTGTATTCTGTTACTTGTACACCTAACTAGTATTTAGTGCACCTGATTTAAAAAGTTAATTTCGACCCCTGCTTTAGTTTAATGTAAGTATTTATTGTGTTTATGTATAATAATAATATTAAGTGTATTTACACATTTCAGCTAATAATATGAATTACATTATTGTCTATACAAATATGTTCTTTCAGAATTTCTTTATATCAAATCGGATTTGATCACTGATAAAATGTGTGTATTTTCATTAATTCGTTAAATATTGTCATTTGGCTACATTAATTTTTAGTTTTTAAGTTTAAAAGTATTTTGTAGAATAATTATAGCAGTATTTAAAATTGATTAAAAAGCCAATATGCAATTATAATGTAATTTTGTTAAGTTGCCGAAGATTCGTTTTTGATGGTTTCCAATATTAAAGATTAAACCAGCATGGAATAGCAAAATAGTAGATATTGATTGTTAAAAAAACATGTAATTCCAGTAGCATAATGGCTATAACCACTGTTTTTTAAATTACTGAGCTATGTTTGATTCCTAATAAGCTTAGGTGTATGTAAATATAGGATCACTCTTACGTCAAGTGATCCAATGGAAAAACTTTACCCCTTGGATTTTTTTTCAAACTTGGCTCATTAGATGTACACCCAGAGATAGTGAAAAATCTAAATTTTCAGATTTTGAACTGCAGTATTTTTTAAGTTATAGGCCTCTGAAATCTGGAAAAAAGCATGATTTTCTGCTTACATGCAATTATAAAAACTATTATCACTCACTCTAGAAATGAGATAGATGAAATAAACACCATCTTATCTATAAGATTGTTTTTATAATTTTCTCAATAGTAGTCCACTACAAAGATTCTGATGCATTGTATCTCTGAACATCTTTACCATGACACGATTGCCATACATTTATTTCAAATAAAACTTATTTCATATCTAAAATTAAAATTAATACCCGACTTGAAATAAAATATTCTGTTTCTCAGATAATTCTGTCTCTCAATTCAAAAATAGAAAAAATTGTTTAAACTTAATGTCACCATGAAAGTGAGTTTGATATCGAGGCTAAGTGGGATTTTTATGCAACGTCGTATGGTAAAGGTGTATGTGATGGTCTCAGAGCGACTGTGAAAAGACTTTCAGCAAGGGCATATCTACAATGATCTTATGATTAGCAAATTGTGACACCATTACAGTTACAGTGAAAATCGGTTATAATGACCTTCAAGGGATCATGTATGTTCGGTCTTTTTAACCTGTAGTCGTTATAAACGATATCGTTTTAAAACCATTGTAGCCTATAGTATAATACACTATAGAGTTTTATAAATTATTTTGATAGTAAAAAATTATTAAACTTTTTGGTTTCAAAATGGTTTCAGTATAATGAGTAAGAAAGATGCTCAATTCTTGATGAAAAATACTGTTGGCAATATGGATTTCCCTTTGATATTATGTATGTGATATAATGTTGTTCTATTTATTAATTGTATTTCTTTGTATGGTATCTATTTTTGATGTTCTTATTTGTATATGTCAAAACATTTTAACTTTGCTGCTGATATTTTGTTTTATTATTTTGGGTGTAATCTCTGTTTGTTAATTGTGCAATAGTGTTGGATTGTAGATTTTAAATTGCTTATTGCTGATTTTATGATGAGTTGTCTGTGTTCTTATATTGTTTTTTATTATTGGTATTGTCTTTTTTTTACAATTCTCTACAAGCTGTATCCATCTCTCTCTTGATGGTCATTTTTATGTATTTTATCTATTTTTATTTTAATCTTATATTTAATTGTTTGAGCAGTTTTTATTTACTGCCTGTAATTCTCTGTCATTGTATTGTAGATCTTTAAAAGGCAAACTTTAAAAAGACTTAAAAAAAAACAAAACTTTAAACTAAAAGTCATGAAGTACGCATTGTGTGATTCAATGTATGTTGCAGGAGGTACTTGTCGGCTGAAATGTTGGACTGCATCACTGGTGCTTGGAATACTTTCTAACATATCAGGTTCACTTCCATCATCTTCCATATCACTGTCTATCAAAATATTAATGGGGAGGATCAGGGACTGGCAATCCTTCTCTTTGGACCACTGGGCAAATGACAGAGAGTATCACAGGGTATTCGATCTTCATATTAATTCCTGTCTTCAAGTATGGTACCATGCAGAAATAGCAATCGGTGATATGGTTTGTTGGTTCACGCCAAACGGCATGCACACCAAAACGCATAGAAACTTTTTTCCCCCAAGTATCCAAGCATTCGAAGTAGATGAACAAGTCGTACAACAAATGTGGGAAGCCCACGATTTATTCTGGGCTCCGACACGACATCCAAAGTACAGTACATATGGCTTTTTCACTCCAGAAGTTCATGGCCACTTCCTGTAACCACAAATCACGTCCATGCATATATATATCAAAAGTTGTCTGCCAAATTTATGCAGGAGCGGGGCATTGCTGCACATTCAGTGGACCACAAAGTTTATGTAAAATGTATTTACATAAAATGTTAACATGTACAAAGTTACTCATGTAGTAAGTCACTAATTAAACAAGCTAGTTAAAAAAAATCCAGAAACAGACAGCACAATATGAACTTCAAGCACTGCCACGTAAAACGCCGAGGCTGTTAGGTGGAACCGGTTTTAACCGCTCGATCACATGGTTCATGAAACGAAGGCCAGAAGCACCGGCGCCGAGTCGATAACAGCTTCATCAAGAATGACAGTGCCTATTTTATTTCTTTTCCCTTATTTTTTTTTTATTTCACGTATCATAGCGTTATTTGTAAAGTGTAAACAGTGCAATTACTCAAAACTCTGAGCTAGGAGAGAATTTTAAGGGTGTTTTTTTGTTTTCAGCGACCCAAAATTTATAAAAGGTAGCTACTTTCATTTTGGTAAAAAACCAAAAGTGAAAAATTGTTGAACATTGTTATTTATGAAAAATTTTAATATTTTTTAGACTAAGGGTGACTTTTTAGAAGCTTGACATCATGCAAAATCGCAACTTTCAATCTTGTGTTGGGTTTTTACTTTTTAAAAATTCCTATGTAATGGAAAAGTAAAGTTTTTTTTTTAATTGCATAAAAACGAAAGATGTATTACACCAAAAACAGAAAATAAGTCTGAAAATAAAAAATTCCATAAAAAAAATATGATTTGGGAACTATGCCATCACCAATCTC